>CM065678.1:5558012-6158012 GCA_033220385.1 Triplophysa yarkandensis
TCATGTTTTTTGTAATGACTTAACCATCTGTCGAGTTTGCACCATAGCTACAGAATACCCTACCTGACCTTTCATCCGATTAGATGTTTCCAGTCAGTCCTGATTCACGTGCAGATGCTCTGGGAGCTGATGTTGCTCGGAGAGCCGGTGGTTGTCATGGCACCATCTCCAACTGTCTCCTCAGAGATGGTGCTGGCCCTGGTCAGGTAGGGACATTGTGTTCTCATTACTCTGTTTCCAGCAGCGTACACACATGATGTTATTATTAACTTGGTTGGAAATGTACGAATTTAAAACTTTTTAAATACTTTTTTTAATCTATCGTACACCAGTTTGTATCTTTTTTAAGACTATGGATGTTCTTCTTTTGTAGCTCCATCACCCCGCTGCGATACGGTGGCGACTACAGACCCTACTTTACTATCCATGACAGTGAATTCAAAGAGTATACCACCAGAACTCAGGCTCCGTAAGCAAATAAACGCTCTATAAAGTGACTTTTTTTTCTGAAAAATGAAACTATGTCAGTGTTTAGTCCCTTCATCTGATTCATTTTTCTATATTTGTTTATACTCTTTGGAAGCTCTAAAAAGATGTTTGAATCCATTCGAGAATTTCGTGTGTAAAAAACTAAAATGTGACAAGTAATGTCACCATTTAATGATAGTCATCTGTTTAACTATGGCTCTCATTAACATCTGTAAACATTTCTGTTGTAAATATAAATATTATGATCCATTTAGAGCATTATTTGTAAAAAACTGACAAATAATGATTCAAAGTTTGCATAATAACCTGCAATTGATGTACTGATTTGCAACAGTAGTTTCCATGTTTTATTGTAAGGGTAACTTTATATTTATATATTCACATCATATGTATTTTATGGTGAATTCCATGATGGTTTCTCTTAGATTCCCATATCACAAACCTTTGTATTTACTTCTGACAGGCCTAATGTCATACTGGGCGTCACAAACCCTTTCTTCATAAAGACCTTTCAGAGCTGGCCACACATCATACGCCTCGGAGACTTGAAGATGTCTGGTAAGCAACACTGCATTTGCACCCCATGACTCATAAATGATGTGTGCATGCATGAGGATTGAGGTGGGTTGGTTTCTCCTCGCAGGTGATTTGCCAAAGCAGGTGAAGATCAAAAAATTGGCTAAGCTGAAAAGTTTGGAGACAAAATCGGGTACACAACAAGATATTCTGTTGATTTTATATGCCTGTAAATGTAAAATTTAGTCTTTTCTGATATTTTTTCCCGTTGTTTCTTAAAGGTATATACACAGAATACAAGACCTTCCTACACAAAGACAAAGCCCTCATTAAACGAATCTTAAAGGTTGTTATGATTGCTATCATTTTTTCCGTTGTGTTCTAACCGAAAGCAAATATATTTAAATTATTTTTGCCATCAGGGTATCCAGAAAAAAAGACCACCAGAGGTGCAGAGCTCCATCTTGAGGCGGCAATTGTTGGAGCAGACAGAGAGTTTCATTTTGCCACTGGTACCTAATACCCATCAGACTACATCTTTCCTATTTAATTCAGAACAACATTTACCTTTTACACTGTTTCTTGTCTTTAGGAGCAGTACTTGTCCGATCTAATGCCTCCGCAGAGAACTGTGTCACCATGGAAGGTTAGTTCAAGATGATGCAATCAGGTCTCAAGTCTATTCTCAAGCTTTCCTTAGCTAATTAACTGTTTCTCAGACTCCTCCTCAGGTCCGGCCCTTCAGTCAGGAAGATTTTATTAAGACTTTGGACCAAAAAGTCCCTCAGCTTACCTCAGTGCTCAAAGGAGATTGGATGGGACTGTACAGGTAACACACTAGGGAAACCAAAAAATAAGACCAAACATTTTATTCTATGTGATGTAACGTACGTGACCTTTAGGAGGTTCTTCCGTTCTCCAAACTTTGACGGCTGGTATCGTCTCAGGCACAGAGAGATGACTCAGAAAGTGGAATGTCTCCATTTAGAGGCCATATGTGCTGCTGTGAGTATATTCGTCCTAACCGTTTATTAACCGTGAATTCACACCGCTCGTAATCTGCATCGTTTAAATATTTCAACTTGATAGAGGAATCCTGTTTGAAGGGTACGGGCGCATGAATACTTTCCCGGTCATGTCATGTTTTCTATTCATTGAAACATATGTAGATTCTTATAAATTGTTTAAAATAAAATTCAAGATATTTCAATATTTCAACTTGAAGGAGAAGTTGGCACAAAGACCTTTTGACTAGTGAGGAAGCACCCTGTCCATTCTTTTTTAATTAAAATACTTTTAAAAGGATGTGTCTGCTAAAGTGAAAGATTATTGATTGTTATATTTGGTTGGTTTTGCAATACAAGATTATCTCCATAGTTTTGGTCTCCTTTTTCTCATTCAGGATCTGCTAGCTTGGACTAAAGATAAATCAGAAGTGGAAATCGTTGACCTCATCCTGAAATTGAGAGAAAAACTGGTAAGTGGATTTTTGAGTCTTCAGCATGGGTAGGGAATTATCATGTTCTGTCGACTAAGCTCCAGAACCTGAAATGTTGGCATTAAGCTTTCCTCTGCACTGTCTACCCAGGCAAAAGCCCGAAAGCACCAGCTGCCAGTCAGAGAAGAACAACTGGAGAGATTAGAGCAGTCCGTCCAGACCATCATCAGCTCCCTGCCAGAAGATCTGCAGACAGTATTATATAGACAATCGCAGTCAGAATCAAATGAACAATGACAAACCCAGCACAGAATACCAGCCATATATGAACCCCTGACACCTGCACAGGTATCAACGAATATCTCTTACCTGTTAAACCATAAACTACCTGAGAGGCCTTTCATTATAGATGAACAGGAGGGGAATAACAGAGGAACTCATGAGGAACTTCCGTAAACGTAGGAGGACTCCAATTCATAGATTGCAATAATTCTATGTTCTCAACTATAAGCATGATTTTAAGGTTTTTAAAAACGATCTATTAAATATCAAAGGTTTTATTTCTGTAATATCGATGTGTGTACGGTCAACAGCATTGATATGGTATTGTTAATATCATTAATCCTCACAGAATCACTTTTGGATATGGTTTTTGATACAGTACTTCCACCTAAGCACAGAATCACCTCACACATGGTGGTGTTTGGACAATTTTTATGGAGGTCTTATAGGAGATAAACATTTTATGTAAAACAGGAATGGGCTAATGTAAACAGGTTGGTTTTTCAGAAGCTTATATGTTGTAATATATATGAGATTAAGTCACATGAAACAAATATCAAGCTGGTAAAGTGAAATGCTTTTAAAATTACTATCTATATAAGGTACTTGAATCTGGAAAAATTGTTTGGGTCAAAAATGAATGTTTGATTTTTTGTTCGAGTTTATTTGCACTTGGGTTATTTTTTATTTTTATTTTTTTGGGGGGAAGTTAGTTCCTCTCTTAAAGTGGATAATTTACCCAAAAATTCAATTCTGTCATGACAACTGCAGTTGTTCAGTTTTGGTATATATTTGTTTGTTTTGACCACTGAGAAAGATATTGGACGCATTCATGTAACCAAACAGTTCTAGGACACCATTTACTGCCATAGAAGAGTAACTTTCATTGTACATTTTATGGTAAATTACAATGGTAGTCAAAAGTGGCCAAGAACTTTTTGCTCTCCCACCATTTTAAGATATAATCTTTTGAGTTCGAATTTTTTCTTCAAATGGATTCAATGGGGACCAATAACTGTTTGGTTCCAAGCATTCTTCCAAAAACCTTTCTCTGTATATGGACATTGAAATGTCTACAAATTTGGAACAATTTAAATGTAAGTAGATAATGACAATTTTTTATATTGGGGTAAATTATCCCTTTCACCCACAGTCTCTGTTTACTGTTCTGATTGTTTGCACTTTTTTCTTAACTTCTTTAAGTAACATTTGGTTAAAGTGAACAATTACACAATTGCTGCATTTTCACTTTTGCACTTTTGAGCAGCAAGAAGTCTCATGTTGTAAGAATGTAAGAGTTTAACCTAATTTGCATGCCTCATACTCAGCTTTTTAACTTTTAATAAATTACATATTTTATTTGCCACTTCATTTATATTCCTTGTGTTCGGTATTTTAATTCTTGCAAACTTGAATTTTCATAGTAGACCACTCCAATTTGTCATTTTGTTGTGTCTAGTGAAAGCCTGCTTTTCTTAATTTATCAGAACGTTAGGATAAGGATTTAAAGTTAAGGATGTTAAATCTCAGTATTATAGGAACCCTGTAGCAAGAAAGTTTGGTGAGTTGTTTTGTAACTACAATGTATGGAAATAAACAAATTGTTGAATCGATCTTCAAGTGTATTTATAATTTTTCCCACACTTTTTTTTATACAAAATGATAAAATGCTGAAGAGAGAAAATTGTTTATTTCAATGAAAATATATGTTTACCACTGCAAGAATGCTGAAATTGAAACACAAAACATTAAGATAAAGTGATATTTAAATAAGTTCCTCAAATTACTTATAAGCATACTGCTATTTAAACATATAACAGTCATCAAAAGCCCTAGGAATATATAAGAAAAACTAGGACATCAAAACAAAAGCAATGTCATGTGTAAGGACAACCTGGACCACTGGAGACCTCCAACTCATGGCAATAACTGAGAAACACAAAGTCTCCGGAATCAATTTTGAGTATTGAAAATATGAATAAAGTTCACCACAAATCGTAATGCTAATTTCCAAAGCAAATATTAAATTAAGCTTGAATGAACCGTTATTAATATAAACAAACGCAAAACTAGGGGCCTTCTTTGGCATAAATCATTCTGCAGATTTTAAACAACCAAAATAGTGTTTTATTAAAATGCTATGTATATTATATACAGAGCATAGAGACTATATTATATAATCCCTAAATATTATACAAACATTAAAGACACTTTAGTGTATCCATGTTCAAGACACAGTGTCAAGATCTGATATCGGCCTTCCACACAAAAGAGAAGTTGGATTGATTGCTTATTTCGAAACACTATGTATCACTATTGTTCTTGTTTTTTTGGTACTCTCTTCCTAAGCAAATTAAATAAATGGTCAATCAAAATAACCATATTTCTCTTAGCACAGTAGAATCATGAAGTGTCTCTTCCTTTAAGTTTTCATTTTCGCGTCCCTGCCGTCCACCAACTGTGTGCCTGCTGCTTCAGCACAACTTGTTTTTCTTGGGGACTAAAGTGCAAAATGGTCAAAATGGCTGTGAGTGTCTGCTGACGGCCTCTGGTGTCATGGAGCGTTAGAAACTTATAAATCACATTCTTCAGGTATTCAAGGTTTGCGCCATCTCTTCCCTGGTCCCGAACACGCTTGTCTAGTTGGCCACGTAGCTCTGCAATCTCTTCTTCGTGTCTCTCTCCATTAGCAATGAGCTTCCCTTGTAGCTGGCGTAAGTCATCCTCGAGGCGGTGTTTTTGTTTGCGCAAGGCAGCGACCTCCACCTCCTTGCGCGCCAGCTGTTCGGCGTAGAGCAATAATGTTGGTTCATTTGGCCCGGCAAGCTTGAGCGCTTCAGCGATAACATCACTTTCATCACGTGCTGGATCATTCACTTCCAAGTCACTATCTTCCATGGCCATACCATTATTTGCAACATGTCTCTGATTGCTTCCAAAGCCAATCACTGTGGAGGCCCGAAGCCGCTCCAGCTCTAGATCCTTCTCTGCCAGCAGAGCCATTGTGCGGTCTCTTTGTTTGTGTAGCTCTTCCTCAATCCGCAGGAAATTCTCCCTGTTTTGGGCCTCCAGCCTCTCAACTTCCTGTTTATGGGTCTGCTGGAGCGCCACAAGCCCCTGCTGACGCTCCTCCAGGTCATGTTTGTGCTTTGCTTCGGCTTCGTCACAAATAATTCGCAGGTTGATGTATTTCTCCTTCAGCTCAGCTAGCTGGTCTCGTGCTTCCTCAAGGTCCTTGGCCTGGCTGCCATCTTTTGTGTTCTTGGTTTTCAGAACACCCTGCGCCCTTGTTTTGTAGCGTTCAAACTCCTCCCTCAGTTGGCGGAGCTCTTGCTGGTAGTGCACAACTGTGGCCTTCTCACCTTCTGACACCTCAAGGTCCTTCTCTTTATCCAGAAGCTTCTCAATGTACAGATTCTGGTCTTGAGATCTTTGTGCAGCCAACAGCAGTAACTTCTTCACCTTCTCGAGCTTGTCCTTTAACACGTCTACGTTCAAGTTTGTGTCGTCGATGTTAAGATCCGAGGAAGTTGTCCTGTTGACCGCAGCGATAGCAAGAGTTTTGTTTTCTGTGTCTAGTTGAAGGATGCGCTCGCGCAGCCTCTGAGCGTTCTGTTGGTCCTTCTGTCTTGCCTTTTCGCAAGCACCCAGTAACTCGGAGAGCTCAGATACTCGCTCCTCAAGGCTTGCAACTCGTGCTTCTTCCATCTGCGCCTGGTCTCTAAGACACTCCTCTGCCTGTGTTGCCTACATAGACACAAATCGAGACATAAAATGAATGAACTTATGAGTTAATTAATTACAAGCTTAAATTGCAGGGTAGAAGTGTAAAATAGCCCCTTCAAACGTACCTTTCGGATTTCTTGTTGAAGCTGCTGATTGAAATGAGCTTTGACCTCTGCGATTTCCTTCTGGAGCTCTTCTACACGGGGGTCAGGTTTGCTGTTCTCCGCATCTGCAGCCTTAAGGCTCCTCCTCAGCTCCTCGCGTTCCTGAAGAATCTCTTTCAGTCTCGCCTCATGGTCAAGCCCTCGATCCACCGCCCGCATTGCTTCGGCCAGGGACTCTCGAGCATCTTCAAGTTTAAGTTCCGCATCCTGCCTCAGACCCCTCTCCTCCTGAAGGAGTTTCTGAAGTTCTCTGAGCATGTGCGCGTGGTCACCTTGCTCTTGCTCCCGTTCGTGCTGCTGAGTGATGACCCGAGCTTTGCTCTCTGCCAGCTGCTCCTGCAGGCTCTGAAGCTCTGTCTGGTGCTGCTTCTGTTCTTCCTCCAGCCTGGATTGTAGCTCCTCAAATTCCTGCTTCATCTTCCGCTTGTCCGCCTGGAACGAAGCTTCCATCCTGGACTTCTCCTGAGTGACCGTGGCCAGGGAACTGGTCAGCGTGGACAGCTGCGACTTCAGTTGGATGATACGACGATCTGCATCGGCTGCGCCGGAGACGGCACACGTCTGTTCCAGAGATCCACTGCTGCTGGTGCTGATGCCACTCTCAGATCCATTTGCCTCCTCAGTTGCCAAGACGGGAGCAACTGCACCAACAGCTCCATCGACTGTACAAGTTTGATCTTCTTCTACGAAGTCTCCCTTAGTGCTATTACTGTTCACACTGGTGGCTGTATCAGCAGACGCCGCTGTGTCCTGACTATCTTCACTATGAAGGGAACATCGGTCATCAGCGAGGTCCGAAGGCAAAGCTCGTTCTGCATTTCCACCTAAAGGAAAACTCTCACCACAGTGACTTAGGTCGACCTCTTGAGATATGGACAGTACTTTTAAGCTGGCTTCCAAGGCCTCTTTTTCTTTCAGCAGGCTTTGGTACGCTCTCACAACGTCTTTAAAACGCGTCTGGTACTTTACAAGTTGTTTCTTCTGAATTTCAATTGTGTCAAGCAGTTCCTTCTTGCTCGAGCCACCGCCAAAGCTCATGCCAAACTTGTCCATGTTGTATCACTCAGGTATCATAGTCAAAGATAGGATCTTCACCTGCAGAATGCAAAATACACAGTTAGTACAAATCATTGCTTTATAAAGTGAATCCACAAACACACACCGATGCAAATACATACAATGCATCATAACCAGCTAAATAATACACAGTATACAAATTAAAAGTGTTGCATTTTACAATAATAGGAAGTAAATATCAACAAGCAGACATATATGTTTAGGCAAATATGGACTTAACTGTTTTATTATTGTTTATAGGCTAACCAGCTAGCATCTTAGAAGTAATACAGTTAAATTTACATTTACATTTAGGCATTTAGCAAGTAATAGAAAATGATGAACATAAACTGAAACATGATGGGATATTTAATACATTTGCTTACCATGACATAATTTTAAACAACAGAATTGTGGCAGTTACTTGAATACGTGTCCTGTTTACTTCCTCCACACTCACTTCCTGGTTGGGAAGTGACGTAAGAGTAAAAATAAAAGTTATGTTATTTTTGTTTTTGTTGAAATCTTCATGTTTATGTTTAACAGGCCAGATTATATTTTAAAAAAATTTTTAAATTGTAAAATTTAAAATGATTCACATTTTGCATTTTAAGAGACTTTGGAATGTACATTAGTAGAACTCAAACAAAATTACACGCGTGTGTTTTTATTTATATATGCACATTTTTAATTAATTATTTATAGTGATAAATTTTATTTTATGATTTTATTCACAAAATTATGATTGTCCAGGGGAAGGTTTAAATAAAGTTGGATGTTGGAATCTCTGACGTCATTGATCCCACGCTGGATGTGTTGGGCAGGATTTCATCCATTTGTGTTTGTCAAACTTTAATGGTTGTGTTTGTTTGTAACACAAGATGGGGTTGACGGTTTCGTCGTTGTTTTACAAACTCTTTGGAAAGAAACAAATGAGAATACTAATGGGTGAGTAATAAAAGTCCTCAAAACAGCAGCAAACATAAACACTTCCATGTGAGGACTGTTTATAAATATGACATTCTTGTCAAAAATACAGAACACTTTGTTTTTAAGTCTTAGTTTAATAACATGTTTTTATTTAAGACTTATCAATATATTCTGATGTAAAAAATAATTATTACCAAAAAATGTATGCCATTAATTAATGCCGAAAATGTATGCCAAAAATTAATGACATTAATTAATATAAAAATGTATGCTATTAATTAATGCTACAAATTAATGCCCTTAATAAATTCCACAGATTAATGCCAACAATTACTGCCAAAGATTAATGCAAAAAATGAATGCCATTTATTAATATAAAAATGTATGCCATTAATCAATGCCCAAAATTAATGGCGTTAATTAATGCTATTAATTAATGCCAAAAATGTATGCCATTAATTAATGTCAACAATTAATGCTAAAAATTAGTGCCATTAATTAATGCCAAACATTAATGCCATTAATAAGTGCCAAAAATTATTAGTTTTTTATTTCTATATTTTTTGTTTGAAATGTACTGAAATATTCAGATTCTTGCCTAAATGTGATATGTCTTCCTCACCATTCATAATCTGTCTAATGCAATCCAACATGACAATGCTTTAAAGTGTTTGTTTGTGCTCAGTCTTCAAGAGGAGATCTTTAAAATCTATGAACACTTGTGTAGCCTCGATGAGCCAGACCCACACATGGGGATAGAAAACACAGATGTGCATTCATATGGCTTATATTCATTCATAACATGTCATATTGCAGGTTCTGTGTTTTTCAAGATAGAAAACACAGATGTGCATTCATATAGCTTATATTAATCATATTGCATGTTCTGTGTTTTTCAAGATCCAAATCAACATTTTTAGATTGGATTCGTAGAACAAATAAATTAACTATAATTAAAATTCAACACTATTGTCGTTTCATTTAACAATCATGGTTTAACATGTTCAGACCGAGGCAAAAGACCATTTCAACAGGATCAATTGAATATTAACAACATGTTTGGGTTTAGGATTTTTCTTCCATATAAACAATACAAATGGATTTATAGCATTTTGGAATGGATGTTCATTTATTTAGAAAACTGAGCTGTTAACTTTATACACAATTGTCTGTTATGCGTATAATGCATAGCATTAAAACATTTTTGGGCTTGTACGTTTGCTTCAGTTGGGCTTGATGCGGCTGGTAAAACAACTATTCTCTACAAACTGAAGCTGGGAGAAATTGTGACCACCATCCCAACGATTGGTGAGATAAAACGCTTATAGTTTTTGCTTTTTTACTAATGTCGTCAAAAGTTAGTCATATTCGTTCCTGTGCAGGTTTCAATGTGGAGACAGTTGAATACAAGAACATCAGCTTCAATGTATGGGATGTTGGTGGTCAGGACAAGATCAGGCCCTTATGGAGACATTACTTTCAGAACACACAGGTTTGTAGGGTGTCTTGTGACCTCAGATCATTTGCTGTAGTTTTTCATACTGTCAGCTGGACAGTGTTAATGTATTAAGCTTCGATCCTTCTTGAATACGTAGGCTCTGTATCCTTAGCTCTTAGTATGCTTTTTTCCAGGGCCTCATATTTGTAGTAGACAGCAATGACAGGGAACGAATAGAAGAATCAGCAGAAGAGCTCTCCAAAATGGTAAGTTATCTGAAGATCAACAAACTTGCTCGACAGTTTGAGAGTGGAAGGTGGGAGTGAATCCTAAAAGCTGGCATTTATTCTGCATCACAAAGTAGAGAAGTCATTCTCATGACGCAATAAAGCCTAAAAACAAATAATCTGTTTGTTTGGGAATTAACAACAAAATTCTTGGGGTTGTCTAAAAACCATCTCCTTTATTTGTGATCAGCTACAAGAGGATGAACTGAGAGATGCAGTTCTCTTAGTGTTTGCTAACAAGCAAGACCTGCCAAATGCCATGGGAGTGAGTGACCTGACAGATAAACTAAACCTTCAGAATCTTCGGGGTCGGACTGTGAGTTTAAAGCTCTTTTGTTCTCATACAAGTTCTCTTGAGTTACTAACATACTCTAATTATATTATATTTTTCCTCTTTACCCAGTGGTACGTTCAATCCACATGTGCCACCCAAGGAACAGGACTTTACGAAGGGCTAGACTGGCTATCCAATGAACTTTCAAAGCATTGACATGCAGGAAAACAGGACCGGAATGGTGAAACATAGAAACATGCCAAATGCACATAACAGGAAGACGTTTTTAAAATGCTGATTTTCAACTTGAATTTAAGCAATCATTTCCTGTTCTAAAGCACTTTGTTGTTTTCTTATGGATTTCCCATTTTTATACTTCCTTTAACTATTACAGACTTACAACATAAAACAAGTACAAGTGGGCCTTTATATGGTTGTAATAATGGTGAAAGTCGGTGTAGATTTCCATTGGGGTTTAAAGCACTTACGGTTTACAAATGAAAATATACCTTACTTTTTAAGTTTTTTAATTCCATAATTTATTACAGACCGGCCAGACCTGACAATTCTTTGGGTATTGGGGATCATTTCAAGGGCTTTTTTATGATTTCATTAAGCTATTAAAATGTTCAGTTTGTTGGCGGAATCATTTACAACCAAAGTTGGGACAGTATTGAAAACGCAAATAAAAAAACTTCATGTCATTTGTAAATATGCATCTTTTCTTGTCATTCAGAACTGCAACACATTTCAAAAAAAGTTGGGACAGGAGCAATTTAGGCCTAGTAATGAGGTAAAATGGTTAAATAATGATGGGATTTGAAACAGGTGATGTCAACAGGTGATTGTAATTATGATTGGGTACAAAAGGAGCATCCAAGAAAGGTCTAATCCTTAAGGGGCAAAGATGGGCAGAGGATCGCCAGTTTGCCAACAAATACGTGAGAAAATTATTGAAATGTTTAAAAACAATGTTCCTCAAAGAAAGATGGGAAGAGATTTGGATATTTCAAATATTTCAAAAAACAGTGAAAAAAACATAATTAAAAGATTCAAGGAATCTGTAGGAATTTCACTGCGTGAAGGACAAGGGTGCAAGCCTAAGCTGAACAACTGTGATCTCGGATCCCTCAAGCCGTACTGCATCAAGAATCATCATTCATCTATAAGCCATATCACCACATGGGCTCAGGACTACTTTGGCAAACCTTTGTCAAGTACCACAATACATAGTTACATCCACAAATGCCAGTTAAAACTGTACTGTCCCAAAAGGAAGCCCTATGTTAACAGTGTCCAGAAGCGCCGTCGACTTCTCTGGGCTTTGAGGCATCAAGAAGAAAAGGATTATCCAGACTGTTGCCAGCACCAAGTCCAAAAGCCAGGGTCTGTCGTGGTATGGGGTTGTGTCAGTGCCCTTGACAAAGGTAACTTGCACTTCTGTGAAGGCATCATTAATGCTGAAAAGTGCATAGAGATTTTGGAGCATGATATGCTGCCTTCAAGAAGACATCTTTTCCAGGGACGTCCATGCATATTTCAACAAGACAATGCAAAACCACATTCTGCACACATTACAAAGTCCTGGCTGCGGAGGAAGAGGGTACGGGTACTTGACTGGCCTGCCTGCCTGCAGTCCTGACCTATCTCGAATAGAGATGTCTTCTCTTGTCTTCAGTCCCTAAACGTCTTTTAAGTGTTGTGAAAAGGAATGGCAACATTACAAAGTGGTAAATGATTCACTGTTCCAACTCGTTGAAATGTTTTGCAGGTCTGAATGACAGAAAAGGATGCATATTTATAAATGACATGAAGTTGACAAGACAAAACATGAAATATTTTGTTCATATTGTCTGCAATGAAATACAAGTCAAAGTAAATTTAGAAATCACTACTTTTTTTATTCGCTTTTCCATACTGTCCCAACCTTTTCTTATTTGGGGTTGTACAACATTTTTTATCAAACCAGTAATAAAGGCAATGTTATTTTTAATAAATATATATATGGTATCTAATGTAAAGAGCTACAAAATAAATGTGTGTAAAACAAAAACTTGACAAATTTATCATAAATATTTTATTTCATGTAATATTACTTTGCTTATTAAAAGGTGAGTGAAGCTAGAGAATTAAACAATGTAAATAAATCATAAACCGCATTTAGGGCACATTAGATTTTGATTTCATAGACACAAGACAACTATATTTCATAAAACCTGTATATATCTCATTGGGCCATTACAAGGTCTTGTATATGACAACACCCACCCAGTGTAACAATCCCAACGGTAAACTGCTTGTGTTGGCCTGTACACATCTTAAATTTTTTGAATATGCATACAAATAGTGATCATGCCAGGCTCTTTTCCAACAAAAAGCTAACGGTTATTAAAACGATATTGGTTCAATTGTAAGTACGCACCTATTAAAAAAAAGCAAATCCAGCCAAATCATAGAAATTTAACTCATGCATCATAACCTGTGATTAAGTCTGTGACATTGAACAATTACACAAGATTCCTTGGCCTTAAGCCAAATACACTTGACATTACCAAAGTCCAAATTCTGTGTAATAAGGTTTCATATAAAAGTTAAGCTTGATTGTTCTGACAGCAGATAGTTGTTTTTCAAGATTATAATAGCGTGTATGTGCAGAACAAGTTCATATTATCCTCTCTTAGATAGCAACTTGTTCTCGTTGGTTATTCTGCCTCTTGATAACGAACACTTTCTGGCCGGAGATGGTAACAGCGTAAACGTAGTCTTCGAACATCACTGTTGAAGGAAAGGGAAAATATTAGATCAGGACCATACAGTTTGACCTCACAACTTTGAAACGCTTTATTATTTTGACCACTTATGAAAATGAAAATTGCAGCACCGTGATCACAAAACCCAGCATCATTTATTCTTTCTTGTGACAACTACGATCCAAGTATGTTCATCGTTATGAGATCGATCAAGCTGTATGTGTCTTACCTGACATGCGCTTGAAAGGAGGCTCTGCCGTGCCGTGCAATCGAAACCGACAAGCCGTCCTAACCATCTGCATGATGACTCCGGCAGTGTGTTCATCATTCTCCAGCTCTCCAGCCGACTGTTGAACATATGCACAACATCATTTACGTGCTATCGAGCAGCACAACCCTAGATTTACTTTTGACATCACAGCTTATGTAGTTCTTCCCCTTGTGTGACTTTTGTCACAGGAGATATTTTGAAGAATGCCACATCCGCACGACATTCACCAACGTTCTTCAAAATCTCTTCTTTAGATAAGGATTCCTGCTCATCTTAAGTTCTATTTACAAGTCTCACTGTTTCAATTATGGTCTGCTTGTGACTGGTTCCCATGGCAACTGCTCCTTCAAGTGTCAGTCTCTCTCTTCCCATATTGGTTGCCAATCTAGTCTTACAATCAACACAAGACAATGTGTTATTTTAACATTTGACAACTCACCGCAAGAACACCATCTTCACTAATGACCAAATACCCAATTTGATCAGGTATCCTTTCCAACCCCTGGGTCAAAGCCGTGGTCTGCAAATGTAGGAATTGTTTAACATACACCACAATGAGCGTGCAAACAATGAATTAACAAGTGTAAATTCAAAACATTGGAAATAACTTCATAAGCAAACCATTTTGAGCAGAGCAGCACGAGCTCGACTGTTGTTGTCCTGCGCCTTCAGCCTCACGTGACGGATGAGCGAGCGTCGCCTTTATATGACGTCATCAACACAAAGGGGAAGCCACCAGAGTCAGCTGATCGTCTTCGTCCATTCCGTCGGTCCAAGCAGCAAATAGAACCCGAAATAAAAACGATGCCCGGTCGGGGGAAATTAATCGCAGTGATCGGAGATGAAGACACATGTACCGGATTCCTGCTCGGGGGGGTCGGGGAGCTCAATAAGAACCGGAAGCCCAACTTCCTGGTGGTGGAGAAGGACACCAGCATCACTGAGATAGAGGAGACATTCAAGTGAGAGATTGATCTGTTATTATTATACATTAATATTAATAAACATTAATACCACGTGTGTCTATATCCTGCATCATTGCTGAAGGTGTCCCATACGTGTGTGTTATATAATTATTTAATTGTTTATAGTGTTTTATTCATGCATTGCTCATATAAACACACATATGTTGAAGTGTTCAAGTCACATGTCATAAATAAATTATTATTAATCAATTATTTTATGTTTTCCCAAAGTGATATTTTTCTTACAAGCTGCACATTTGTGTCCACAGGAGTTTCCTGGCCCGCAATGATATTGGCATCATCCTCATCAACCAGTTCATTGCAGAGATGATACGCCATGCCATTGACGCTCACATGGAGTCCATCCCTGCAGTGCTGGAGATTCCTTCCAAAGAGCATCCGTACGACGCCTCCAAAGATTCCATTCTGCGGAGAGCAAAGGGAATGTTCTCTGCTGAGGACTTTCGATAAGCAGCCAACCCCACAAGGAGGCTGACTGCAGAGTTGGAACATGAGACTTGTGTTCGACCGATCTACCGTATTATTTAGAGATTATATTATCGAATCCTATGTTGTGTGATGTTGTGTATGTAAATGCTCCTGATTGTTAATAATGTCATGCATGTAGACAAAGAGAAATGGATCATCACACCGGCCTCAATTGATTTATGGAGACCATACGTTGTGTTCGAAGACAGTAATGTTGTTGTGTTGTTTGGAAATGCAGTTTTTCATGTGGATGTGTTCTGACTGCTCGTATTTGGAAATCAACATGTTAATGTAAAGATCAGATTATTTTCGTTGGATGTGTGGTTCTTAAATTTGCTCTCAAAATGTATGGCATTTTGGAGCACCACAGATTTACTTTCTGTAACCATGAGAGCTCATATAATATGATATAAAAATAAAAATAAATATTAACTTGAACCCGGAAAACTGTAGGATTGCTTTTATTACATGGAATATTGTCTGACACATCTGTTGTTTTAGAACTGTTAATAATCAAGGCGTCTATAAAACTCTTAAATCTTAAAAAACTCTCAAAGTCTTAAATATGTTACAAAGAATACACAATACAATACACAAATTGAACACTTGACATCCTCTTTGGCCTTTGTTCCGGGAAACTATTGAGTCATGAGCAGTCACAAAGCTGAACATTATGAAAGTTAAGATTTTCCAGGTTTCAAGCTTTACATTACATATAAATACAGGAAGTTGTGACAAGGAATATATAAAGAGTGTTTTTTTAGAAACTCAATGTTAATATTAAATAAAATACACACAACCTTTTTTGTGGTATTACTAAAGCAGAGTTTCTTGTTTTAAAAAGAAAACTTCAGATGGAATGCCTACAAAACTTTGTCTCCATGTTCATTTTTTAACCCTCATGATCCATCTTGTTCACCAAACATGTAGCTCCACTTTTAGTATTAAGCAAAAGCTTAACATTTCCACATTTAAAGTACTTTTAGAATTACATAAATCATTTTGCATCATGGAAATTTACAGTAATGTACTCCGTAACTGTGAACATCAGAATATTATTACAGCAGTGTTTGTCCATGTCTATCCAAGGACAAAATCTGTTTAGTTTACAGAGAACCATTCACCCATTTTATGCCAACAGGATTAAAGAGGATTTGAATGGGCAGGAATGCCTGAGTTTCATTGTTGGATGAGATTCACATTCACTCTGTAGTTTGAATCAATGTTAAAAGGACAAAATGTTTCCCATCTGGGCTCTCAGCATTCTGCTCGTAAGCTACGCTTTTGGGATTTCCATTCACAACGGCACAAGGTAAAACATTTATTAAATACACATGAAAACTTTAAAACATGAAAAATTTAACAATACTGCACATCTATAACGATCTCCATTCTTATTTAAAGACTAAATGTGAAGACAGTCTTAACAAAAGTGGCATATGTTAGTCATAAGTCTTCAAAGACACAAAATATATGTACAACAAATTATTTTATATACCAAGCATAATTATCTCTTATGTGTTGTACTTTTTAAGCAGTGGATCTTTTATGGAGCATTTTCTGAACAGCACACAGAGGAACTCCACAGAGTAAGCACATTTAAATATACTGTAATGTATTATAATGTAACTGTCATTCAAAATATTATAAAATTTTCTTCAGCAGCATTAATATGACAAATGCAACTAGCAACAACTTTACTGTGTCACGGTGGGTACATTCTCATAAAGGGCACTGCTATATCATATATTGTTTTATCTATATAATATTGAATACTAACAATGTTTTTTTTTTGTCTCACTTGTTTATTTTTAAATCTACACAAAATATATATGGTATAGGAACACTGGAAACTTTGTGTAAGTCAGGTTTGATGAATTATTTTTTAAGTAATATTTTAAGTAATGCTTAGTACATGTATAACGGAACACAATGCTGGCCCAAAATGTTGTGTGGACAGATATAATGCCCTTTACAGTTTAATTTTTTTTTAAATGTCAAAGGAAGTCAAGAATGTGATTTAAAACAAACATTAAAAAGAATGATAAGCCTTTCTGAGAAATAAAAATAATAATACCACTTTATCATTTCAGCCGGAGAGGTTGTTATCTGTCTATCTGCTCAACGTCGAACCTTGGCTCCTCCTTACAGACTGGAGATGAGGTCGCTGGAGACTTGACCAGAGATTCAATGGGAATTGGCAAGAAATAAAGAAAAATTAGGAAACATTAGGAAGTTGTTGTGCTTTGTTACAGTTTTTCTGTCTTCTTGCTGAATTGTTTAAAGAAATGACAGATTTTGACATGTGGTTTCAAAAACTTCTCTCACAACAGTGATATGACATCATAATCTATTTCAAATGCAGAGACATTATTAGATACTAATAAAAAGAAAAAATTGAGGAAAATGAAAACAATGATCAAATGTAATATGTTTTATTTAATTTCTTCATTTTTGTAGTTATAACATAATATCCGTAGTTCCCTTTGTTTTCTTTTAATCCGTATTGTAAGTAATACAAATTGCAGAATAAATCAAAGTATTTATCATGTTATGAAACTATTCTGTCTTTAATAAAGAGGCTGTGTGAGCTATTCTTGGCTTCATGTTTTTTGATAAAACTTGAGAATTAACTAGTTTGATAACATATGAACCACTGTATACTCTGAGCATTTGAGCAACAATTTGTATTTAAAGAACTGTGATATGCAACTTATTAAAAGTCATAAAGTTTTAAAACATGTGAAATTGTCACAGGCGACTTCATTTAACTGGTAGAAAAGTTTATGAATCAGTTTTCCTGCAAATAAAAAAATAGCACAATGAATCGCAGTTTTAAGGCCCATGTTTCCCATAAACACTGTCCAACATTGTGACACTGACTTGATTTATTGCTTTATAACATATCATGTTGTCACTTTCCACTAGAAAACATGTTTGTTACATCGAGCAGATCTCATCATTTTCTTAGTATGTCAATGTTTGTCTGTGTCTTATTCAAGGACACATTTTCAGGTTTATGGGAATCTCTTTCACATACAGATATCAACAGATTAAAAAGCATTTGAATGGGCAGAGGATTAAATAAATGCTTCAACTTGATCTGGTTGATTCAGATTCATTTTGTTCTGGGAATCACTGTTTATGTGTAATGGACAACATGTTTCCTGTTTGGATCCTGAGTATTCTACTTCTTAACACTCGTGGGTTTCCCACCAGCAATATCACAAGGTATTATTGAAATACAAACTTTTATTGAAAAACATTTCTGAATTATTAGCTGATTTGTAACAAAACAATGTTTTCTTGTATATAATATATTTATATGTTTAGTATGATGAATATCAGAAGTAATGATGATCAGAGGATGCTTTGGAATGACACAAGAGGAAACTTCACAGATGACACCGGTGACACAGACAGGTATATAGATCATATAAGCTTGGAAGCATATAAACTGTAGTTTGTGACTAATTATCTAAATGTTTTATTTTATTCCTATCAGAATTTATTGGATACACAATTACACAAATAACTGGTTTACCAATCAAAGTTACACGTGAGTGCAGTTTTCGACTTTCATACTTAACTGATGTATAAAATGTGACAAATAGTGAAATATTTACTTTGCTACATTTTCCAACCAAAATGTTTCTGTGCAAAACAATCACAAATTTACATGATCACACTGAGTGTTGCTTGTTCGAATTGGTTCGAATTAATGTGAAACAATACATTTTTGTAATTCATGAAGGTTTTACTAGGCTTTAAGGCTAAACTTTGCTCGTAATATTGTAAGTCTTGATTCTTTTTAGTTTGGTAGTTTGAACCACAGGTTTAGGAATTTTTGATTGGCACATACAAAGGGTACTCATGAAGTTTGTTCTTTGTAAATGTCAGTGGGTTAATGGGGGGTCTGTCGTGGATTTTCATGCAGACAATTCACACAATTGAAAGTTTGAAATTAAAAAGATAATTATTTCCTTTTTGCTTTTTTACAGGATGTTGTCAAGTCCAAAAGGGTGAGAATTGATAATTATTGTTAATACAGTGACATTTTCAATTGAAAATGCACATTTTATTAATATTCACATTAAAGTGGAACACAATATACAAAGTATCATTTTAACAAAAGTCATTTTATGTTAATTTTATTTTGAATAAATGAAAGGCACCCTACAAAGTTGACATGAAATACATTTAGCAAAATAGTCCAAATGTGTTTTCATGTTTCATGTTTCTTTACTTTCTAGGCCATGCAAATTATTTTCCTGTATCAAACATGACCTGGAAAACAGAATGCAGATTGGGGATCAGATAGCAGGGGGATCCACAGGTGACCCATATGGGCCTGGGAAAAAATAACACAAGTGTCAAATTGTTTAAAATTATTTAAAATGTTATTTCTGACACTGAATTTGATTCCACATGTTGCAAATTTTGTGAAGAATAAAATGTTTTATTTTCAAATCTCTGGTGACTTTTCTCTTTGATAAGATATTTAGGAATTTTTTTAAGAAGTGAAGCTTAAGGAAATTACACTGCATTAATGAAATCAAGCCCAAATTACACAAACCGAAGTGAAAATACAATGTTTCAAATGTAATCCAAGAACTAAATCACCTAGCATTGGCATGGGTGAAAATCTTTACCTATAGAGTAAATTCTTTTTTGTCAGCCATGCATCAATTGATTCTTCTATAGCATCCTATGTCCTCACTTTAAACTACAATACATTTTCATTAAGCATTGTTAAGATCTCATTGTTTTACTCTGTTACATTAAAAGTGTCTTTTTAAAAATTGTCAACGATTGTAACATCCGTGGCTGGAATTCACAGCTTGAAAGAATAGATTTTAAAAGATGTTAGTTGTCTAGTAAAACTTTTCTTTCATTGACATCCATTAAAACATTTTACGTAATTTCTGCTTGTACATAACACCACACTTGACATTAGCAGTAAATGTTACTTTTTTTGGCTTAAGGTGGCTGGACGTGTCCAAAATAGCCCCCTATACCCTAACATTTAGTACATTAGGGACATCTATTTTACTTGTTTCTGAATTCATAAAAAATGATATCAAGTGCAGTCGTTTAATTCCATAATGCATCTCGAGTACATTCGAAAGCTTCTAGCCATCCATCAAGAGCTTCCAGTGAACTTTGTTTCCGGGAAAAAATAAGAGGAATAAGAGAAGTGTTAAAATGACGGGCAAATGAAATATGCCTTTCATTTTTTGATATTTGATTCAACATGTTGTCTATGTTATATCCTAAAAATGAAGCATTACATATTTTATTTAAAATCCACTTATTACTTTTCAATTCATTTAATAAGATCCAAAATTTAAACTCATTTTTATCATACAATAACCATAAAATCCCAAATATTGATGTTATTTCGATGTCTACTCGTAACTTTACCTTTATTTTTCTTATGTCAGGGAATCTGATGTAAACTTTTCAATGCACAAAACAAAATATATATCTGTATACTCCCTGGAGAGCAAACCCATGATAGATGTAGCAGTTGTAGCCTAAGGATATTAACAAATGTTTGGAAAAATTCCTGAAAGTAAGGAAAAGACTTCGAAGGATCTTGTTTCACCCACTGCAATTTTATGGAAATTAACTTTTTCCAGACATTTTTACCTAGAAAAAAACTTTTTTTAGCTTGTTTTTATAATACAGGTAAAATGTTACATTACAGAAATAGGCTGCAAGTACAATGGGTGTAAAATAACATGACAAGCATACGCATGCCCCAGCTGTTCTTGGCATTTGGTGTATTTTATAATAAAAACTTCCAAAACTGTATTCAAAACCTACAGCAGATTTGTCTGATAACCTTTTGTAAGCATTTTCTCATCCTTCACAGGTATATCAACTTTTAAGTAACCTTGAAACAAGAATGTTTACCCATGACAACCGTCCAACATTGTGACATCATTGAGTGATTTATTATCCAGCTTTATTATACTAACCTCCAAAATGTTTTTATAACATCGAGTGAAACTCGTAGCTTAAATATTTCTTATCTGTATTTATCTTTATCTACCCAAGGGCAAATTCTACTCAGGTTTGTGGGAATCACTCAGACATTCAGATTTTAAGAGATTAAAAAGTATTTGAATGGGCAGGGGAAAGAATAAATGCCTAAATCTAATCTGGCTCATTCAGATTCGCCTCTGCTTAGTGAATCAGTGCTGGCAGACAACATGATTTCTGTTTGGGCTCTGAGCTTTCTTCTCTTGAACTATACTCTTGGCATTCCCATCTCCAATAATACAAGGTAATATATTTTATGAAAGCATTTATGAAATGTATGACTACAAAAAATTTTCTGGGATATTAAATGATGCACAAGTAAAGACAATCGTATATATGCATGTGGTAATCTTTGAATTTTAATTCAGATGTGAAAAACTGCACATTTATTTGCATTGTAAAGTTTTAGAAAGTGTTTTTTTTTTTACCAGTGGAAGGGAAATGGGAATGTCTCTCAATGACACAGCAAACAACACTATAGAGTGAGTTTATTAAAAATAATTCATTACAATTTCATTTTTATTAAGATAATACCAGAGTCACTTGTGATGACGTTGGACATTGCTTCTAAAGTCTGGAAAAAAACGTTCTCTTGTAAACAGAAATAAAAATACATTTGGAAATAATCATCATTACAATGTCATTACACTGTCCTAAAATGTTTTAAGATATATATTTAGGATAATATATTATTCATGTTTAGAAAATATTTCTTAATAAAATGTATTTCTTTCATTCCGTAGAAATGAACTTTCAATGAGAACGTAAGTCACATTGATCTCTTTCTGTTTACAATTAAACATTAAAATGATTCATAATTCGCGACATCAAATCAAATGTAAGGCTATAAAAAGAAACAGATCTTCTGTTGCTTTAAATGAAATAAGCATTGATTTGTGCTTTGAAAATGAATGAATGCAAGTTGCATGTAACATAAAGCACACAATGCATACAAGTTACTCTGAATTTCCATTTTTTTCAGCCCATTTTGTTTAATGGCAACTTGTTCCTTGTCGAACCTGGGGTCGTCCTTACAGGTGGGGGATGAGAGGGCCGGAGACATGACCACTGATCCGATGGGAATCGGCAAGAAATAAAAAAACAGAGCAGAAAATAAAGGAAACTACCAATACATAATATTTCATGTAGTTTGTCTTACACTAAATTGATTCACACAGTACAGTGATGGTGAAAACAGGAAACACATCCTCATCATCAAGTCATGTCATTATAAGATATAACAGATATAACAGATCATGTAGTCCTCTGTAGGAATTGTGATGTGCTTGTGCTGTTTTTATTTTAATAATACAATCAGCTCTTAACCCTTCTTGTGAAACAAAACTTTTCGGGACACTTACTCATTTATGAATCCATTTTTTTTTAGAAGTTTACTTTTCATCATCTTTAGTGTAGACACCCTTGGAATAGAATTTAATTCATTTTATCAAGCAGTTTCTTAAGATTTTACCTGCTTTCTAAAGAATTAAAGGAGTCTCTATTCTGCTCTCTTATTTGCTGTTGTTTCTTCAATATTCAAAGTCGTGCATTTAAATATGTCATAAAAACTATATTTTTATTATACATATATATATATATATATATATATATATATATATGAATATATTGCTGTATGTTAAACTAATATGATGCATTTAGACAGAAGATTTTTTTTAAATAATGAGGCATATTTCACTCAAGTGTCCCCCAATAAAGGTGTGGATAATGTCAAGCTGCAACCAGCAGAGGGACTCATTCCATTACAATGCTACAATTACTCCACAAATTCTGAAATTATGATTTCTTTATAAACTTCTGGCTAAGCTGACAGCTTGCCAACAACTTTTCCAGAGAGGATATATTAGCCAGCATGTGATTTAGTGGTATAAGTCTGCTTATTTATGGATAATGGACTTTGCTTAGTGTCACCAGGCACAGTTGGCACCAAAGGAATTTTTGCCCTCAGATTTATGTGTTGGCATCTCAACTATGAGTATTAATGCTCTCCCATAGACTTGTTTTATGACAGCATGAGAACACTGTTAACTGTTTCTCCTACTTTAATAATTACATTTACATTTCTTCAGTTGGAAAACGCTTATATTCAAAGCGACTTACAGCTGTATCCAGTTGTCAATCATCACTGCATAGCAAACAGGGGTAAGGTGCCTTGCCCAAGGGCACTTCAGTCATTGTCTGCTGGCACTGCTGGTACTAATATAACTACCAATACACAATATTTCAAGTTACACTCAAAGAAACATTGTCTATTACTTAAAGTATTTAACTATTGGACCTTCTGTTACAGCACTTTTAAAGCGCAAAGAGCAATATAACCCTACCATATAGTCTAAGATAACGTATCCAAAGCCAAAATCGAATATTTATATTTTTTTATCAATTTATTTGAAATGCAAAATCTAATCTGATTCTGGTCTAGACTTAACCCCGTGTAAATGTCCTTGAGTTGAGGGTAGAGCATCACAATATTTTTGAAGCCCTGGACTGGTCTCCAGATTTACGAGGAGGAGTGCTTTGTAAGAATCAGTCTTGTACGATTAGTTACACCCCTCTCCAACCTTCCAAGAGTGCGAGGCCAGCAGATTTAGAGGATATTGAGTTCTCAGACAGATAAGACAAAAAGATCTTTCATCGTCACATCCACTCGTCAATTTATCTGCAGCCATGCCATGTCATTCTTCACTCTTTAAAGGAAACAAAATAAGCCTGGTCTAGTGTAAGGGTCTGGTGGGGAGATGACTGATTCACTCCACCCACCCCACATCCTCTGTGAAGGGTGACTCTGTCATGAGGACGGTGAAACGGTGATACACCCCATAGTTGAGCATGTTTAATTATATTCCTTAGACACATGATGGAACATTTCAATTAAATCTTCAATACACCTTATTTAATATTAAAATGGAGGGTTTTCTTTGAGACACTTCTTTACTGCTCTTGAAGTTTTCTTTCTTGTTGCTGACATTCTTCCAGGAAACATAATTGTTTGTACTCATTCAATTGTACAGTAAATGCATTAAATCTCAAGTTACACCTTACAATTAAAACCTAACCGACTTTATTCAACCCAACTCATTTCATTTAAACTCTACTAAACTCAACCATCTTAACACCATTTAATTAATCTCAATTTAATTCAATTGCAATTTATTTTAAATTCAACTCTAAATGTACTGTGACTTATCTTCAGTCAAATCATTTAATCTGTTTTAATCTCAATTCAACTCATTTCTGTTCAATTTTTATCAATTTAACTCACCCAACTGAATGAATTTGAATTAATCTCTTAACACATTGAAAGTGATTTCGATCAATTCAATTCAGTTCAACTCATCTCAACTCAACTCAACTCAACTCTACGTCGAGTCAAGCCAATTCAAGTCAAGTCAATCTAACTCAAGTCAATCTAACCCATTTCAATTAAACTCTAATCTTCAATTAAAAAAAAACACCATAGAACCCTTCCTATTTAACTTTTCTTCAATGCGCTTGATATTTTCTGTCTTTCTTTTGCTGACTTTTCTTTCAGTGAACATAATTGTCATCTGTCAGGTTTTGATGGTTTAAATTCCTTTGCTCTGTGGCAAACAACAGCTTTGTGTACCAAGGGGTGGTTACTGCAAAGTGGATAAAGACAAATTTCAACTCTCAAGCTGTGCTGTAAATTGGCCACACACACTCAACCCCCCCCCCACACACACACAACACACATGCCCACACAAAACTGAATTTCAAGGATGCAATCATGTCCAATTTTACATGATTATGAAACATCAGATGAAAAGATTTAAAATAATGAATAATGAGAACTTAATCTCAAAAGAAAATGTGAGGACTATGCACCCTATCAACAAACCACCCCACACCACACAACATTTCTCCTGAACAATTCTTTTTGTCTGTAATCAAGTTTTGTTCATTTCATAAGCACAATTCAATACTTCCTGGGCAATCACTTCAGTTGCCCAAGTTCTACCCTGTTTAAAAATAAACCCTGTCAGGTCGATGGTCCTCATCATCTGCGTCCCTGTTCTATCAATCCAGCCTTCTCTTCTTATCTTCATCGCTCGCTGGTAGATTGAGCAGTCGATGTAAGCTGATCATTAAAGCTTATAATGAGAGTATTTCAGCATCACCTACTGTCTCAGCTCAAAGCCACTGACGCGTCTCTCCACTCTGACTCACTGAAGCCCTCTTCATTGTGTAAAGAACAGGCCAGCCCTCTCTGAACCCACGCTGGGCAGACGGTGAAGTGCGCAAGACCCTGTCATTACAGAGGCTATGTTATTTGTATGCAGATGCTTTCTTATCCAAATTGAACTACTGTGATCTAACTACAAAGAAATTTTAAGGAAGATCCCCAATGAGGAGCATGAGGTTCAGCTGTTCAAGAACAACTTTGAATCTCAACCTTCTGTCTTTAATTGCATCAGCTTACCATTTTATGTAATGTTAGTTCATACAATTGAACTCAATTCAACCCAATTTAATTGGGTTTTTCAGTTAACTCGACTCAATTCAACACTTTTATAACTAATCTCTAAACATACTCAAATCCATCAAATCTCTATCAAGAACTGAATTTAACAAATTTCTCTGATTAAACATAACTCTATGTAGTTTTACACAACTCGATCCAACTTAATTATTCTCAGTCAGTTTTATCCTAACTCATTTCAATTCAACTCTAATCTGACTATAATTGATCTTCACTCATGTAATCAAATCTAATTATTATTTATGACTAAATTTAACTCTGCTTAGTACCATTCAACTCAAAGCACCCAAGTCAACTCAACTCAACTCAAATACACCCAACTCAACTCAAATCAACCCAACTCAACCCACCTTAAATCAACCAAACTCAACCTAACTAAAATCCACTCAACTCAACTCAACTTAAATCCAATCAATCCAAGACCAACCCAACTCAACCCAACCCGAGCCAACTGTATTCACCCTTAAGAAAAAGTATACATGAAATTTGTAATTATAAGTATACTCCAAACGTACTGTAACTGATGTAACAAATGAATTCAACCTAAACCCACTTCAACTCAACTCAGCTCAGCTCAACTCCAACCAACTCAATTTAATTTAATCCATGCTAACATCGATAAACCCAACTAATTCCTATCAATCATTCCAATACTATGTATCTCCTAGTTTCACTTAACTTTGCTTAGTGCAATTTAACTCAACTCGATTCAATACTTCGGAAATCAAAAGAAAGCCAGCTTATTTAAATTAAACTCTAAGCGTCTTGTTCCTAATCTTTAATCAAAAAGTCTTCAATCTTCCCGAAACTTAACTCTATTTAGTTCTACTGAATTTATTTTAACTAAATTCTATTAACATTTATATTTAATCATTTGGCCTTTTTCTGGCGCTTTTATCCAAAGTGACTTACAAGTATTGTGCAGTGGCCAACTATCACTTCCTCAGGGGCACTTCAGTCATCATCAACTTGCAGTGTGTTTCGAACCCGCAATCTTCTGATTACAAATCCGATTCTCTAATGGCCAGGCCACGAATGACCTCGTGGTCAGTCAATGTAACACGACTCAACAAAACTTAACACTAAACTAACTGTAACTTCTTGTGTCTTACCTCATCTTGTTTTATATCAGATGTTCCTTATTGAAAAATTCAGGACCACTCAACTATTCCAACTATTTTCAACAATCTCAACTTTTCACAACTTTTCTTTAATTTCATTCCATTTAAACTCAACTTATTCTTTTATTTCAATTCAATGCTTACCAGCTCAAAGCAAAACCTACTGTCTCGTATCTCACCTTCATCCATCTAATCCCATTCAATCTCTTCTCAATTAAACTCAACTCTACTCAGCGCATCTCATCACCTCAACTCATCACATCTCATTCCATCTTCACGGCTTTAATTGCATTCACACCCTGTGGTCTGTCTTATGTAAAACCTGGGCTATCAGCAGGGTAATTGTGCGAGAGATGGAAACAAATTACAGCTCATTTTTGAAAATGAATCTCACAAGCAGCTGGCCGTCGGCCACCCTGGCAATGATTTTGTACGGCTCGCAATCAAATGGCCAAATGCCTTCACGCACACTACACGCACGTCCCTGCCAAGTGAGCCTCCATCTCTCTCCCACATATGAAATATGGAAAACAACACACAGTGATAGAGAGGACAGCCATATGCCCACAGACATTGAGGTGTTATAGCCTCCTCCGATATAAGATTGAACTAATAATGATTCAGAAAATGCTTGTTTCTAAGGATAAGAAAAACTCAAACGACAACAATATTGGATTAACCTAAACCGCAGCCATGCAATTCATACAATATTGATTATAGAATAGAATTTTAGATAGAATCCTTGATATAAATCCGTGGCCTCATTAAGGCTTCAAACGGTGTGAGGGATAGCAGTCAAGCAATGTATCCACTATAGCACACGCTGCATGCTGAAATGCAGATTGCATAACTGTAAAGAAATTACACGTCGTTGTATAATATTTCCCATGACAAAGAGCTCCAGAAAGAATTTTTGATGGAATTATGGTCTAACTTTCAGGTAATTTTACCTGAGGTGTATCTATTGGATGACTAACTACAAACTCAACTTAATTTTATAACAGTCTGCAAATGCTTTGGAACAGAGGAGACAAGTTGCTCAAGTTTAGGAAAAGGAGTGTTGTCCCATTCTTGTCGAATACAGTCTTCTAGTTGCTCAACTGTCTTCTTTGTCGCATCTTCCTCTTTGTGATGGGCCAAATGTTTTCTATGGGTGAAAGATCTGGACTGTAGGTTGGCCATTTTAGTAACCGGATCCTTCTCCTATGCAGCCATGATGTTATAATTGATGGACTATGTGGTATGGCATTGTCATGTTGGAAAATGCAAGGTCTTTCCTGAAAGAGACGACATCTGGATGGGAGCATATGTTGTTCTAGAACTTGGATAACCTTTCAGCATTGACACGCACTCATGCAACCCCATACCATCAGAGATGCAGGCGTCTGAACTGAGCGCTGACAACAACTTGGGTTGTCCCTGTTCTCTTTAGTCTGGATAAGATGGCGTCCCAGCTTTCCAAAAAGAACTTCAAATTTGGATTCATCTGACCACAAAATAGTTTCCGTTCTGTCCAATTTAAATGAGTCTTGGCCGAGAGAAAACTCCCACGCTTCTGGATCATGTTTAGGCATGTTTTTTTTACCTGTAGAGTTTTAGCCCATGTTGTGATTTCCATGTATGTGATGCAGTTCTGTCTAAGTGCCGAAGATCACGTGCAACCAGAATAGTTTTCTGGCATTGACCCTTATGCACAGATCAGTTCCCGATTCTCTGAACCTTTGGATGATATTGTGTACTGTAGATGATTATGAGTTCAGTCTCTGCAATTTTTCTCTGAGAAACTCCTTTCTGATATTGCTCCACTGTTTTTCACTGCAGCATTGTTGGGTATTGGTGATCCTCTTCCCATCCTAAAATCTGAGAGACACTGCCACTCTGGGAGGCTCCTTTTATACATCATGTTATCAAATTGACAATCATGTTACAAATTGACCTAATAAGTTTTAAAGTGGTCTTCCAGCTGTTCCAAACTGAAAGTTAAAACATATGTCCATTAAACAACAACATTTCTTGAGTTCTATGTCCTGTGAAATATTGTGTAATGAGGTCTTATTTTTATTCTTTACGGTCATGTGATCAGCATTTCATATGCAAAAATGCGTTATGGTGGACGCTGCTCGATTCCCTCAGAGCCGTGTTTTTGATTCAAAATGGATGCAAGCCGAATGAGCCATATCCCATAATTTCTATTCAAATCTCATTTCACTGTGCAAACGTACATAAAGCAAATGACAAACACTGGATCCTTTCTATCACCCATAATGAAATCATCTCTTACATCCAGAAGGACAGCTATGCAGCCTCTGCAAATGACAAAACCTTGATATAATAAAACTGATGGGTTTTTATGTGCATATCCACAATATCAACCCAAATCCACAGTCCATTCTTAACTGCACCCTGCTTCTTCGTTCATTTAGCTCATTCATGGCTACTCTCCCTATGCTGGGCCCGCATCCTCTGTCTCATTCTCCATCTTTTGTGTGATGTCCCTGTGCGAAATGTCAAAGTGTTGCCTCTGAGCTCGGTTGAACGAGCGCTTCTTTGCTAAAAAACTACTACTGTCAGTCTGCTCTGCCAAAAACAACATTTGCCTACTCTCAGACAGATATCTGTCCCTCCTCGGATGTCTGCGTTCCCATCTGCAGATGTGACCCCACTGCGTGTTACATCCTCTGACAGACCTCCAGAGGAAGAGCTGGTAAATTAAAGCAGTTTATCCAGCCAAACATCAAGAAAAGTGTCACTTGTGTTTTCTTTTAATCGGGAATTTGCAGAAAGTGAATATTTGTTAGGTTAGCAAGTGTAAAATATTCTGGAAAAGGTCCTAAGAACATGCTTAAAATTAATTTTAAATGGATAAATTACACATTTGGTAATGGCATTGTCTCTTTTAAAATATTTTACTACATTTATCCTTTATAATTTCCAAGTTGACTTATGATATATCTGACGTATTGTAGAAATGCTTTTGCAGTTTTCCTGTTTAAATATAACTTTTTGAGTTTACCCACAAAAACCAAAAATTGAAGCAACACTACATATTTTACAGTATGTGAATTAAAGTATCAATTGAACAGAAACGTGCAATTAAATTTTTTTTAAATGAACACCTACCGCTTAAATTTGTAAGAAATTCTTGAATAAGATTATACATAATGCACAAAGTTATAAATTGCAATAGGATGGTGTGGCAATTTGTTATGATAGGTGTGTATTACACTGTCAGAAAAAAAGGATCAAAGCTGTCCCTTTTTTCTGTCATTGGGGTAGTACACTGAAGAACTTGTTAAAGATAATGTTTTGTTGTTGGGTACATTGTTGTACACTTAGGACCTATTGTGTAACCTTACAGTTAAATGAATGCAACCCTAATATTTTATGGGTACAAAATAGGTCCTTTTGGTACAATAGACCGCAAAGACCAAGTTAATTATAGACCAATCTCAAATCTCCCATTTCTGTCCAAAATACTAGAAAAGGAAATATCCTCACAATGATACTCATTTCTAGAGAAAAATGATATCTGTGAGAATTTCCAGTCAGGATAAGACATATCATAGCACTGAGACTTAGAGTTACTAATGACCTTCTCCACTCATCCGACCGTGGCTGTATTTCCTTATTAGTTTTACTGGATCTTAGTGCTGCCTTTGATACTATTGACCACAACATTCTTCTGCATAGACTTCAACACGTTGTAGTCATAAATGGAAGTGCATTAGAGTGGTTTAAGTCATACTTAACTGACCGCCATCAATTCATAGCAGTTAATGAAGACCTATCATATCGATCACAAGTTCGGTGTGGAGTACCTCAAGGCTCAGTTCTTGGCCCGCTACTCTTCATGCTATACATGTTACCTTTGGTGTCAGCTTCCACTTTTATGCTGATGATACTCAGCTCTATATTTCCTCACTACCCGGTGAGACACACAAATTCGAAAAACTAATGGAATGCATAGTCAATATAAAAAACTGGATGATGAGTAATTTTCTGCTGCTGAAGTCTGGAAAAACAGAGGTGTTAATTATAAGACCTAAACATCTGCCTGCAACAACCAAGAAAAATGTCTAAAATGTGATGGCTGCTTTGTAAGCTCTTCGTCACCGGTTAGGAACTTGGGTGTGCTATTTGATAAAAATCTCTCCTTAGAAAACCTTGTATCGAGCATTTTTTCAACTCGAAAATATATCTAAATTACAGCCTATGTTCTCAATATCAAATGCATAAATGTTAATCCATGCATTTATGACCTCAAGGTTGAATTATTGCAATGCTTTATTAGGTAGTTGTGCAGCAGGCTTAGTAAACAAATTACAGTTAGTCCAAAATGCTGCAGCTAGAGTTCTTACAAGAACCAGGAAGTAGGACTATATTACTCCGGTCCTGTCAACATTGCACTGGCTCCCTATCAAACATTGTAAAGATTTTAAAATCTTGCTTATTACTTATAAAGCTTTGAATGGTTTAGCACCTCAATATTTGAAAGAGCTCCTATTCCATTATAATGCTCAACATTTTCTGCGATCGCAAAACTCAGGCAATTTGATAATACCTAGAATATCAAAATCAACTGCTGAACCTTTTTCTACTTGGCGCCTAAACTATGGAATAACTTACCTAATAGTGTTCAGGAGGCAGATACACCCTTGCAGTTTAAATCCAGATTTAAAACCCATCTCTTTAAACTGGCTTACACATAAATACTAACATGCTTCCAATATTCAAATCCGTTTATTTAGGCTGCATTTATTTAAGAAATCCGGAACCGGGAACTATCTTTACAACACACAATATATTGGCTATAACTTTAGAATAATATCAAATATTGGCCTGTTTCTCTCTTCTTCCTAGCTCTTCGGGGCCACCGGATCCAGTCCTTATCCAGATCAGATGGCAGTGCAGTCACCAGGATCCAGTGTGTATCCAGACCAGATGGTGGAGAAAGGACCCCTATGGCCCCAAAGGACAGCAGAGACCAGGACGACTAAAATCCCAGATGCAGTTCCCTCGCAAGACCTTGCCTCTGATGACCATCAGGATTGGACCACAGGAGACAGATGATTCTTTTCGACTTCGCTTCAACCAGGAATCGACGTACTGATTAAAATCTAGTCAGAGAATAACTGGCTCCCCATCTGCACCTAGCTTTCCCCCGAGCCACTATAGCCAGGCTACACACGGATCAGTAGGACATAACTTTAAGCAGGAGTAAGCATGTATCTTGACCAGATGGTGGGTCCAGAACTAGAAAATGCTCTCTACAGCCCTCGAACAAAGCGAAGACCAGGACAAGAACACCACGGACACCAATTCCCTGCGAAGACTATGTCTCTGATGATCATCGGGATACGACCATAGCACACAGATGTTTCTTCTCCATTCTGCTGCAGCCTGGACTTGAACTGCTGGACTCTTCTGGTCAGAGGAGAACTGGCCCCCCAACTGAGCCTGGTTTCTCCAAAGGTTTCTCTCCATTTCTGTTACCGATGGAGTTTTGGTTTCCTTGCCACTGTCCCGTCTGGCTAGCTTAGTTGCGGTCACCTCATTTACAGCGATATCATTGATTTGATTGAATTTGAAAACACAGACACTTTTTAATTAAACAAAGATGACATCAATGAATTAAAAATAAATGCAAAGACACCATTTAAACTGAACAGAGATAATGTCCCCGAATTCAATAATATAACCTTTAACTAACATTAAGCATTATGACACTTAATGCCGGTTTTACTAATTATTGTTGTTAAGCTGCTTTGATGCAATGTATTTTGTCTGAAGCCCTATATAAATAAGGGTGACATTGACAATAATGAACCCAACGAGGTACAACAATTATTGTATTGTATACAAAAAATTACATTTAGTGCAACCAATCCATCGACAGAAAAAGTACAATTTTAAAATCTGTATTTTAAGGAAATTCCAAAATTTCTTTACTGTGTTATTAGCTGAAATAATTTAAAATGGAAATTAATTCATTTCAAAGCCTTAAAAGTTATTATACAATGTTTAAATTTGTACATGTTAGTGATAAAAAGTAAATCTGAATGACTCAAATACTTCTAGTAGAATTCACCCAAAACGTTGTGTGTATATTACAAATATATATTTGTTAAATAACTATTTTATTTCATAACATAAACTTAAAAAATGTTTGTAAATTTTAGGGAAGTATGGGGGTAATTTCTAATCAATAATTTTAATATTTTCCATTGAAAAAGTCTATTAAATATTTTTTAAGGATTTTATTAAATAAATATATGACATTTATTTTTTATTTTTTAAAGTGTAGTTGACTTTGGAAAGTACCATAGGCCGTACCGACATTTCAATAAAACGCAAACAATACGCAAACAATACAATCTTTTAATTAGCAATTTGCCTCATTTTCCAATATGATGGCACTTGCCAGGCATCTAATCTCTTCTCGTGCTCAGTCATGGTGTTTCTGCTTTAATTAGTGGTGCCGATGGCAGCTGCTCTGGGTACCGGGAGAACCGAAAGTGAACCAGGGTGAACCAGGGTTAACTGATTGGAAAAGCAATCACAGCCCACCATAGCAGACTGATTAGATGATTATCTGCAGGAGCTGGAAGCTCCAGGAGCAATCAGTCGTGCGTGAGGGGGAGACGGCAGCAGGTGCGAGGAAGTCACTTTCATGGGGAGTTGTGAACATGGAAGCTGACGAGGCCTGGACTGCTGAACATTCGTTACATCGCCACGCAGGGAACTTCGTCCAGCTGGCAGAGTGATGTAGAGAGTTGCCGGATTAGGACATAAATGGAAGGCAAAAAGGTGGGAAAGTGTGATGTGAACTTAACACAAAGAGATGCACAAATATACAACATATGACAACTACTATAGACACCAAATACAAACAGAAAACAGGACTAAAGATGCAAACAAACACACAACACTGCATGTTTAACACTTCACTGAACTCAAAAAACTGATTTTAAAAATGTTTTAGTATGGAGGTGTACTTAATGGTTAGATGTTTAGTCTCCAATCAAATTTATACAAAAAAAAAATGTTTCAAATATTACAAAATTAAAATTCAGTTTTTAATGAAAAAGAGTAGTCGATAAAGGGTTTTCCCTTTATTCCCTTCATCTGGAAAAAAATATCAAGCAAAACCTTTTTCCTGATTTTACAACGGATGTTTAAGAGTTCTCTAAAATGAGGAAAATACGTATAAAAGAAATAGAAGTGGCATATTAAGCATCACTTGAAAGTCAGTGATATTAAATCATTTTATTAGTATTTTGAAACTATGCAACTTTTTGACCAGGAATTCCCCAAAACACATTATAAGTAGTGGTGGGCATAGATACATTTTTTTATCTAGATTAATCTCACTGTAAATTTGGAATTAATTTAGATTAATCTAGATTAAAATGGCCAATTTGAATTCTGTCGAAGGCATTCAGTATATGTGTGCTACCCAAATAATGACCAAAAGTAAGTCATCGCACAAGGTGCAAACAACCTTATGCTGTGTTCACACCACACGCCTGTAGTTTGACGCTTGAACATTTAAGTTAATTCGCGTCCAACGCGTCATTCGCGCAGGGGGGAGTGGCTTCTGTCACGGGAACTCATCAACTTATCAGAGGAAAAGTAATTTTATTCTAAAATAAAGTGATTAAACTTAATATGAAGGCTTTAGTTATAGTCTCAATATGTGTATAAAGCTCAAATTGAGTAAAGATATTTATTTTTCTTCACTAAATTTCTTCCAGTAAAATTAATTTTTATTCCTGGCTATGTTAAAGTATAATAAAAGTAATAATGAGGATTTTTAAAGCTGTGTTTCCACATAAAGCCCTGATGAGTTTCTCCTCCATGTTTGTTTTAGATAAAGCTCCTGATTGTTGAAACGTGGCGCGGAATTTCGCCAAAGTTCAATTTTTTCAACCGCAGTAAATCTCCTTGCGTCTTTTCCCGTCTCTGCATTGACTAAACATGTAAATCACTCGCGCCTGACGCTCTATTCACGTCTGGTGTGAACGCATCATAAGTCTTGTCCAGGTTTTCCATTGGGAGGTTTCTTAAAAATAAACCCGGCGGCTTCACAGATGTATCCATGTTAGCATGTCACGTGTGATGACGTCATTTCACAGTAGGTATACACAAAGGTTAGAAGACTCGCTCTCGCCCCCACCTTTGTAATTAGGTTACGTATACATCCGCGCTAAAAGATCAAAGGTGAAAGTCATCATAGCTAGCGTAGTATGTACGCAGATCCCAACCCAACTTTGAGAATAGATTAACAGCGATAATTTTTTTATCGCGCGATAAGAGTCTCACGTTAACGCAGCACGTTAACGCGAATAACGGCCCACCACTAATTGTAAGATATATTTTTATTATTCGACAGTTTTGAGCAAATGGGTTAAATGTGATAATATGTCCGATTCATCCAAAAACCAGGTTTGGTTGAATAATAATCTGCAATTATTAAATATTATATAACCATTTGTGCCACTGCCAGCGATAACTCCTCAAAAGTCATTTTTTTGTGATTAACTTTGTTATGAATAAAATAATTTGACACAATGCAAGGAACTTTCTGTGAGAATGTAACACTGATATTTTTGATTGACTGAGTAATATGAATTAAAAGATTGAAATCATGGTTAAATGAATAGATTAAATACAACTTTAATGCTCGTTTCCTCCAAATTTAGCCTGGTTTTCACTGGAGTGTCACGTTTACATGTATCTCGACTTGTGCAGAATAGCAGCGCTACATCAACAAAATAGTGTTTATTTACTCTTTAGGTACTTCCTAAAAGGTAGCATGATTTATAAAGTAACTTCATAAATAGCTTATAGTTACAGCCACTTCTCCAACATTGTCACAGAGTCTCGCTGCTAATAAATGAAAGGGAACATGCGTGCCCATCAATCACTGCTAAATGGATTTGCTGGGGAAGTTATTGACTGACACCAGGGGATTTTTAAATGGCTGTCAATATCTTCACCGCAGGAGGACGAATCATGGACCCGCTGTGGTGCGACCAGCATTTGGAAGCAAAAAAGGAACTCTGGCAGAAAATGATTGGCAAAGAAAAAAACATCCATGGGCATTAATGACTAAACTGCTGTGATTGACGGCAAGTTCTTGTGCTAGTAATGAATGGACTAAGCGCTAAACCCTGCGAGGCATTAAGGGGCATCAAACCATTAATAGAAATATTACGGAATAGCAACAGAGAAGAAGGGGATTGAAATACACTCATACAGTATGTAAATACAATCAAACACATGCAAAATTCTCTAATTTAGAATAACTTATAAGGTGAATACATGTCTTAATTAGGTTGTACACTATATTTAAAGACGATGAGTGTAGTAAACATGCAACATATGCGGGAAAATACTGCAAGGAGTCTCTTCAAGCATACATGTGATGTTAATGTGATGATGTGATTCATTCAGTCAAGCTTATCAAAGTCCCTCCTGCCGGCTTTTTAATTTGCTATGACTTGGGCACCGGGACAGCTTATGGCTGTATGATCCAATCTGCTCCAGGATTGAGTTTCCTTTCTAGCCAGGGCCATACTGTCATCTGCCCACCAGCTCTTTTTCAGTGTTTCTGCTTATTTACTCTTGTATTGTCAGGGAGAGAAACAGGGTTGCCAGATTTAAACTAACACGACTTCTATGAGCAGCAGAGCTCAATTAGACGGACCTTTGATAGGGTGTTAAACATGAATTTTCAGGCTTTTTCGCCTTTTTGAGCCATACAGAATAAGATTTTATAAAGTGATAGTTCAACCAAAAATGAAAATTATATCATTGACACCCTCATGACTTTTGAAGCATGTATGACTTTTTTAATGCACTAGAAGAGAGTTTAAAAAACCCGTTCCTGTTGACTTGGGATTTAGAGGTCAGAGTTTTTGAACAGCAACATTGTTCAAAATATCTTTTTTGTGTTTTACAGAAAAAAAATAGTAATCAAGTTTGAAATGTCAGTGTGACTTACTGATTTAAATTTTTTTTTTGGGATGAACTACCCACGATGTTAACGTTTTCTTTAACTTTTTTAACTTCAGTGGAATTTTTATTTACTAAATTTACTAAAGTAAATAATATAATAATCTACATTGGCTGGCCTCAAAGTCATGTTCACTTTGATTGACAGTAGATTTGATCAAATAAAGCACTGGTTGATTGAATTTTTTGTAGTTAGCATTGCCTTGTGATTAAGAAATTCTACATTTGCCAGTTTCCGTGCCATTCCACGTTATACAGCCAATTGAATTTTGTTTGGATTTGGTAATTCCGTCTGCATTTACCGCATCACGAAAATCATGTTACATTACATTGACTAGCCTATAGATCCAAATCATTTTTGCTTCCTTGTGAAGCCAGCATTAAATGTCCCCAAACCATAATCGGACACTTTGCAGAGTGAAATTGGAAATTGAATAAGAAGGATGGAACTTAATTTTATCCACCAGAGGACAGATTTCCTCATAAGAAGAAGTAGAATAGAATGAGATTGTTGGAGGGAAAACAGTGATGAAAATAAAAAAATTCTATCTATCTATCTATCTATCTATCTATCTATCTATCTATCTATCTATCTATCTATCTATCTATCTATCTATCTATCTATCTATCTATCTATCTATCTATCTAACACTTTTCAGACATTTTACTATGTGATTCACTTTGTTCAATGAAGTGTATCTTTTTATTGAGAAAAATAAGAGAAACATTTAACATGCTTACCAATCTATATGGCCACTTGACACAAAGTCAATGGGCATTTCAAAGATTTACAACCACGATGAAAGACAAAAGGTTACAGGTACGTGTCATTTCTGAAATCATTCAATTGTAATCACATTACTTTTCTCCATATCTGCTCCACACCTTCAACAGGGGGCTGGAGAGCTCTTTTCGTTTCTCCAAATGAAGATGATTCCAGAGGATTTTTCTCTTTGCGTTCTCCAAAGAAAGAGCCCTTCAGAACACAGCAGAACAGTCATGAAGCACTCTGCAAAATATCGCTTTCTTTGAACGCGACTAAATCTAATGCTCACCGGTGGAGTGTCTTATTTGAAAACATCAGGCAACCAGAATAAAAGGAATACGTTCATTGATTTGTTGTGGATTTCAAAGTGCTTCTGTGAACAAAAGGGTTTTTATCGTTTGAGCTTTATAACGTGTGTGAAAACATCATACGGTGTAATTTTCCCATTCCTAACCTCTCAAGCACCACGGCGGAGGAAATTCTTTCACAGGAGACTTAACAGAGTAGACGATTATGCTGTGATCATCAGGTTCAAGCAGATGTTTCTTCTGAAGTATAATGACATTTACATTTGTTAGACACTTTCATCCAAAGCAAGCTATACATTTTTTTGTGAATCTTTGAGAATCGAAGTCTCTATTTGCTCTCCATCTTATCTCAATGCAACAAAGGAGATGTGATATGTGATTTTTTTAGGACTGACCGACACTGATCGATAAACCCCCGACACAAACTTTGTTTGATATCTTCAAAACAATACCATCCTAGATGCAATAAAGCAGAGTGGCACTGACCACCCGCCGCTCGCCATCCAAACAGCACATTTGGACGGATACGGCACCTGTGATGGTGTGAAATTGAGAGAGTAAATGGAGAGATTAAAACGGCTGGGGGACGAGAGATGTACTTATCCCTTCAGGACACTCAGCCAAGACCATCAGCACAGATAGGGGTAAGCAGAGGAGCAGGTGGTTCTGGCAACACACAAAATGGTTCTCGCCAACTTTGAGGAACACACTCTCTCACAAAACTCATAAAAGTCAACAAGCAAGATGTGCATTCACACCAAAACAGGTTGCCACTCTGCTTATCATTATGTAGGAACATCTGGCACTGAACGCCAGCCATACGAAACCAACGGCGGGTTTGACTGCCCTCATTAACGAGGCTTTAAAAACTCTGCGTGTTCAATAGCTAGACCATTATATGACTTTCCGTAATGATGGCTTTTATCGTCCCACCCCGTTAACATGATTATATGTGCATCGTGACCTCTTATAAAAAGCAAAAGGTGATGTCATACAATTCAACTGGGATTTTTTCATGGACGTTTTATGCGTTTTAATTATCTATAAAGACATTAATAGTGACAGTGGGTTGTGGATCGATCATGGTGATTTTATATTGAGTGGTATAGGTTTATTCAAACATCAATAAAACCATTAAGAATTCAGTGAGGTCTATGGTCATTGCTTCATATATTTCTCATAATAAATAAACTCGGACATCTTTAATTTCCACTCGTTTATTTTAATACAAGATGTTATAGTGTTTAGCAAGTTGATGCAGGTAAAGGTCTATCCACTATCAAGATAGAATCAACAAATTTTAAATTATTACATTAACATTTTCTCATCATGGAGGTGGGGGAAGAGATTTGGACACGTCATCTTTTAACCATCATGTTCTGTTCCCCTGTTTATATTAAAGCAAAATGTTAAAATGTGGTAAAACTGTAGTTGCTGTTCAGATTTGGCTACTACGATTGTTCGTTTAACATCCAAATAAAACCCTGTTTTATAATTTTTGCTTTTAGGTTATATTCAAAAGAAGAATATAATGGGGTAATGTATGATTTATGTAAAGAGCTAGATCAAAACTTTTTAATTAAAGAATAAAAAGAACTTAAAGTCATTAAGGTTTCGAACTACACAATGAGCAAATATGTCCGACTAAAAGAAACAGAAGATAGTAATTTTACAAAGAATAAAAATCATGTTCTCCTAAGGTCTATTTTAACATATTCAGAGTATATTTTAATGTCACCGAGTTCAAAATTAATAACCACATATAATACACTCAAAAATGTTGGGACCCTTCATTGGAATGTTTCTCATTATTTAAAAAACCTTTTGATCTTAAGGTGTATGCCTTCATAGTCTGAAATTAGTTCAGTGGACAAAAATATAGTTTAGCAAACACACTTTTCATAAAACAAAACTAACATTTTTTTAATAAAAAATGTTTTGTAAAGGAATGACTTTCACTGACTATTCAAGAAAAGACTGCTTGATAAAATGACAAGAAATCATTTCTGCAAATCTCAGGTGACAACGCTAGAGATCCCATCAAATATAATAGGTTTAATTCATATTTTTATTTATAATTTCTTTAATAAGTTTTAATTTATAAAATTTTACATGAATGAAAATAATGAACACACAAGTGAGTAAGTGTCCCAAAACTTATGGTGCATAAAGTTTTGGTCTCAGGAGCAATAATTTGATTTTAAAATAGATAAATAGCAAATGATGACATAAAATACTTAATAAATAGTCTTTAGTTAGTAAAAGCTTTAAAAAAAAAATTATTTTATGTTTGGTAAAGACTAGTTGCTTCTCTTTTTAGTCTATTATGTAAAGCCAAGTGAGTTGCTGTTTTGAAACGTGTCCATAAGCACATGTGACATCTACACATCCACCGATGTTTGTTTACATTTTATTATTCATGCAATAAGGTAATCACTGCATAATTCAGAAACGGCAAATTTGAATAGATAAAGTATTATGATGATTCTTCAGCTTTCACACAAAAACCGAGTTCCAATCCACAGTGTCAAACCACCCAGATGGGAAGCTGCAAAATGTGTTTATTTAATTCTTCAAGCAGGCAAAGGCTGCGCTACAGAAATAATTAGCACGCTTTGGAGCGCAGCACGTGAGATGTGAGAGAAACGAGAAAATGTCACCATCCAAAATTGGTGTGACATTAAAAACGTCTCAGGTGGAGGTGAAAAGGAGCAAGAGGGAGGTTAATGGAGAAATGTCACAACCCCTATATGGATCACAAACTACTTCTCAAACTCACTGCCTGCTTTGAACTTTGGTTTATATTTTTCACACTGGACTTCTCCTGCATTCTCTGCTGAGAGAACCTGATTTTAGTATAGATCTCCAGTACAGTTATTTTACATAAGTGTACGGAAAGTATCATTTGACGTAAATATTTGATGTATATATAGCACACAGATTTATTTCTGTAAGTAAACTGTACATACTGACACAATTTGGGCATTACTGCTCACCTCATGTAAGTATAATGTATAATTTTTTATATAAAATTGAAAAGTTGATATAGATACTCACATGTTATTTTTCACTTTTAAATATTTCAACCCAATTTAAAGAGAATTCATGAATTATTATTTCATGCTCGTGGACACAAATGTTTCATCAGCATGAATTTCAAACCAATGTATTTTAATAGGAGCTGTTTTTTGTACGTATGCCACGTTTGTTTCCCTCTACTTAGAAGCAGAGGCGGTTTGTTCCCTGTTGTTTTTTTATACATTTTCTAACTTTAGCACTACATTTCTTTACACTTTCAATCCAAGGGCTGTTCAGTGTGTTTTGTGTATCTCAGCACCACTTTGAGTACACAGACTGCATGTGTAAGTACATTCATATATTTATAACCCTATATCATGTGAAGTTTGACATATGTTAAGGGATGCCTTAACCACCTCTGAACCGACCTCTTAAATCGCAGACGTAAAATAACTAGACTTTATTCATAAAGCAATTTATTTATAAAGCAACGATAAAGCCCCTAAACCCATACTTAAACATAAGCAGGGGCAAATTCAATTCACGAAAAGAAGTTGTGGCATACCCGAAGACAGTTCTTTTTGAAACACATTGGTCTAAATTTCATGCTGAGCGACATGACCAACATTTTGTGTACTCTTGTCATTTTTAAGCTTTATGACTTACTTTCTTCTGCAGAACACAGAAGAAGATATTTGGAAGAATGCTGGTACACTTTCATCTGTTTTGTGTCCATTCAGTTGAGGTGATTGTGCCATTGCTGTTTGGTTACCAGCTTTCTTCAAAATATCATGCAGGTTTAAAATGACAAAAGAGTAATTAAATGCTGACATTATTTCCCTTTATAAAAAACTGTTCCAATGGTCTGACTGCAAAAGATTAGAAAAAAATGCTTTTCTATTACGAACATTAAGATTGGTAATATAAATATATATGTTTTTCTATAAAGATTTTAAATATATTAACTTGAGATCATTTTTAATAATTTTATAGAGGTTTGTTCTAATTATACCTACTTTATTTCTAGATAAGGATTTATGAACACCTCATAATTTTCTTGTGAAGTCACAGACATTATCTGATTAACATCATGTGATGTGAATGTCAATAAATTGTTCTGTATGTTAGCCCCGATCAACCTCATTAAGCAATTACCCGTGTCAAGGGACTTGCTATTTTAAGACCAAACGTGTCGTTGTCAAAGGATTTCTTTGCTGTTTTAAAGAGCACATGCATTAAAAGCTCATGTGCCGTGAACGAAGGTTTAATTAATCCATCAATGTTGTCGATATATTGAATTTCCTGCGCAATAAAAACAAAGGCGGTTTTATAGTTGTTTACCGATCTTGTTATACTGCCGCTCGTAAAAAGAGGACAGAGCCATTGGGAAGGACCCTTATTTCATTTGAAACCCCCGCATTATATCGTAGCTTACAGAAAAAATGTAAGAGACAGGTGTCATGTTTGAAATCAATGTGGAATGAGAAGGAGGATTCTCCTCTCACCTCTATTCACCTCTTCATTTTCTTCCGCCATGTGCACTGCGGAAGTAAAGATATGAATTCAGAATCCTCTTTGTGCTGGAAGCCAGCATCATTTACCGGTGCTGTTGCTGAATCTTAAGAAGGTGTGTTTGAAAAGCTCCCTCTGGGCCCACCTCTATTCTCCTGTTTGGAGTGAACCACAGGTGCAAAGCATCCTGGGAAATGTCTTTCTGTCTCTTTGTTTTATTGCCTCACTCACATAGTCGCGACTTCTTCGAAAATACCTGACATTAGAACAATACATCTTCAGTGAGAAAAACAATCCTCCAAGATATCTGTTTTCAAGAGATAATGAAAAGGAAACTGAAATGGTGCGAAATAGTAATCTAAAGTTGTCGCAAGAGTCTAAACACTTACAAATGTCTGTGAAATAATTGACCCATTTTAACTAATTAACCATCATCCAAATTACCTATTAAGACATTTTGAATGTCACTTTTCACCCTGCGATCATTAAAGAAGATAGGAGTGTTTGAATACAACCACCCTAGAATGACAAAGATCCAACAAGTTTTTCTTTAATTTGGTAAAATAATTTGGGCCTTCTCGTATCAAGCCGTTCTCAGATGCCTGTTGATGTGGTGTCAAACTGACCTGCGATCAGTGATAGACAGCAGTGATGTAGCACATAGTGAGAAGTAAACTGTCAGCCATTGTTTCGACGCTGGAGTAGAATGCTGCCTAGGGTATCTTCAACCTGGTCTCACAGACCACAGACCCTTAACCCTGAATCTGTGATGGCATCACGACATCCCAAAAAATTCCATGATGGGCTCCGGAAGTGATAGTCAGTGACATGCGTCACATGTGGTCCACACAAATTTGCCTTTGCGGTCATGTTTTTTGGGTGTTGGTAGGCCAACTGTCTACCACTTCCTTTGAGATCAGATTATAATAGCATATATGTATATGCACCTGAATCCTTAAAAACGCAAACCGCGAGCCCATCATGGAATTTCAGGTGATACCCAGATGCCACCACAGATTCAGAGAGTTTGGGGTTGTGGTCCTTACATGGGATTCTGTGAGACCAGGCTGCTCAATGACCGCAAAAATTGCAGTAATAAAAGCAATATTATTTCATTATTTGAAAACATACTGTTGCTTACCATTTGAATTGTGAACAACAAATGTGAAAATTAAAACATTCTAAAATAAAAAAAAAACGGAAAGAGCAAAAACATTTTTAAAGGATTTAAAGAGTTCAAATCCTCCTGAATAACTGAATACACAGATGTGACAGAACATCTCAGCAACCAAAGAGCCTTTTCAAGATGAACACAACCCGTAATGATATTAACATATTGTCATTTTGTTTGAAATAAATATCAATACAACTTAAAACTTGATATAACACACAGCCCTGGTTTATTTATTATTTTATTAAAATGTTTTATTAATCTGATCTAACCGCCGTCTCTGTCTTATCCGTCGGTTCAAGAACTGGAAGTGAAACTTATACACAGCGGTGCATCCATCATTTCATGTTCTGGCCTTGAAAATCTACACATATAAATAATATAAAAAACTTGAACATTATGACAGTTTTTCAATGTTCAATGTTACTTCATATCTATATCACCAATTTGCAATTTTTTCGCTTTATTTTGTTTTCACTTTTATTAATTTGAATTAAAATAGATACAGATACATGATCCAATTCTTCTTTTACATACTTTTGTTTTTAACGTTGCTTTGATCTCCCACAAACTGTGATCTTGGTTGCCCTTGTGTAGTTGTACATGCGTCTCCAGTTAATATTAAGATATTAATTTCCTTTACAATACATACATTCATATGCACTTTAGGCGAGAAAAGTGAGACAAAAATCCAGACAAAGGCGCCTTGAATTACACACTTTCAAGATGAATATGTCAGACGTGGTGATGAGGGGCCGGTATGTGACAGACAGTGATTTTATAACTTCCTTTGTTGTAGATGTCTCACCCTCTACTTCCAGACATTTTTATATCATCAAAATCTCAGCTATAGATTGAACTATCTGTCCTTTACTTTTTCGAAGGCGAACAAAGCAAACTGAATATACAGTCCATGTTATTTTGCAATATACTTCAAAACAAGGGTGGGAAAATAAGAACATTAAAGGTAATAACAATATGCACCACTGCCATAAGCAGTAACATTTTGATTTACAAAAAGCAAGCGGGCCCTGCCTCCATGAGTCACACGGCATGATTTCATTCAAGCTTAACATAGATGACTTCATTAGCAGACCTATTTTTAGCTTTCCCTTTGGAAGTTTAGACTCTCACATCTGAAGTTTTGTCAGAAACAAAGGGGGCACAAATCTGTTCTTGCGTGAGAGACAGAGAGCAGCTGTCGGAAACACTTTTGAAGCGATTCAAAGGCGCTTATCTTGTGAAAATCATGAGTGTGACTTGCTCTCACCTACAGTCCAGGGCATCAACTGATATCAAGAGAAATCGCATCAAAGGGAAATGGGACCTGTAAGTTCATTCATGTGATTTGATGCTTTGTATGTGGTGGAGCTCAGGTTAGTGATTGATTAATCACCAAATAGTCATCTTTTATAATTAAACCATTCAATAAATACTCTCTCTCACATACAAGACCAGAATCATGCCGTCGTTATTGCTGACAAAGTGTCAGATGTGAGTGTCTTAGCTGTAAGTCGCTTTGAAATGAAAGCGTCTGCAAAATGCATAGTTGTAAATATAATTGATATTACAAGATATTCAAAATTTTCTTTAAAATAACCTGTCTTGTATAAAAAAACAACATTCGAATTTACAATATTGTTTAATTTTTCTCAAAAATCCAAAATATGAATTCTGCCGTAAAATGCCATAAAAGAATCCCTTTGGTTCCTTAAAGAAGCATTAAGTAAAAGGTTCATAAATCACATTTTTAGTCTTAATTATCCCTTTATACTGCAAATGACATTTACTTTGGATGTTGAAGATTGGACATGTCAGATATGGTGATGCAAGTTTGTATCAGACCTACATCCACTGTCCCATAGCTTTTATCAATAAAGTGTCAGAAAGGCCACAAATAGCCTTTTATTTAAAGAAATGACGTAATGTGCTCATCTTCCAGGCAGAAACAGATGTTCCAGTGTGAATCTCAGTTCATTTTCTTTCTCACTTCCTTCTGTTCTTTTTTGGAACTTTGAGAGACACACTCCATCCTAAATGCAATGTTACATGAGCACTTTTCACATCCTCTAAAGGCCCAAACCCCCGTCCCTTCACTACATGACCACAGTGAAGTATGATGAGATCTCTTGAAGATTAGGAACAGAATACTAGGATGTCTTGGGCTGGACATGAAAAGCTCTTTAAAAAGTGGTTGAACATGAGTTGTATTTTCTATATTTTCTAGTTTTTTGATATATTTATTAGAGTATTCATAACACTAGCTACATGAGTAATAGAGACTTGTGGGTTAATTGTTTACCTATTATCTTTTTAAATGAATAGTTTCAAAGATTAAACTCCTCATTAATACTTCACCCTTAAGTTGTTTAAATCCAGTGTGAATTTATTGATTTGATGGAACACAAAAGGTGTGGAGGTTGTAGGCAACTGAGATTTCATTTGCATCATTGATAACCACATTAGAAAATTACAGAAATTAGGAAAGCAAACCGTTCTGATGCACCTTTAACATTTAAAATCCCTTCTATTGGTAGTCAATGATGCCCTAGAAATCTCAGTTTACATTCTTCTAAATATATTTCTTTGCTTTTAGCAGAACAAAGAAACGTCCCTAGGTTTGGAAACACTTGACGGTGAATAATATATACCTTTAAATTCATATTACTTAAGCTTTTTTCGTATTTTACGGACACAGTTTTTAAATTACAAATGTAATGAAAAAAAGAGTTCTGCGTTGCCGTAGCACATCGAACGGGTCATATCATCATGAGATTTCTAAAGGATTTTGTCTTTATCCGTTTTATGGTCACGTCTCTTTCCCAAAGTTTAAAACGCTTTGAAAAAAATGTCTTTACACTGCAAATGGATTCAGTGGATTGCAGCTATTAAGACAGAGAAATATTAAGAGAATTCAATATTGCCGAGGCCACTTATAACACTCAAGCACCATTCGGTATTCAGTGAGTTCTCCCCAAACCAAACGCAGCGTGGCCGAGTTCCATCATGCGTCTCCACTCCCCAGCGCTATCTGTCAGCGCAGCCAACACACGCATTACATCCAGAACCTCCATGCATCAGAAAGAATAAAGACTTTCAGAGCGGCATTACCGTCCTTGTGACAAAACATGCATAATTAATACAACATTACCAAAACAGGTTTTATCAATGCCAAAGATTTGCTATAGCGAATGGCTTTGCAACCTGTGGAATAGGTGCAGGTATCATAAAAGCTGAACTGTTTGATGGGTCGGTGCTCAGGGAATCGAATATGAGGGAACATACAGATAGAGCTTTGGAAAATCCCATAGGAAATTATTTTCGCAGCAAATGGCCATTGATCTCTCAAAATAGCTTTTTGCACGCCAATATAGAACAGGGACGTGAATGTGGGAATGAATAGATGCAACCGAATGTCTATCGCATAAGGAAAATCTGACATAATTGCCCTCATTTTGTATGTTTCTGAGAACAATGGTCATTGGTGTTTGTCAAGATGCTTCACAGTAGTTGCAAAGCATGGTTTATGTGTTCGGAATTATTTTTGGTGCATTGCTATGCAGTCGTTGAAGTTCTTGCGACGTGCTTGCTTAATACCCGCAGGTCTCTATGATGTTTTGATGGTTTGATTTTGCAGCACAACGCTCTACAAGATAAGCTACGCAAACAGACATCAATCTGAAAACAATATATAAAAATGTCTGCAGGCCACAAAATGATCCATGTTTGAGCTGTAAGGTCCTTTACTGCTATATATAGCACCGGACAAAATGATGTTAGCCACCAACGCTTATACACCCAGCGGTGTGTATAATATCTTTTATCTCAGCAAGGTTCTTCTAAGAAACCACCCTCTGTCTTTAAGCGCCCAAAGCAGTCTTTTTGAAGCAAAACAGGCTCAACAGGAAGCAGATATCTGAGCCTCTAGCATGTTTCAGGTCACTGTCCTCCAATGAAAATGGCAATAAGGTTTTAACCTTTAGCTATGCTGGGTTTCGCTGTGGAATATTGAATTAGGACAGTCGGATGGACATGGCCCAGCAGATGCACTACACTTCCTGTCTGGTTAAGTGGCCACACACTGCTATAAAAGTGGCGTTGGGGGAGCTCTGCTGCAAGTGATGCAAAATATTGCAATTATTATGGGAGCTTCTACGAGAGATATTTTACTATCCGACAATATAAACTGTTTCAGGTCTGTGCTTGTTTATCATTGGGGTATAATAACTACTTTAAATTTAATAATGGTCATTTATATTTATATTTTATTGTATATATTTGAGTTAAATACATTTTGTTTTATTTATTCATTTTATTTAATAATTAATTGCTTGAATAGGTTTTGTGACTGTTTCGCTAAGTTACGGTTCTTCAACTGGTAACCCAAGACAACACTGGCAAGACATTGTATTTAATTTGATGGCTAATGTGATTTACTTCATATTTCTATGACATGTTTTTAGAAATAATGTACAAGGACTATATTCTTTGCATAAGTGTACTGTGAGTTAAGTTTGGACCACAAAATGTTCTGTAAAGTTTGTTTATGTTGTTTCAACAATTTTACAGCCTTTTTAATTTAAAACAATTTACACTCCAAAAAATTTAGTACCTTATAAAGGTTAAAAGGGAATAGAATATCCTGTTTGAATTTGTGTGTAAAACAAATGTGTAGGTAAATCTGAAAAACTCAAATATTTTTGTTTGAATTCAGCAAAAACATTAGGTGTGTAATACAAATACCTATTTGTTAAATAAATACTTATTTTACTTATTTTTCATCACATATACTTTAGAGAAAACCTATTGGATGTTAATTAGTTATTTTTTATATGGTCAATAAAAATATGCAAAATGCTTTAATATGATATAACTTTCCACTTTTGTGATAGTTACTATGCCACATGAGTAATATTTGACAGTGTACTGGTAAACTGTCAATTGCTTTGTTTTTTAACATTTGCAAAACCAAATATCAAAGTTTCTACAGTTGACTGTATGGAACATCATTCGTAGATTTGTAATATAGAATGTATATGTGTTTGTGTGACATAGTGGCCTGTAATAAGTATCTATTATATGTTCTCCATACCAGGTTTATCTCACAGTGGCAGCCCTTGACGTCAGAATGTATCCGCTCTGAAACATTTACAGTGGAAAGAACACGAATGGTAAGTGTAGGAAGTAAATGCTGGTGTGTGTAAGGAAAAACATGTGTGTTTTGAATCTCTCAGCACGACTGAAATAAATGCCACTTAAAAAGCATTAAGCGCTCTCTGCCACACGTGCCTCCTGTGCACTTTCGGCACGGCAACCATGAACTCTGCAGGTCTTTATGAAACCCTACTGTGAGTGAAACCCCACTTCAGCCTGCTCACACTGAGCTTAAATCCTGTGTTGGAAAGAAAACTGAAACAGACCGGTTTTGAGTGACGTGGCATGAAACTGTCTTATAAAGGTTGCCACGTCAGCAGAGTGATGCTTGCATCAAAAGGGACACGTGTGAGGGCCGCCGATCGAAACACAATAGGCAGATGGAGGTCGAACAAGCGCATGCGGCAATCGAGAAAACAGAGATGCGGTTTTATCTGTAATGTCCTTCAGATATGGGGATTAAGAGAGGCATGACACACACCCAGGTGTGTTTGTGACCTCTCCCTGTCTATTGTGTCCTTTAATGGTACTCTCATTGGCAAAAACACATCTGCGTGGATAGACTGACCATGCTGGCTTATATATTCTGACCAACCAAAAAACATTAATGTTGTCTGATCGTAAATCTAAAATATAAATCGTGACAAACCGTTATTCATGTTTAAGATCTAGCGCAGACATATCGAATCTTAACCAGGGGTTAAATATTGCTATTTTTATTTGAACACTTCTGTACCATGGTTGTAAACACAGCAAGGCAGCAAAAATTGAAGCTGATATGTGCCTGTAGCTCTTATTTTTCTCGATTGTATCGTCTGGCAGGGAGACGTGGCACTCGCTGTCCTTGCACGAGTTGATTTGATACACGAGTTGAAAACAGGGAGCTCTGTTGGTTATTCATGGTTGTTTATTGGGTTAAACAGGTGCCTTGGCGCAGGAAACAAACAACGTTTGAGATGTATACGTTCTTTATGTATTTTTGGGAATATGGATCTAAAAATGTGCAGACAAACCTGAACTTAACTGACCATGATGTATTTCTGTTGAACGCAACAGAGTAGCTTTGGCTTTTATGTCACACTAGTAAAACATGATGACTTTGATCAATATGTGGATGAGTCGATTTTGAACAAAGGATCTACAGACTACTTGACTTCATAGTTGAGCTGTATTATATGCACATTTATGGTCAAATATCGAATTTTGTATTATAGATGTTGCTGCCGCATTGGAATGACGATGTTGAGTGAAAATGATGAAAATAGTAGTGCAGGATTGTGGGAGCTTTATGCATCAGCTCAAATAGACAATTTTTTTAGAAACATGAAAAATGTGATGCTCGAGAGAGAAATATGAATATGTTGAAAACTTGTGCAATCCACAGCCCCTGTACTGACGCCACCCACAACAAAAATTCCCCCTTGTGCTTGCTGTTCAGATCAGAGTCAAACCGACAATCTCACAAACGCACACATTTAGCTCTGACCGCTGTTGTCTTTTCCAATAAATAAGGGGGTGCGTGATCTAAGTGGGTAAAATGTACCATCACTCTCCCCTGAAGCGCAGTCGGGCTGCTGGGTTTTTAACACACAAAGTCACCCAATTAAGGCCCGCTGTGTGTATGTGTGTGTCACTTGTGTTAGATGCTGCTGAGTGTGTGTCAAAGTGAAATACAGAAAGCGAGAGATGGATGAATTCGCTGCTCTTTTTTTTGGGTCCCTGCCGTTTCAATGTAGGGGTCAAAGACAGAAAAAAGACAAACACAGAGAGAGAGGTAAAAGAGCGAAAGATAAAGGGGCAGAGAAAGGACAAATGAAGGCTGATCGCTGTGGAAACGGGGCTGAGTGCTTACATGAAAGAGAAGCGTCATAGACTCCTTCGCCCCTCCTCTCTTTCTTGTTATACCTTTTTTTACTTTTCCTCTCCTTCCATCATGTTACTTTCTTCATTTTTCTGAACTACTTTTCTATCCTGTTACTCTGTTAATTTTTTATTTCCTCGTCCCTCCGTTAGGTACATTACTTTCATTGTACCCTATTCATCCCTCTTTTTCTTGCTCTCCCTTCCTCCCTGTTACTCTCCTCATCTTTTTCTTTACGTTCTTCTCCTCCCTATTACTTTCCCTGAACCTTCTTCATCCCTTCTCTTATTGCTCTACGTTCTTCTTTGCTCTCTTCCCTGTTACTCTATTTAGCTTTCCTCGTTCCTTTCCTCACTTTTACTCTTTTCACCCCTTTAATTTTGCTCTCCACTTTACGTTATTCAATAATCCTTTCTGTTCTTATTTCCTTACTCTTTTCATCCTTTTGTTTATGTTCTTTCCCTCCCTGTTACTTTCTCCATCTCTGTTTTTTACCGTCCTCACTACTTCATCCCTCTTTTAATTTTTCACCTCTCTGGTAGCCTTGTTGGTCTTCTGTATATTCTCTTCCCTTTGCTTTTCAATGTCTTTTCTTCTTCACCTTTTTCTTTACTGTAACTCTCTTTATCCCCCTTTTTCTTTCTTTATCCCTCTGTTACTCACATCCTTTCACATCTTCTTTTACCCTCTGCTCTGTTACTCTCTTAATCCCTATTTTTCCTTCTTTATTTTCTTAATTTCACCTCTTCAGTACTCCCCATTGTGTTACTCTCCTAATCCCTTTTTTACCCTTATTTTGTCTTTCTGTTTCTCGTTTCATCCCCCTTCCTCTTTACTCTCCTCTCTGTTTTTCTCTTAATCCCGTCTCCCCTCGCCAGCACCCCCCCACATTACTCTATTTATCCCTCTTTTTCTTTCTTTATCTCTGTGTTAATGTCTTCATTTAACTTATTCTCTACTCTCTTCTGTTCCTCCTCTTAGCCCTTCTTTATTTCTTTTCCTCCCTGTTACTCTTTTCCTCCCTCTTCTTCTTTACTGTCCTTCCTGTTACTCTGTGAATCCTTTTTTCTTTGTTGTTGGTTTTTCCTACCTCCTTTCATCCCTCTTCCTTTCTTTTTTCTCTGTTACTCTCTTCTTTCAATTGATCATACATTCTCCTCTCTTATACTTTGTTAATGCCCTTATTATTTGTTTTAAGGACCTGTTACTTTCTTCAAACCTATTTTCTTTCTTCATCTCTCCATCATTTAATATCTCCTGTATTCTCTGTTCTGTTACTCTAGTAATCCTTTTTTCATTTCCTCTTCCCTGTTACTCTTTTCTTCTCTCTTTGTCTTTCTTAATCCCTCTGTTACTCCCATCATTTAACTTCATCTGTACTTTACTCTCAGTTGTTTTTATCCTTTCAATATTTGTTTTTCCTCCATGTTACTCCTTTCATCCCTCTTCTTCTTTACTCTCCTCCCTAGAGAAAGGAAATACAGAAGTAAATTAGAAGACTTAAATATCTCTTTCTGAATCTTTGTATTGCCATTGTAATTATTTTCTCAGTGTGCTAAATATAGTTTATAAGAGCAGCAATACTTTACATGTACTGATGTTGCTAGAAAGCAGTTTTTTTTCTTTCACCCCTCTTCAAATTTGCTTCATGTATCTTGTCTTTTTATGTACCACTCTTTTTGTGTGGGTGAGCTTGATTCGTAGGTCTCATCACACAGCCTAATATGGATAAACAGATGAACTGTGACGGGTAATTCGATTACGAACATTTTAATCAGTAGAATGTACACACAAGCACACTATTATGTGCACTTAACAAGAAAAAGTGCTCGGGGTATGAACGGCTTCACACAAGACCCACACTGGCTCTTCTTCACACGTACTGAAATGGCAACAGCATCAAAACGTCAAGAAAACTCAATTAATTTTTCACGAAAGAGGAGAGAGGGGAAAGTGAGAGCAAGATAAAAGTAGCTCCGTATGTGTGTGTGCAAAACGGCCGTCGACTGCAGGTTTTACAGTGCTGAGACAAGAATGACTCACTTAAGCAAGACTTAAGGTTTATAAATTGTTAAATAACATGAAAAGAAACAAACAAACAGAGAAAAGAAAGAAAGAAAGTAGTATTTCTTTGAAAAAGAAAAGCTTTTTCATGTTATGACAAAGATCAGACATCACACACCAGACACCCCTGCAGGATGAAATCACAGAGTAACAGAAATGGCAGATGTACATTCTGAAAATTGTGTTTCCTAGATCGTGACTAACATCTTGCCCTAACCAGGCACGACGCGGCAGGCTTCCAACAGTACTAATTTATCTTAACACTTAATGCGAAACTGCTATGTGATGTGACAATCAAAGCCAATCAGACATGCTTCATGTGTAATGTATAGTCGAGTGTAATTTGGCCCGATTGGTTTTCAGTAATAAATGGTTTTCAGTGATTGGTTTGCAATGGATGTCAAAATGTTAAACATTACTTACATTTTTAAACTTGGCCTTTTAACAGTTAGTTTTAACTTTTTTTTACTTAATCACATCTGTACATGGCGTATCTATTTCCATTTACCCTTGATGTTGTTTACCACGATTTAGAAGGGGTAATTATCGAATGAGTATAATTAGTGGGTAATTAAAGTTTCAGGGTTTACATAACTTACTTATTGTTGTGGCTTTGCTGAACTTGGAAGCTGTCTCTAAAGAGAGAAGCCAATTACACAAAGCGCCTTCTCAGCCAACGATTTTCGCACAAATATACGGTCTGATCAATCGAGGACGACCGGATTGATATTTAATGCTAGACAGGGTGTTCCAGCAAACCGTAATTAAATCTGCTCCTTTCAAACATGTCCACGGAAACATACTAGAAGCGACTGAAGAAAACTACGTTTACTTAGTGTTGGGATTGATTTCTTCATTTGCTCAAGATGCCATGTGTTGTTCATGTTACAGCAGATGTAAGTGGGTTTCATTTGTCTGTATATATTCACTTAACCTAAGCATTTTTTAATGAAACCACAGTGACATTCAAAGCTCTTTTTATTTTATACTAGTTTGTGGTGTGTAATAATTGGGAAATAACCCCACCCAGTAGAGTGAAATGTGGGCATGAAATATATAAATGCATAAATAACAGTGTATGAGTTCATGTGAAATTTTACAATATGATTATTAAGAAGGTATTGAAACAACATGTCCGGGTATATGCAAACGCACATTTTATGATCTCAAGACTCACTCATTCTTATTTGTAAAGTTGTAGTGCAGTGTGGCTATTTGTGATTTTGTTATGAGGGTAATGCACGGGATTTGGGTTTTGGCTGTTTTACATCACACCACAAGTGTAAATCAGCATTTTTTGGACTTCTATCTATAACATCTGATAACCTAGATATGGTATATGACATTTGAAATATGATAGAGCACGACATTATCAACTTTATGAGCGGAAACAACAAACTGAACAACAACCAAAGGTTTTGTATTCCAGTTCCGATGATAAATTATGTGATTATTTAATGATACAATTTTTGCTGTCAAACATCAGAAAATATGACAACTTATCAAGACGATTGATTTTTCAGCTTTTCATTGAATATGTTTTTAGATATATTTAAATTCTGAAGTTGAGAAGTTGACCCTACATCAGAGATCACAAACTAGCGGATCCGATTCCGATTTGTTCCATCTGAACAAAAAAAATTGATAAAAATTGCTAATTAATGTTTTAATTTAGTATCTGCCTCCTGCTGTAAAAACTAGTTTCTAAGCGCAACGATTATATGCTTATATTGGTAAGGATGGTTGCTAATGGTGCACAGTGATGCACAGAATGGTTAGAATAAGCAGTCGTAACCGTGCTGTATTGTTAATAAAACAGAGCTGCTGAATCAGATTTTTATTGTGTGGTGACTGTTACAAACTATATGGTACTCGAGATCGCACTGTATCGTGAATACATTATGGCTGAAGGGCATTCTAAGGCCTTGAGTATGTCATTGCTTACATTTACAACTAGGCTGAATTAAATTTAATTAAAATTAAATATGTACTTTCCGGACCTTCACTTGAAGAAACATATAGAGACTTGACCTCTTGGAACTTTACTTGAATACCTCTGAGCTACACAAAGGATGCCTTGCAGCTGAAAACATTGAGAACTCGAAGGGTTCAAATAGGACAAAACAGTTTTATGAATATACCATGACAGACTGGATTTTCCTGCTATTTTACATAATTCTTAGACATTAAATGCCTCCATCCAAGACAGAGATAAAGTTGCCATAATAAGTGATTCTTCCATTAAAACACTGTATGAGTGGACTCAAAAATGCGTATTTGTGTATACATTGACTGGAGAAAATGAGTGTCACTCAATTTATTTCTTTGAACCCTGTTTACCCGTCAAGCCCATTTCTGCATTAAGCCATGCGCATCCCACATATACCTGCACACACATATTTATCTATGTCTTCAAAAATGCACTCAAGGGAAAAAAGGCCAATTTAGTTTGAATTATTGGTTGTACTTCAAGTTCAAAAACATTTACTCTTCTAAAAGCTCATGGCACAAATAAATAAAACCGACATAAAGGGCCACCACGGGGCCAGCCGCCATGACCACAGCACACAAAACCTAATTGGTTCTTATCAGATAAATAATGCAACTGAACGGTGGAGTCAAAAGAGCAACCCTCTCTTCTTTCCTCCAATGCAACCAGCCAAACGTGAAGATTGAGACCCGCGGTTTTGCGTGTCGGAACCAGAAACCCATCCTGGGTCAGTGATTGGTCAACAGCTGCTCTGACACACGCATCACAGTGAGGGAGTCTAAGTCAGTCATGTGTCAACCAATCACGGCTCTACATGGCCAATTAAACGTGCGAGAGATAGATATGGAGAAAGAGAGAGAAAGACTAGCGTGCGTGAGACAGGCAGACAGACATGTATGAAGAGAGACTGTAAGTTGCAAGGAGAAAACATAAATAGAATAAGAAAGAAGTCACAAGGTTTGAAGGAGGGAAGAGAGAGAGGTGAGAAGAGAGAGAGAGAGAGAGTCACTGAAAGATAGAACGTAGCATGCAGACAGATGAACACGCTCTCATCCAATCCACAGACAGCAGCTAATGAACTGAGAGCGAGCGAGGGAGAAAGAGGCAGAGAGAGAGAGAGAGAGAGAGAGAGAGAGAGAGAGAGAGAGAGAGAGAGAGAGAGAGAGAGAGAGAGAGAGAGAGAGAGAGAGAGAGAGAGAGAGAGAGAGAGAGAGAGAGAGAGAGAGAGAGAGAGAGATAAAAAACAGATGTCTGCCATCCTTGGAAACTTTTTTACATGTATGAGTCAATCAGAGAATGCTTTTAAGACGGCAATCCGAAATAAGAAGACAAGCTTTTCTTAAGGAAAATAAGGCAAAAGCTCTAACAATTGAAGGCTGACACAGACAGCGTTTTGACCTTTCTCTTGACTCCTTTAGGACGGATGAACTCTAATGGATTTCTGATGTTTTTCCCGTGGCGGTCTTGAGTCACTGCCTTTGAGTGCAGGTAAGAGGGAACACTTTTTAAGAAGCATTTTCACGCTCTCTGTCTATTTTAAACTCGTACGTGCATACTTTTGGCTATTAATTGCATCAATGAGGCACTGAGAGTTAACCACAGTAAATGATGTAAAATAAATAGATCTGTTTACATTAGGTGTTACATTTGCTTTGTTTTTCCATTCACTGAAAAGAAATTTGCCTTTTAAATGATGCTAATGGAAAGCAAAATGTCATGAATATGAATTAGCACCAAATTTGCAGTTGACAGTGTAGAGGTGCAAGGCTTCTTCTGCTGGAGTGGATGTTGCTTTTGCACTGTTGTTTTACAATTCAACACAATTCAACTATTATAGAAATGATGTAATCTGGCATGATCTGAAACCAAAACGCTGGGCATGTTATCAGTTAATTTCACCAAAATCCTTTTTTAAAAGTGTTTAAATTGTAAAAGAACTGAATGACATTTATAATGTTCTTTAACCCAAAACATTACTTTTTAAATTGAATTTTGAAATGAAGGATTTTGATACAAATCTTATTGAAAATGATTAAAAAATATTCTAAGTTATTTTAAGTTAACTAATCAAATGTCTGACATTGGCTATTGGAAGAAAGTAAAAGATAGAGATTGCTTTTTGAAGCTTATTCAATCCATGAAATCATGTTATATTTTATTGTTGTTGAATTTATGATGCCGAAAGTGTATGTCATCAAAATATTGATGATCCAAATGCTAAAATTGGAGCTATTCATTCTGAAAAAAAATACTTTTTTGTCAAACTTTTTGTTGAGTTAATAATATTTATTTTCATAATAATTTCAAAACGAAATGCAAAATCGTCCTCAGACTTTTGGTCTCTACATTGAAAAAAGTGGGTTGTTGGAATTACTTAATTTTATCGTGTAGATCCACGTGATTAAATCAAGCTGTTTATACATATTCAAATTTCAAAAAATTTTTTGGGAAAAAATGTCATTTTATCATGTTACAAGATAAGTAATTTCATTAACCTATTTTCTCAGTTAAGCATTTGTATATAAAAAAATAACAAAAATAAAGACAATGGAATAAATACATTAAGATTTTAGACTAAAACAAATGCAAATATAATCCAGTATTTTCTATTTGAAATAAAAAAAGGATTCGTTTTTAGATATTCCTGTACACGGACTGCATTCAGATTGATTAAAACAGTATCATTAGTAAATGACCCTTTGACCCTTGTTCACGAACCCTTTGCCCTCCCCCAAAGCTGAAACCCTCGGACTATTAAGACCCTCATTTTAATAATGTCATGAACGCACTCACAGTGTTCTGAAATGATCATGAGTTTTGGAAACCATGGCAACCATTACAACTCGCACATATTTGCACATGTAGCTGACCGTAGGTCCACTGCCGGTTGAATTCCCAACCCCCAAGGACCTTACTAGCTCTGTCATTTCTTTTGTCAGATGGTCTCATTCAGGTTTTTGTTTTCTCTGCTGATGGTGGAGCAGGTCCAACGGAACCACACTAGTGATGTTGAGACCAGGCAGGTGACAGTATAATATGGCCAGGGGTGCCTGGCACCTGTTGCTCACCACGCACGAGCAGCTCGCTAACCAATGCTCTGACAACACATGTCACAAATCACACAGAAAAGTATGAATCTCACGCCTCTGCTTAGCATCTGCACCACGGTGATTAAGTCTATTATTAACTCTCTGGATAGCAGAAGCTCCTGCTTACACTTTTCAGGCACCAGTTTAGATTTAACCAGGTTGGAGTGCAGAAGAAGATGAGTTCGGTTTGTTTTGCTGGTGCGAACCATTTTCCGAATAGGTTATAGGTATCTGATCACTTAAAAAGATGCATGGAAAATTGGTTAAAAATTGGTTTATAAACAATGCTTCCTTTACAGATGTGTAAATACTATTTTTAAATTCTTTCAAACTGCAATTCTTTCCAGCTTTACCTGATTCGCAACATAAGGCCATAACTACAATTCTAGGGGCCGCTCATACCAAACATGCTTTTAACGTTCGAAAATGCAAGGCGCGCTATGTAAGTCCCTTAGTTATTTGTTTCAAACCAAGGTGGCGTTAGAGAGTCAAATGAATTTCAGCTTTGAAAGTTCCATGTGCAACAATTTGGACAGAAATGCATATTATAATATATACGTATAAGTTGGGGTCTTCCTACATTGACTTCGACATCATGTTCTACAGGAGCCCTAAACAGACAAACTTCTCAAATGAATGTGTTTCCTAGATGTGTTGTCTCCTAAGGCAAGGAAGCAAAAACTCAACAAAATCTTCGTCCTGTGTGGGTCACTATAGTCTTGGAAAGACTGAGTAGCTAGACTATACTAGAAATTGAATAGGTCATTTTATTTACAATTTGAAACAAAAGTTATTAAGAAAACTGCAAATTGTACGCCACATGTAATTCTAGACTTAAAACATTCAAAATATTACATTCACTGGAAAAAACAAAAAATGCAATGTAAACATTTAATCAAATAACATAAAATAACTCAATGAAAGTGACATCAAGACAAACATAACATGGTTTAAAGTTTTGATTTAAAAAACAAAATTGTCATCTAAATACATTGTCTCAATTCTAACCATCTCAGACAATAATCTGAATTGCAGACAAATATACTCTTGTTTCCCGTTAAAACATCTTCAAGAACTCACCTATGTATCAAATATGTAAAGGACGGGAGAGACAAGATCGAATTCGGGTTGGGACACAGCAATCATACCAAATGGGAAAACAGTGTGAAAGCATTAAAAATACTTGTAAGGAGCTGCTTCCCCTTTCCAATATCAATGATCATGCAATGACCCCAAAACACATCTTAAAGGAGCCTTTCAAGTTTGGGAGCACTCTGAGCAATTACGGTTCTGCTCCATGATGGGTAAGATTGATGCCTCACAACCATCTGTCACTAAAATCTACAGGTTGGTTGCTATGGTAGTGTGGACAGGAAGAAGGTGTTTTTTATTCATTGCCCAACCTACCTACGTACCACCCCCTCCTTCCATTGTGGAGCGTGACACGCACAAAGATGTTGACTTGTCTGAATAGTCTCTTGTGAAATGCAGGAAAAAGGTGGAAGCTATTTCAGGTCCCGGGTGGCAAGTGTCAACCCAGAATCTGTTCTTTGTAATATGGGATAGATCATATCATTACCATATGCCCGACTCTATTTTAAAAATGTGACATTGAGCTTGCGTCATGTGGAGAATTGAGGCTGAGGTCAGAAATAAGCAACCACAAACAATGAATGGTTTTCCAGAGGGACTGTGATGTTGGAGAGCAGAACATGTTTGTGGATCAACACAATTTGAACAAAAACAAAGGCGAGAGAATTGAATAGACTAAACCCAATACATTTGCAAAAATGTAAAAAAACTAAGGAAATATTGTTATAGCAAATCTTTGGTCAGTTATATAGCGTGGGCTCACATCGTCTTGAGAATTCACCAAGATCACCTGTGATTTTTCTTGGTTAATGGTTGAGTTTACACTACATCTGGGTGCATCTTCTGCACTTAGAGTTAAACAAGAATCGAACCCCAATCCCAGTTTAAAGGGCAAGTTGGCGGATCCTTAAATCTATTGAGATGCTGAGATCAAGTAGGAAAAGGTCAATCATATCTTGTACTTCTAATCCACTTGGCACTGTCTGGCCCAAAGCCGACGGGGGAAGTAAATACCTGGCACCTGGAAACATTGAAGCTGGGGCACTTGATAGTAATCTTACCATGGAATAGAGAGTCACCTGTGTGTGTTAGAGTGGGACAGATATGAACTTTCTCATTCAAAAGGCTTTCAAACAGATGGTATCCAACACACAGTCATCGACTTAAGCTACAAGTAGTTCTAAAAGGAGTCAGGATGAGGGAGGACTTCAGGAAAGCAGATACTTTAAAATTGGAAAAGAAATTGAGTGTCACCACTTGAACCTTTTTGGAAGAACGCAGTATTTAGTTCAACATGGTTAAAAATGGAGTAAATATGGAGATAATGTATATTATATATATTTATACCATATACACACAACATTTTTACTTTAGCTGGGTTTTCACAGGCAGTATATATATAAATATATACTGTATATGTAGACACACAGGATTGTGTTTTAATACCTTTCAAAGTCAATTTCACATGGAAATATTCAGTGTGTGTATGAAGAATGTTTCGGACATTGAAACTGTCAATATTTAATACATCTGTGAAACAGAACAGATTGTATTAACACACAAATTATTTTAAGAATGAACCAAAAGCTGATCTGTAGTCTCTGCAGTTCCTCAAACTCATTTCAGCCAGCATTATGTCTAATTTAATCCTGCCATCAGAAGAATTATCTCCTTTAGAAATGTGTTCATCCCATCATTTCTTTTTTCCATTTTCTTCGTCTAATTGACAGTTTGATAGTCCATCCCTCTGCAAGGTTTTGACCTCCCACATGAGCAGTTCTGTGCAGACCACTGAAGCGTTGGATTTATTCAGAACCCTAATGACATTTCACCATGTGGGTGCCAAAATTGTAAAAAACGTTTGTAATTAGTACGATAGGTTTTTATGTCTTCATATAACAGTCTATCAGTTATAACTGTTATGTTAACCTCTTCACAAGGTCCTAGTGAAACAGCTTCTTCATTTCCCATTATATGGATAAGGAAAAGGCAGGCAGAAACTTTTTTTTAGAAGTTTGTGTATTTGTCTCATATAATTAACACTAGTTGCAATCGTACATGTAACTATGTAGTCGTTCTTTGCCCCTGTGGTGCTGCAATTGTCTAGAACAAATTGGTCTATTCTCTTACAAATCTTGATTGTGTTGAATGTTAAAAGGCCACATGAGAAAAAGAGCAAGGGGGGAGGGAAACCCAGTGGCTATGTATCATTCCTCCAGTTGATTTGGAAGATTTAAGACAAGAAAATCAATAATCAGAAGGGCAATTTTTCTCAAAGCCCTAATGGTGGATGAAGAACATTGGATGGTCTGCAATCATATATCTATCAGCCAACACTTCGGGTTCTGGCCTGAAATTCAATGAAGCTGAAATGTTTTCATGGTCTGTGTATGGATTTTTTAGTCATTTAACAAAGTCAAGTCAAGTCAACTTTTCATTTTTGTAATTTGTACTGTTTGAAAGCAGCTGTACATGAAACATTTTACATTACATTTGTTCAAAAAAAAAAAGAACAGCAGAAACAGAAAAAAAACAAACAAAAAGTAAAAAGGAGAGAATCACAAGCAATTTATATTGTGCATGCCTTGCAGTCATATTTATGTGTAATAAACTAATAATAATTAGTATTCACATATTATCAATTACAAGTGTTGTTAAAGCTGATATCAGCAGCCTCCCGATGGGCAGTTCAAGGACAGAGAAACTGATGAGTATCCTGAGGAAGGGAAGTAGGGGAAACTTTTTCAGATTAACATTTATCCATTTGGCCGATACTTTTACCCAAAGAAACTTACAAGTATTATGCAGTTGCCAATTATCACTGCAGAGCAAACAGGGGTAAGGTATCTTGCTCAAGGGCACTTCCGACATTGTCTGCTGGCACTGGGATTTAAACCAGCAACCTTCGTCTTTAAAGTACAACTCTCTAACCACCAGACCACGACTGATCCTTATTTTTCAATCACGTAAGATTTTATTAGACACTTAACACTGCTGTTTTCAGATAATCATATGCTTATGTAAAATCCTAAACAATACAAAAAATCCATTCCTTAAAAACCTCCTCACAAGCATAATGAGTGCAGATTTAATTGAATCAGGAAGTTGAGGCTCACTGGTCCAACAAATGCTAACAAACACCACCATCAACCCTCTAGATTCTGAGTCACACTGATCCAATAAACACCAGCAGGGGTTTCACATTGATCCAACAAATGTGCTTGTTGGCATTTGCTGGATCAGTATTAGAATTTGGTTAACACTTGTCTGAGAGACAAAGGGAGAGGACAAGTACAAATTCATGAAGCACTGCGAAGGACATGATTTAATGAAAATGAATGAGAAAAAAGAAACTATAGATTTACCTTCATAGTTTTTTTAAATAATTAAGGTAAATAATGTCCAACATTGAGGTCAAAAGGTCTGTCTTTAAAGGTTGATTGGTTATTCTTAAAAATCAGTTTACCCAAGGGGAAAATGAATGGAATTTTTACTTACAGAACCCAATGCTCTATGGCTGGATAGAAACAGACTATATTACACACAATGAAGAGACTTTTTCATGAACACACATACACACCTGCAAATAACCATTCGAATCAATAGCAAGATTTAAAGGACCCGTTTTTCTTTGAAGCTTAGATTGCGTTAACAGTGTGCAATATCACGTGTTAATGTTTCGCAAATAAAACAACCCTTATAATTCACATAATAAATATATCTGTATATCGCTTTTTTCACTGTAATAAACATGGCTGATGTTTTCCTTTTTCTATGAAGTCCCTCCTTCAGAAATAAGTAACGAGTTCTGATTGTGCCAGCAGTTCTCATTTTGTGATTTGACAGCAGCTTAGCGCATGCTGCCCGGAAAGATAAGGCCTTTTATCATAATGTGGAGATGAATGCGCTCAGTGTTATTGGAAACATTCTTTAATGGTATCAATTTGATCTGGAATCAGACCAGAAAAATATAGATGAGGAGGGTCGAGTAGAACCTATGCAATTATGACTTTTGCATCTAGGTCTAAACATAGAACAATGATTCACGTGACTGCAGCTAAACTTTAACCAGATATCAACCAGCATGGGGTCAAAAAATAATGAATAGATAAAATTACCAAATAATTTAAACTGATCATTATAAACACAAACAATTGATGTGTCCGGTTGAATTACTATACTTTTTTGTTGGATTAGTTTCATTATCATCTAGTTAACAACTCTAAATAGTGTTGCCCTTTGTATAATAAGTAACACAAACTGTTAAGCACACAAACTTAAATAAAATACACTTGATGGTTGCGGTCCATGAACAACATCTTCTCCAGACATAGAGGGAACTTCACCATCTTTCAACAATTATCTTTGTGTAAATCAGAAATTAAACTGAAAGCTGTCCTCAGCAAAATGTGCCGCACATAGTTTTACATGTGGATTATAATTTACCGGACCGAGTTAAACAAACTTGAAATTGAAATCATGTTCTCTAAGTACATTGTCCCTGTGTGGCCCAAAACATTTGAATGGACCCTGGTATGAAAATAATAGTGTTTCGATGATATGGCGACAAACAAACACTCTATAAACGCAACTTTTTCTCTTCTTCCTGTGGGCGGAGGTTAATCAAAAACTGTTCTAGTGATGTCATTAAATAAGGAGGAGAGGGATGGACTCCAAATCCGCCATTTGCTGTATGCAACTACTGCTAAAAAAATCTTGTTTGGCATTGAACTTTGAACTTGTTATTATTTTACATTATAATATTTATACTCTTACAACAATATTACACACTAAGCAAAGTTTGAAACTTGGTATCACAAAGAACGGCACCTTTAAACAACAATAATGCACACACATACACACATACATTTACGCACACACACATGCACATGCACACATACATCCACACACGCAATCTTGTGCTCAATTGCCTCTTTTAAAACCCATCATCTTTTCACCTCTGTGTGGATATTTTACTGTCGATGCGAATGACCCCTCATTCATCTCTTGGCCCTCTACTTCAACGTTTTCTCGAACGGCCATTCGGCCATCAATCGTCCAAAAGACATTTAGCCACACAAATAAAACGCCACAGTCCATCACCTGATCTACCATCTCTGAACACCTCACATGAATCAAATCGTTTAAGGTTGAGAAACTCTCTATGTCAGACAAAAATGACGAATAACTCAGATAGAAAGACATTGACTGGTGACATTCTGGTTTACAAAAGACACTTAACCCTTTACTAATAGAAAAATCTTAAGCTTGCATTTAAAATATGCAAACATTTCCTTGTTATTTTACGCAGACTGCACAGACATTTCTGAGCACTTTACAAAAGCTTGCCAAGCTTTGATTAGCTCAGTGCAAATCACTATTCTAAAGTGATGAAGGTAGTAATTACCTTGATAATTTTTTATGGTCCTGTTTATGATGGATAATGGGAATTTTGATCGGATTTCTCAAAGGGAAGCTGGATTTAAAGGTGACACCAGTTTCTGACGATAAGAAAAGAGAACTGTATATTGGCTTGATAGCCATGAAGAATAAAGAGAGAAAGAAATGCAACAGTGATATTGAAGTAGCAACACATACGAAAAAGGTTAACATTTTCATAATTACTACAATTAACTAATTAAAAAACATTTGCAATGAATTGTATACACATAAATATTTAATATTAAAACATTCTTACCATGCCATATGTGTAAAGAAATAGGTTAAAATTCCATATATTTGTGATTTAAATATCATTACATAGAAACGACACTGGCCTGCAGTTTACAATTATGAATGATGCAAGCAGGTATGTTACAAAAAAACACACAAACGACATTGCACAGGTAATCGTGCTGATCTATTTTAATCGAATAAATATTTTTCATAATTATTGCATTGAATGTAGTGGATATGGCAATACACATATCCACTTTGTGAAGGTCAAAAGATATGAAGCCTCAAAAGGGCACTTCCGCTTGGGGGATAAATGTTTAAATCATTGCACCTGTAATGAAACGACCTTTCTGCATGAACTTAATCCCAATAAAACGTCTCGATAGGCTTCCGTGTGCAAATTCAAACAGTTCATGCTTGAAGGTGGAGATGCATAATGAGATGCAACCTTCTAAGTCTGTATGCTCTAGGGCAGACGTCTATGTGACAACGACATTCAGGCTTTCTTAGGAGATTATTCACCGTGTCCTCTGTCAACAATCAGACGGGAGTTATTTGTGCTCCAGCAAGTCTCGCAGATTGACATTCTGGGACAGGAGAGAAATTTGTGTTGTTGGTTATGATATCATTGTGCCCCGTATAAAACGTTCTGGTCTGATGACCTAACAGTGGGCTGTGCTAACAGGGATTTTTCTTGTCTTTACCCTGCTGTTTCCATTACCCCGCCATGTCCTGCTTTGGATGACATTTACAAGTGGAACGCATGGTACAAGAACTACGGGGATTGATTACCAGAGTGTCAACTGGCAGAAACACGTTGTTGGTATTATTTGTACTTCAAGAGATTAAAGAGCCACATGCAAGCTTTTTTAGATTTCTGTTATTTCCACACAATGACGTGATGTGCTGTATATGAGGCATGATGTGTTTCACGTGCCAGAAGTTAAGATATAGAAAAGTAGACAATGGAATGATTGAAATTAATTTAAATAACTTAATATTAAATAACTTGAACAAGAGAACACTTCTGATTACTTTTTAAATATCCTTTGAGTAATTCTCAATGGTTTTCAATTATTGTTTTACTAATTTGTCCTTGAAATTCGCTACTTTGCATTTCAAAGAAAAATGTCAAATTACTAATTTTTCTAGGCTGATTAGAAATGTTTGCCCTCGAATTGTGATTTAAGATTGTAGAAATAATTAGCATACTGTCAGCAAAAAAAGCACCCCGAAAATAATATGTGGGAAAGTAATATTACAATAAAAATTCTGATTAAATTGAAACATTCTTACACAATCATTCTTCCATCATTGTACATTAAATCGGAAATTAGCTATAATGTATTTAAACATTATTATGGGCAATGAATACTTACATTTATTTAAAGACAAATTGACCTGAATTTTAAATACTACTATCAGAGATCTATTCTTACTTTTAGACCTAAGAACAAAACCTCCAGGAAAGAAAAGATTACATTGACCAAAGAGCAGTCTTCCTTAATTAAACGTTTTCATTAGTTACCAAAGGGTGATATGAACTGGAACGGATTTGATTGGGTTTGTATTTACGTACATGCTCACAAGTGCCTTCCTTCTTTATTGTGGTATACGCACAAGCGCTTGATGTCGTCATGGCAACCTTAACCTATTGTAGCAAGAGGGGAGAATTTCAAACAGTCCTTTATCACAGAAGCCGAGTCTCCTCTGATCCGGTACTCCGATGTGTCACGCACAGAATAAAAACAACTTTGGGGAACTGTGTTATGACAGTATGGGCTATGATCCTTACTTAATCTCCAGATAAACTCAACAAATTGGCCTAGAAGGTACAGAGGTCATTGTTTTTGAGTCTAGCGGACCTATTGCATTCATTGTTTCTTAAATGAATACATTCATAAAAAACTTTTTTCACATATCATATTTTGACAGATCTCAATAACCTTCATAAGCAATGTAGTTTAATTGTCATTTACCTCTGTTAAATCATATTTATGAAAGGTGTGACATTTTCAAGTCCATCGAAAGGAGGTCCGATAGACCACACGTGTAAAAATATATAATATAAATGTGCAAGTCTTGCTACTATTCTAAAAATATTGCAATTTAGTTAGTATTTGAAGGTTCACTAATCTTACATCAACCTTTATTGTTTTATTTTTAACCTGCACATCACATCGGTTGTGTGCATTGATGATGATGTCTATATTAAGCAAGGAGTGAAAACACAATTATCACCTTTCTTCTTCACCAGCTACATCGAAATGAGGTGTTGAGACTTCAAACATGGACGCCAATCACCTTGACGGAAAGACTTTCGCAATCTTCCAGAATGTGGTCACTACACACTCTGATGTCAGACGACAGTACATCCTGTACAAACATCTACAAAACTCTTGGTTCGTGACATTTGCAAGGTATGAACTTTGGATAAACTTTTTTTGGATTTGAGGGCGAATGAAAGGGAGTAGGTGAATGTAGCATACATGTCACTTTTGATACGTCAGTAAGACCTGAATGCAGCAAAACATGAGGCACAACGAACAAATATGAAAGAAACATGAGATGAATGACAAACGAAAAGAGAGTCCATTACTGTCAAAGAAAAATAACATGCCTTATGCCATATGCCATATGAAAGAACAAAACATGCATACCGATGTCTTTTAAATGAGGTGGCTCATTCATATTGGCCGTTCCATCATGCCGTCATCCGTAAATTCTTGAAATGTACGCAGGAACACAAAAACATACATATGCATTACATAAACAAAACCTGCTTCATCTTCATAAACATGCCATGCTCTGGGTGTCAATGTTGTTCTCACCAATTGGCTGACGTCCTCCACAGATGGTGAACGCAGGTTGGCTGCAGAACCTTCGGGCACAATGGTCAATATGACGGCAAGTACAGACCCACTTACGGCCCATGAGGGGTACAACTACTTCGCCTTGATATGTGGCGTGCCTCTGATCCTCATCATTATCTTGGGGAACGTCCTAGTGTGCCTCAGTGTGCTGACAGAACGGTCCCTCAAAACCGCAACCAACTACTTCATCGTCAGCTTGGCTGTGGCCGACCTCCTGCTGGCGGTGTTGGTCCTTCCACTTTACGTCTACTCTGAGGTATATGTCTTGATGTATTATGTGGCAGTCTTAAATTCTTTTTTTTGACATCTGCATCCCTCCCACTGGCAATGATCTAAATTGCTTTTGGCAGGTGTTTTGTCCAATTGGTCAATTGGTTGCTAGCACCATAGAAGGTGGGTACAGTAATCCACTCAAAATGCCATTTACCTGGGTAGTAGTTTGTCTGAATTTTGGTTTATTCAAAAGGTATTCCAGCACATATAATACACTGACAGCCTGGCTGAAACAAATAGGGTTAAGTGCCTTGCTCAAGGACAAAATCATGATTCATACATCATGATTCATACAGATATAAATTAATTCTGGCTTTATCTTGCCATAACTACACTACATTACCTTGGGACTAAGAGTTTTACCATGGGACTAAGAAGTTTCCTAAATTTTGATGAATTTCATTAGTGATGTTTGTGAAATAAATCTTGACGCACTTCAGTTTCCCCTAGAAACCACCTTTCTTTATTACGAGTCCATTTATATGCATGACAAAGGATTTTGTTGGTTGAATGAATTCAACCTTTAATTTAAATCAATCAAAAACCAGACTTGATAAACATCTACCATCTGCTCCTATTAACACTAGGTAATATGTAAGATATCTACCACCATGGGTGTGACCTTAAAGGTTTTGTTGTGGTAGTGATGAAAACTAATATTTGTATTTTTTCGTATGAAAGCCTTAATAGAAAAACAATAACCTTAGTTAAAGTTATCTTTATGATAGATAAAAAATGCTCTTGCTTTTTTTGCCATGCATTTCTTTATTAAAAAGTTTTGGCATGATTTACAACAATATTAAGAGACTTTATTGTTTGCTTATAAATCTGTGATACAGTTACTTCATTTATCATACTTTCAGTTAATTTAGAAATATTTGGGAGGATGGTTGTTATAGGGGTTGTGTATCATAAAAGAATATAAATATGGTTCATATGTGGTGTTGCTGTAAGGTAAGTGATATTGAGTAAAGTAGGGGGCAGTTGTGGCCCAGTGGTTTGAGTGTTGAACCTGTGATCCCAAAGTGGCTGGCTAAATACTCAGTACCAGCAGGGATGGAGTGTATAAACCGGACTCACGTCAACCATCTATACAACCACTTATGTGAGTACCTTGAGCAAGGCAGCGTAACCCCCAACTGCTTCCGGGCGCTGCAGCATGGTTGACTACTGATCAAGTGTTTGTTCACGGTGTGTGTATGGGTGTGTGTCTGCGTGTGCGCACGTGTGTTCACTTACTGTGTGTGCACTTACTGTGTGTGCACTTGGGTCAAATGCAGAGCTCAAATTACGTTACTTCACACACTCATGCAATTCTAGTTCATCAATCGCATGCTTCTAAATTGATCAATAACATTCTTCTTTTCAAGCAGGAATAAACTGGTTGTCCAAATAGTCAACTGAAGGCTAAGACACTTGTTCATTTCCCTTAATTAATGAAACATTTCATTATAATATATTTAACTTTCATACTCATGCCTGCACCCACTCAATAAATTCCTTATTTTACAGGAGAAAGTGATGCAATGAGTGTTTAGTCATTTAAAAATGAATCAAAACAAACCAACGGTTATTATTTTCTATCACTTTATGTAAGAGAAATGAAATAATTACTAAGGCACATTCATGCATAACAATAACATTCTATTTATTAAGTGATCCAGGTGAGTCAGTATGGTTATTTATGAAAGTGTAGGACAAATATTGTCTCTGCCCGTACGTGTACCATGCACAGTTACCAAGGACGCAAGGGTGCACTCATTCATGGAAAAAGTTGACTCCGGCAGTTTAAGGCACAGTGCGAAGAGTTTGTGGAGCGAGCCTGCTGTCATGGAAACCAAAGTGTTTGGGTGTTACAGACACGACACTTGCCGTCTGTGAAGTGGGTGTCATTTTGTCAGCATTTTTTTGTTTTGTTTTGTATTACTTATTATGGTTTGCAGTTCAATCTTTTGTGGACAGTCACACTTTTTATATTCACGTATTCATTCATTCTGAAAAAGTGTCAGTTCTGATTTTTAAACACCTATTCTGATTCACTCATATATTCTTATTCTTGTTCTACAAACAAGCATCTGCCACCAAATTACATCATGCCCTTTGCTTGGGTCAAGTGTGAATCCTGTCTTATCTCGTCTATCTTTCTCCTTGCATGTGTTGTGGTTCTTTCAGTTCTTGGGAGGCATATGGACACTGAGTATGTACATCTGCGATGCCCTAATGACTATGGACGTGATGCTTTGCACAGCTTCTATTTTGAACCTATGTGCAATTAGTGTGGACAGGTGAGTTACGTACCCACAAACCCACCTGCAAATCCATCTTCACTTCTGCGCAGCTCAAACTGACCTACTACCACATAGTCAAAAATAAACTGATTTGCAAGCCAAAATCAAGGAAACAGTATATTTAGGTTTTTTATAATCGTCCATTAATGTCAACCTCAACCTGCATTTCAAGATTCGTACAATGAATCTTAACCTGGTGCTAATATGTGGTTGTTGGTCCAGTGGGATGCTAATGAAGCCGCAGCCACCGTTTGCGCTCCCGCACAACATTTAGCTGAATATCATTAATTACACAGTGCGGCGAGCAGCCCCGCATCCGTAAACAATGTCCAACGACTTCAAGAGGTCCCAGGCCGTGGCAAAGCAGGGTCACCTTGTCTTTCAAACACAGAAAAACAAAGAGCGCCCGTCTCTCAAGACGAACACAAAGGTTTGCGTTTGAAAGGATGTTGGTAATTGAATGGATGAATCAGACTTATGAGGTCTCATGCAGTTTAAAATGATTGCACTAAAATCTTCCGGCACACAGCAGGTCACTGTGATTAAATATTAAACATGCATACAAAACGGGTTTTAAGAGGTTGTCAATCACATATCGAGGCATTGATGTAAGCTTGCAGAAATAGACTTGTGGCAGCATAAGCAGTTGAATAATGCATCAACATCACTGATATTCAGTCGTTGAATATGACTGGTATGTTGTTCTTTTGCTAAAATATTCGAATACTTACCCAAATATGAAATTTTTTTGTTGCAGGTACATAGCAGTCGTGGTTCCCTTAAAGTACAACAGGAACCAGTTTAGCTTTCGTCAACTGGCTTTGATAACAGCCACTTGGGTGCTCTCTCTGGTTGTTGCCAGTCCCGTGATTTTTGGCTTGAACCAGGTGCCCAACAGGGATCCTAACGTATGTAAACTGGAGGATAACCAGTTTGTGGTCTACTCCTCCATCTGCTCGTTCTTCGTACCCTGCCCGGTCATGCTCCTCCTGTACTATTGGATGTTCAGAGGACTAAAGCGATGGAGCTCCGGGCGTAGCCGCTCAAACTTCCGTCGGGTTCCCAGGGGGCGCACCAGCCTGTCCCTGAGGCTTGGAGCACCCCTCCAGAAGGACAAGGCCGGAGTAGGTGAAAAGGTGATGTACCTCATGCCTGGAGGTCTCAGTCCTACATCTTTATCCGCCACTCCTACGAGTCCAACCAGCCCGGTTACTCTCACTTCAGAAGAGCAGGGTCAGACTCCTGCAGCAGAAAGTGACCCCATGACCACTCAGATGGATAGCATATCTGATGCGGAGAATGCTGAGAGACACACGGAGGATGACAGCGGACGAGAGAACGGCGTAGGAAAGAACCATCGGGCGCATACGGGCCGACGCCAGAGCAAAAGTAATAGGGTGAGCGGGCGAGAGAGGAAAGCTATGAAGGTGTTGCCAGTAGTTGTGGGTATGTATATATTTGAGGTAAAGTTAAACGTGTTTAGATTTTCTGGTAAGGTTATAGTATATGTTATTAACATTAACAGTAACATGAATATTTATAAATATTAATATTTAATATAATCTTAAAAGTAAGTTTTGGTTTAAAATTTTTAATTGTTAGGTTTTTAAAGTGCATTTTAAATAGTTATGGTGTGAGCTTTTGTTTATTTATTAAGTAATATTATTGATATAATTAATATTTTATAATTTTTTGTTAAAATAAATTCAAGTGAATGAAACATAACTTTTTAATTTATTATGGTTTTAATTTTAATGAATTTGCTTTCATTTTGATTTATTGGTGAGGCAACTTACAAACGTTCTTTAATTTCAAGACGTTTTTACATTACAAAATATAATTCTTATTTTTAAAATGGGGAGAACCTTGGGCTAACCAAGGAAGTATCAGACCTTAAGTATGTGTTAAGAGTGTTTTGAACTGCAATGTTTTCAGGTATGAAAAAATTTACATAAATGAATACAGTCAGCGGTCCTGTTTGTAGCCGTCCCCTCATGTAGATATAGCACGTCTTTTTCATGTTGGGAAAATAATTCATCATAAATAAATGTATGAGCGAAAAGAAAACCAAAGGATAGCCTTCGGGTGGTCTGCCACGCTGAAACCGCAGCTGTAATGTCATGCACAGCAGTATAGAAAACTTTCAATGCTTTGACGTGACACCTGCTGATCTCAGATTAACATGAGAATTGCTTTTTAGACATATCGTCTCAAGTAAAAACACATTTGGCTGTTTCCAGGCGATAAAGGCGGTGTGAATGAACCATATGAATGCCATTGTTTCATGTAGCTTATATCAATGTGATCAGTGAGGTGCAATACAGTGGTGACAAAGAAAAAATACAATAAGCTAAATTTAAGGGTAATTAATGCTTTTATTCAAGTGCCCAATGAGCAGACATGTTGGGCCAGATTTGATTTTTTCTTTTGCAAACTGAAGTCTGTTTTGTCTGGACTAACCAGACCTTTACAGTGGCCTAGTTGTCTGGTACTTTGTGTGGCTTAATCAGGACATAAAGAGCCCACTTAAACATAAAGAACTCTCTGGTTGACATAAAAAATGAGCTGGCATATTTTTTAGTTTTTGGAAGTATAATTTCATTTAAGTTTTTAAGTTTTTGAAATTGAAATTTGACTTATACCGAACTCTCAGAAAACAGTTATAACTCCACCACATACGTGATGTCTTCGACTATGTTGTTAAATCATTGTGGTTAATTGCCGATGAACGGACAGACTAACTTAGTTTTTGGGAAACAGTGGTGAGTAGCTAGTTAGTTTTCAAACAATACATTGTACCAGCAAGATATGTTGTCGATCGGTCAACACAACCTCACTCACATAATTCCAAGCAAATCCTTTTAATTTCTGTTTCTAGAAAAGTACTGGGTTGTTTCGTACAGTTACGTGTATCCTAATTCAGCGGCGATGATTTTGTCTCCCGTCTTATTTTTAAAATTTCGGCCTCTGCTGCTGCATTTTAGTACCGTGACTACTGGAGCAGGAGTTTCCACCAAAGTTCATATTTTTAGTCTCGATTCGTTAAATTTTCCGCGTTAAATGCGTTGAATGCACAAATCATGCCATTCTCGCGCAAAGCATCGGAAGATGTCTATTCGCGTCTTTGCATTGATCAATGCAATCAATCGCACAACAGTTTTTTTATTTATTATCACACATAACATATATATTATTTTTAGCTGTCGTATTACTTAGTTAACAAAAGTAATATATATAAGTGATCAATATTGCACATAAGAGATTATATAAAAACAATCAATGATTTTTTTACAGATTTTTTGAATAAATGTGCTATTAACATTTCCTACACAATGCTCTATAAGCCACAGAATGTAAAAATGTTTGTCAACTTCTCTGCAGGTGTTTTTCTCGCTTGCTGGACTCCCTTCTTCGTGGTCCATGTAACTAAAGTGCTGTGCACGTCATGTGACATCGGGCCGACGCTGATCAGCGTGGTCACTTGGCTCGGTTATGTCAACAGTGCTGTCAACCCCATTATCTACACCGCCTTCAACGTGGAGTTCAGAAATGTCTTTCACAAACTGCTTTTTTGTCGATCCTGAGAGTTAACTGTCTTAGAGGATTGCTCTTTCGAAGATAAGGATAAACTTTTCACCTTCTAAATGTATGGACACAAAAGGATCGAAAAACAAAACCAAACATGAAGAAATGGACCACTGGACGAGGACAGCACTGGAGAATGTACTATTGAAGAAAACTAATGCCTTAGTTCCCTGAACAGTTTTTCTTATAAAATTGTTGCTTGAATGCAAGGGATTACAGAATTTTTTGATTTCATAGCCCAGAGGCATAAAATATGTGAAAATGTTTGCATTAACAATAACAGTCATTTGTGTTTGGTATGTGATGGATATCAACGTTGTTTTTATGACTCTCATGTTCTTTTCTGATTTTATTACTTTTGTGAATAGATATTCAGATTGGAAAAGAAGCTTTTGTAATGGTGTAGAAGCAAGATGACACATTTAGGTACAGCCATTCAACCAAAATGGCTATGTTTGCATTGAATCTATGATAAAAATACGCCAAAATGCAATCGTATTTACATAACATTACATCGTTACAATTGCAGCTTACAATAACTCTTATTTAATGGAAAAGAAGAGTGACTACATTGATATGTGGAATCCCACAGTGAGGTGATTTGTACTGTATACTGCACATTTTGGCTAACGTGGTGGGTCGTCTGGGTATTCTATGCACATGGACAGTTTGGATACTGTATACATAAAAAAATTACCTAAACAAATGTGACTAGGAGATTTAGAAAAAGCCACGCGGGTTGAGACAAACCTTCTGGAAGGGTGTATATAAGAATTAACACTAGAATATTTCCAGATCCAATGATTGCATTTCCCATTCCGAGTGCAAACAGTATGCCAGTTTTATTCTATTTCAGGTGTGATTCACAAAACCTGTAGATGTGTAACACTGGGAATCAATTTACATCATTGCAGTGGGAGATTGTGGGTATATTTTGGGTGGCATTATAGTAATTGTGCTTTATGAATTGGTGTTGTAAAAATGAATATTACTGTTAATGTACAATATTATTGGTGAATCTGTCACTTTTGGAGTTGTGTATGTTTTTGTCCTGCCTATATTGTACAAATACAAACATGAATATATAAAATTTGTTTGGTTGTATTTGTAAGTGGGAGATCAAATCAGGCCACTAAACTTTAATTTAATAATATAGTTCCACCAAAAATGAAAATTCTGTTTTTTTAAGTCACCCTCTTCTGCAGAACACAAAAGAAGATATTTTGAAAAATGTTGGCAATTGGCACTCATGCATTGGTTTTGCGCCAAGCAGTAGAAGTGAATGTTTGCTGTCACTGTTTAGTCACCAATTAAAAATAATCTTTAGTGACAAAAAAACCCATGCAGAGTTGAATTGACAATAGCAAGTAAATGATAACCATTTTAATTTTTAATTGATCTATGCCTTTAAATACTGCGGACAGCATGAAAACTATGAAGGAAATGTATACATGTAGTCGTCTATGTATGAATGTAAATGTACATTTACCAGGGCAGGAGTTAAACTGAAGGCACAGTGTGAGACAATAAATCTGTTTAACAGTTTGTTTCATACGGGAGAAAAACAGGCTTTTCATGATTTCATTATTATGCACATAATTTACATCCGACATCTCTAAAATCCGTGTAAACAGTCTGACTCAAATATTCTTGTGCATAATACAGATAACAAGCACACCACCACATTCTAAAAAACAACATTCACAGCCTTTGAGTCGAGCGCTGTTTCATATCTATGAATCATAAACAAGGTTGACATCGTTCAATGTAACGCCATTTAGCCTGTGATGTATAAATTTGTTCTGCTGTGCTCTCGGGAACTATAGACTGTTTCAGATATTATCTCTCAGAGCTAAAAATGAAGATTCTGTCATCATCCTTCTTGTTTTCTCGAAATCTATCTGACTTCCTTTTTGAAGAACGTTGTTAACTGGCATCAATTTATCACGGTTTGGTTATGGGTCCATATTATTTTTAAAATATCTTTTATAAAATGAAAGTCCACTCAACATGTCAACTATGTGATCTTTTAACCTCTCTCTTCTAATTTCAAACTTTTATTTTATTTTCAAAACGAAGATATTTTAAAGAATGCTGTCCTTTAACTGTCAACCTTTTATTTGTGCTGGTTTATTTCCATTTAACAGAAGTGAGTTCAACATTTAGTTCAACATTCTTATTGACTTTCCCTCTCATCATTTCAATCTATATAAAAAGTGTTGAAACATTGTCAAAAATTTAACACGTTTAATTTTAAGGGATTTTTTAAAATTATATTATAGCTAGTGTATATGAACGTGGCCTGTATACGATTCAATTCCCGCTCAAGTCTGATGTCTCAAACCACCATAAGTGATCTGCCTATTTCTGCCGTATAAACACAGCTGTCAAATCCTAGATGAGAGCGCAACAAAGACAGACGGAGGAAATCAGGGCAAATTGTGTACAATATAGAGTTACTAAGCAGGAAATCTGCATGGAGGAGCCTTCATAAAGACTTTGGGTTGTGAAGAGGATGTTCTCCCTTAGTAATCTGATAGCCGGAACAAATAACCGGCGGCCTTGTATTGTCAGGTCTATTGGAAAAAGCTCTCGATTCAGCTCCACGTGCAGCGCTACAGGTAAACAGTTAGACGGAAACTGTTGTTTTGATGTGTATTTATTCATATTTGGAAGAATCGCCCGGCGGGAACATGCTGCACGCTGGTTTGCTTAAACAGGGTTGATGACTTCTCCGTGCCTCATGCTGTAGGTGGGTGTCCACACTCACAGCGGTACACAAAAATAGATTAAAAGGATTGTGTAAGCGGCGTGTGGAGTAACCAGGGAAACAACCCGAGCGTGGTGGAGCGGGATGAAGATGTTCGGCCTAGAATCAAAAAGCCCCCAATGCTTAATAGCCACATCGCCACAATTAAATGTCATATTATGAGCTGATGAGAATCAGTTAATGAATCTACAAATTATGTTATGTCACCGGAGCTTCTGTGCTGAGCTGTGGATTTCATGGATGGCTTGTATACAATATTTCATAGTACTGAATTTAAAGGAATAGCTTAACGAAAAAGAAAAGCCTTTGACTTTTTATTCACCCTCATGTTGCTTGAACCTGTGTGAATTGTGGAAGACTGTGGAAGAGATTTTGAGAAATGCGTCAGTTGTTTCGTTTCCACTAGATTGGAAGTCAGTGGAGGCCAGTGTTGTTTGGTAACTAATGTTTTTCCTTTGTGGTATGCAGATAAAAATTGTGTTTTGTAAATAATATAATAATATTAATTGATTAAAATCATTCTTTTGACTACACTATTTTTGACTACCGATTAAGCCTGGGGCAAATCTGGCTACCATTTGTATAGTAGTGATCGATGCCCCCGATATCTTAGTCGCTAACATTCTTCTAAATAACTTTCTTACCAACAAATGAGTTTTGGAACAAGTTTAGGTTGAGTAATTCATGGAAGTATCCATTTAATTCTTATTTTATAAAATGAAATAAAATATTTTATGACAAACTATATAAAAAGTATTTATTTTCAATATAAAAAGTTTAAATGTTTTATAGTTAAGATACGTTAAAATAAATATTCATAACAGACAGTATAAGTTTCTAAAAAATTCAAAAATAATTATTATGATAGACTAAACAATTCTTTAAATAATTATATTATATACTATTAAACAACAAAAGGATTATGCAAATAATTAGTACTTTATAATAGTATAATAGACAGCATAATATTATATAAAATAATAAAATACTTATGTAAGTGTTTGACACACAGTATAAGTTAACAAAGGACTCCCAACTTTAATAGAAATTATAACAAATGCAACAAATAAAAAGGAGTAGTATTCACTTATACTGTTAACCTGGAAAAATCAAGCAGCATCAACACAATTTTAACTTCTATAATTCAAATAAAAACCAAACTGTCCTCCCATTAAAACATGATTATTGTAACAACTGAGTACACAATGCTAGTACGTTTAACCCTTTATTAAAACACGTTTATATAATCTTCATCGTGCATACACATTGTTTGTTTTCCGTCCATATGAGCACATCTACACATGTGCAGCGGGGTTGTTTGAGAGCAGCTGTATAATTTAAGTATATAAAGGATGACCTCGACATCGCATTACCCCAAAACAGATCTATACCACTGATGAAGCATCGCAAAATAACCTTATTTTCAGACCGGATTATTCACATCATGTCATCATGACTCACAGTGTCAGTTTACACCTCTCAGAGCTTCTGCCATTTCCTTCCATTAAAAGAAAGCAAGACACACACAACTCCTTACTGATCTGGTTTCTTATCTTTTTATTACAGTGCTGTGGCTGCGACATGGTACAGCCACATTTATTATTATTTGATAGGTACGAAATACTCTCGAACCATACTGAATTTACTGGACATGGAGGTTTAAAAAGAAAGCTATGGTATTAGTACGGTAGTACGGTTTAAAATGGTGTGGTAGGATTATGTAACAATTTAACATTTAAACATTTTTGCCTTAAAGGTAGCTTTGCAGTGATTTTAAGCAATCAGTTTTAGTTGTTTTGTTGTTAAAGATCTCTGACATATATGTGTATAAATATGATGTATATTTATATGTATATATAAAAACAATAGTTTATATATATGAACAGTGTATGAATGTATGAAACATATACTTAGTTTCAGTATTTATAGTCCAAACTCAAGAGCTTCCTGTTGGTATTGAATCATAAAATTATGAATGTGTAACTCAAGGGACTAATGAATATTTATAATTTATTCATATCTTTTTCTAAGATATTTACAGGGAGGATAAACAGCTGAGATAAAATATGTTAAATATTTTCACTAAATAACATCATGATTTATTCTGTAATGATTATAAAAATACTGTTCATGTAACATTCGTTTACATTATGACGTGTTTTTAGATTTTGAATTTCAGATGAGCTCAGAGACGTGATGAGCTATACAAAACAGCTAGGAGATCACTCAAAGACATAAGAAAACATGTCAGGTCACGCTTAAGACAATCTGGGCAACCAAATTCATGTATTCAAAATATAAAAGCAAAGACTCTCAAATAAGCACAGCAGGTAGAAAACAAACCCCAGAGATATTGATAACAAACAAAATTCATTTTGTCTTTGTGATTTAAAACAATACAAGCAAAAAAATGTATAAAAGATGGAATTTCCTTAATGTTAATCTGCTGTTTTCTGATTCAAACACAAAAAAGATCCAGGTGCAATTGAACATTCATACACTGTTCATGGCACCAGATTTGATTTGTAAATAAGACTTGAAAAAACAGATGAAGTTTTAATAACAAGCACTTGTCAACTGAGGGTTTGGACTCTCTTGTGGGGTTGGACGGTGTGATGAGGTCACTCACAGAAAATCATTTAACTATTGTGTTGAATTGAATAGAAAATTTACATTTGAGCTTTCTGCGGATGCTTTTTACAGTAGCAGCATACAAGCATTGAGAAAAAAAAATGAAGGGTTCAATCTAAGAGATCTCAATAGAGAAAGAAGTAAAAGTTAACAGCTTAAATAATGTATGACAATACCTGTCAAAAAAAGGAAAGGGGTTCAGTTATTTTAGCAGGGGTTAGCTGTTAGTTTTGTTGGAAAAGATTTCTTGAAGGACGTGAGGGACGAACCTGATGGAATTTAAATGTGAAGATTGTTCCACCAGCAGAAAATAAACTGTCAAAATAGATCATGTAGCTTAGTTAATTTAACGCAAATAGAAAAATAACTGAATTAAATCTTTTAATAAACATTAAATGGATTTTTCAGTGGAACATATTAAAAATCAAACTTTCTCTTAAATTTATGAATTTCTTTTAAGTTTATGTAATGGAAAATGTTTGTACTTAACAATATACAGTATACGTGTAATATACACCAACATTTCTGGTGAATCAGATTTCCTGAATGTTCTACATAATCAAAACATTTAAAAAGTATATTTAGTAACCTGTATAACTTAGTAATCTCATTGTAGCACTTGTTCATCTATTGGCATCTCTGCTTCATTGTCCCACCGCTTTTTAGTAAGTCGCTTTGGATAAAAGCGTCTACTAAATACTTCATATTTTGTTGTGTTTATTGTTTCACATTAAAAAAAACAGATAAAAATGTTGACTCATATTTCAGAACCAATTATAATATAATATAAGGATATAATATCATTTTTAATATTTTAATATAAGGAAAAATGTTATCTGTAAAAGCACATAAAACCAGTCCAGGTCAATACTGGAATAAAAAAAAGTTGAGAAAGATCTTCATGTCTGTCAAACAGCCGGTGATGATGACATAAGGGTGGAGAGAGTGATGAGAAGTAGGGATGTATTTATTAAGAGAGGAGGAATCTGAGTGAAAGTTGAGCTCATAATCCATCAGAAAGTCAACTCCCTTGTGTTCTACTCTCTCTTATATTCCTTTTGTTCAGCTTTATCACCCCAACACAGTGACATGGACAAACTCATTCAACTCATTTTACTTTCTGGTGAGTATGGATCACATCCGCTCATGGAACACTGTCAATCTCTGAACATTTTCATTGATGATCTGGTTATCAGTGTAAAATATTTCTCAACAGGTCTTGTTTTCATTCCCGGAAGTTTACAAGGTAACACGTTCATTTTTTCATGTAAATGTTGACTTTGAAATGGTTTTCTTGAAGTTCTTATGTTTAATTCTATATCTGAGTGTAAATTAAATATAATCTGGATATTTTGTGGATACTATTATTTGTTTCACCTTTCGAGACTTATTCATTAGAATTGCTTATTGTAATTAATTATTTAAGAATGTCTACATTACAGGTTTATAGATTTAAATGTTAGCTGCTTAAAGATGTTGTGGGTCAAGGAACAGTTCACACTGTAAAAATATTTCATGTGGCTTGGTAAATATCACAAAAAATAAACAGCAATATTAGCTTTATAAAATCTTATAAAAAATCAGATATCATTGGAAATATCAAAATTAAAAACCAAGAGTTAATTAGCTAAAACAATTTGATAATTATGTTTTTATATTTAATATATTTACCAAATTTAAATTCGTAAATAAATACCATTTTTCTTGGTGAATTCTAATAGAAATATTTGAGTTAACAAAGTTTACACACATTTTTTAACTTACATATACACAAACGTTAAACAGTTTATTTACTCTTCTTTATAAGCTTTTAAATTGACTTATTTTTTCTAAATCATTTTTTAAGGGTAGAAGGTATTTCAATATTTATTAGTAGACATGTTTCTGTATCAATATTTTCTAGAAAATGTAGCATTGAAAGGAACAGTTACGCACTCATCCACATTCCCCAACTGGATGGGTGAACATGCCATAGATGGTGTCAGTAACGGTCCAGATGAATTTGCTAGTTCTTTCTGCTCGGCCACTGGTAAGGGAAGTGACCCGTGGTTGAGGTTGGATCTTCTGAATGTTTGCAACATCAGTACAGTGATCATCACTACTCGTGACAACTGTTTGGATCAAACTTCAGGTGCAGAGATTCGTATTGGAAACTTTTTGGACAACAATGGAAACAACAATCCCATGTAAAGTTCTTCATGAAATCACTTCAACGCTTTTCATTGATTGATTGATTTAAACACATCTATAGGCATTCATTGATTATTTCCCTCTAGATGTGCTGTCACTCCTAATCCTCTAACGGCTCCTACTGTCACTTACTCGTGTTATGGAATGTTGGGACGTTATGTGAATGTGGTCATGACTGGACGTACAAATATTCTTGTTCTGTGTGAGTTGGAGGTCTATGAATCAGGTAATTTACCATTTAATAATCGATCAAAACTGCCTATGTGCAACAATTCAGTTCACCGTATGTGGATAATATTACAAAAAGAATTAGATTTACTTAATAAAACGTATTTAATGGAAATGGTTTAAATAAATCGTCCAGGTTAGGGATGAGTACGTTCCCATAATTAGACGTTGCATTGAACTTGATCTTGAGAACCAATTGACTCCGAACTTGAATTTGATAGGCCAATAAAATTGACGAATGAAATTTGCATGCCATTCCCCGCCGCATGCGTACGGGGCAAACAAGGGAAAATGGCGTGCTCATTCATCACATTTTGTGCTGAGGAATATGAGGATGTCTCACTAACGTTAGAACGAGTGAGGTTGTCGGTTTAATTGAGGGTTATGTGCAAACGGAAAAAATGGGTTTTAAGGTGGTTTTTAAAGATGGAGACAGAGGCTGCCTGACTAGTTACAATGGTCAGATTGTTCCACTATCATACAGCGGATGGATAGAATGTGCGTGAGAGCGATTTCTGGCACCACTTGACGTCGAAGGGATCTTGAAGGCATATACTTGTGTATAAGTGAATGAAGGTAGGGTAAAGAAATCCAGCTTAGACAGAATTAGAGCATGCACTAGTATTTGCACAGCATGATCCCACGGGAAAGGCCTTATCTTTCTGATGTTATAGTGAAGGAGTCAGCAGGAACGGACAATATTCGCAACATGAACCTTGAAAGTAAGTTGATCATCTATTACTACTCCCAAGTTTCTAGCTGTCCTTGAGGGTACTATAATGGTCCTAGTCGGAAAGAGCGCTTTGGTGGATCTTGAAGCCTGACTGGTTGTTGTCTAGGAGGTTGTTCTGCTTAAGGAAGGAGGAGAGTTGCTCAAAGACGTGCTCAAGGATTTTTCCAGCCAAGGGCATAAGAGAAATCGGCCTGCTGTTCTCCAAGAGTGCAGGATTCAGGGTGGGTTTCTTTATCAGCTGGGTGATGCGAGCTTCTTTGAAAGCTGTGGGAAACGTTCCAGAGCAGGTGGGCAGAGAAGTGCTGAGAAAGATATGAAGGGTGATTGAGAGTCTGGAGAATTTAACATGTAAGAACTGGGACCGATGTGACTTCAGCAAAGAAAGAAGAAAGAATAGACTGATAAAGTGAGAGAGAGGTAGGATTGTTCGATTTGCGCCACTTTCAATCAGCAGACCTGAGCATTGACCTGTGTTCCCGGAGGACATCAGATATCCATGGAGCAGAGAGAGTGACACGGGCCGGTCGAGATACAAGTGGACACAGATCATCTAAACAGGAAGTTAGTGTAGAGCAAAGGGAGTCCACGGAACTGTTAGTGTTTAGTGAAGCGAACTGGTCAGGAGGAGGGAATGACAGGGTGATAGGAGAGAGAATGCTGAGGTACAAGCGAGGAAGGCGGTGTCGTGCATGGTGGGGACAGATGAAGATCACACGTGAAAATGAAATGATCGGATATATACAGCGGGGTTACTTGACTGTGACAAGTAGAGCAGTAGCGTGTTAAGATAAGATTAAGTTGGTAACATGACTTGTGGGCCGCCGGCGTGGAAATTCGCTTGAGATCAAACGATGCAACCAGGTTTTCAAAGTCAGCAGCTAAGGATTTTCCAAGGTGAATGTTGAAGTTTCAGAGTACCATGAGAGGGGTGCCATCATTTAGTAAAGATGACAGGAGCATATCAAAGTTTTCCAAGAACTGTCCTAGCTGACCTGGGGGCGATAGATAACTACGAAAAATATTTGATTGGGACGAATAATAGATGCCACATGCGATTCGAAGGCGGGGTAGGGTGCAATCTGTTTGAACCTCCATTTCTTGGGGAAGGGTAGACGGTTCCCTCACCTCAACCAGATGTCCGGGGAGAAAATGTAGTTATTAAAGAGGGCAGTCGGCGTTGCACTGTCCTCCAGTTTGATCAAAGTTTCAGTAAGTGCTAGAACAGAGAGACAAGAGTGTTTAGCCATGGCAGGAATAAAGTCAGCATTGTTAACAGCGGATTGGCAGTTCCATAAGCCAATGGGAATAGTACGTGAGTGTGATGTAGCAGTAATAATATGCAGGTTATAAGTGTAACGTGTCCTACTACGTAACCCAGAAGCTTACAATTGTTGGGGAGAGTAGGAATTGTGAGGCACATGGTTAAAGGTAATAGTTAAATAAGTGTAGAATGTGTCTCAATATAGCAGGACACGCCTTCAAGTCCCACAATACACAAGCCAAAAGAAACTACCGCGTAAGCTAACGTGAACAACGCATCTATACCATGTGACACGCCGGGAGTAGACATACAACAAACCACAAAGCTGGGTTAAACTCAATAAAGCTAGAATCAAAATAAACTTACTTGGTTCCGTTCACTCGTGATGTTTAAATGCTTCTCTAAAATGCTTCAACATTTGCATAACGTATAAACATTATGTTTACATAATTTCACAAACAAATGCACTTTTTTTGGTTGAAAAAAGGAACCTTTCAATGACTGATGAAATGTATATTATTTTTAGAAAATTTAGTATTAAGAGGAACAGCCACACAGTCATCTACAAGTTGGGCAACCAAAAATGTCAAAGATGGTGTAAGGCATGGACCAGATCCTGTTACATACTGCTCTTCTACAACATATGAAAATAACTCATGGATGAGGTTGGATCTTCTGGATGTTTATGACATCAGTACAGTGATCATCACTGCAAGAACAGATGATTTTGTACATCAAAGCAATGGAGCAGAGATTCGTATCGGCAACTCGCTTGAAAACAATGGAAACAACAATCCCATGTAAGGTTTCATCATGGACTCACTTCAACACTTTTCATTGATCTATTGATTAAGGCACATCTACAGAAATTCATTGATCTTCCCTTTGTAGATGTGCTGTCACTGCTGGTCTTCTGGTTGCTCAAACCATGAGTTACTCATGTGGTGTAATGGAGGGACGTTATGTGAATCTGGTCATGACTAGACTTACAAATAATTTTGTTCTGTGTGAGGTGGAGGTTCATGGAATATGTAATTTCTTGAATCTTATTTTGTTCAGTAAGGTCAAACTAGAAAATGGGCGAATTGATCTTCAATCCTTTTATTCTAATAGTTTTGTGGTTAACAATACATTCATTAAAGGTTACAAGCATGTCTTGTGGCCTAGTAAGTATCACAAACAATAAAGATTTATAGTAACTTAATACAATCTTTTGGAAACATTAAATACATTTTTTCAGTAAAAAATATTAAATGAACTGTTTAAAAATCCAGAGATTTTTTTTAAATGTATGTGTCGGAAAAATATTTTATTAAGAAATAACCACCAATATTTTTGTTTCATTCTCAAAACATTTAAACAATGTATTTACTATTTGTTAATGTAATATAGTAAAATAACTATATAATATAGTAAAGCACTGGGGCAGACGATGTAATATAGTAAGAGTGTACATAATCAGAAGACATATGTCTGTCACATCAGCTGTGTTGAATAGATTTGCAAAAACTGTGGATGAAATGGTTATTCTTAGAATATTCTTCTTAAATATTGATTTTTGGATTTAATTTACTCATTGTTTATGATATTTATTTTAGTATAACATTTGGTTTTTCAGTAACAACGCGTAGTACAAAACACTTTCTAAGGCTGACATTTTCCTCCAGTGTTGATGTAGCTGCTGAGAGCTACAAAATCCTGAATCAGGTGAGAAAATGAGTTATAAAATAAAGATAAATTGAAAAGCTATGTATGACATGCGAAAATGACAGAATGTTTCATGTGTGGATTTTAGCTTCAGTTTGCACTGGCATTGAACATTTCTGAGTTTAACCTGTCCTGGACACAACTGCCTGTGAAACAAGAACATGAACAAGACGACAGAGGCAAGTACACACAGTTAAAAAAAAGCAAACATTTGAATATGACAGTACACAACTAAGTGCACTACTTAGAGTCACTTTTTAGAAAAAGTAAAGTGTTACACTCCTTACATTACTTTTGTGTTACTTTACATTTTGAGGGGCAAGTCGTGGCCTGGTGGTTCGAGTGTTGGACTCGTAATCCGAAGTTTGCTGGCTCGATACTCGGTACCAGCAGGAATACCACGACTTGAGCAAGGCACCGTTCCCCCCTGGCGGGGCGCATCATTCCTGCCCACTGCTCTGGGTGTGTGTTCACAGTGTGAGTGTGTTCACTTACTGTGTGTTTAACCTACATTAAAGTTGCTTTTGTGTCCCTTTTACTTATCTGACTACGGTTTGATCTATTCAGGCCTTGAAAATGTTTTGTTTTGGACTCAAGAGTCCTGTACACCTTGCACTTTCTAAAACTCACATGCAGAATAAAGAGTTATGATAGAACAAACAATATATATATTAGATATATTATAGATGTATTAAACATTTAAAATGTATTTACAACTTATTACAAAACAACGAGACGATATGAGTACAGTCTATTATACATTTTAAACAAATAAACACCCCCCTAGCAACAAACACTAGCTAAGCAACTTTATTGCGAGACTTATATCTCTGCATCAGAACATCATAGAGACACTTCTGACTTCAACTACTGTTGACTGGCAGGTGTCAAGCTATGCCCATAGCAACGAAACACAGTGGCTTAGAAACCCTTTACCGAGATCTATACCACTGCATCAGAACGTCATGTAGACTTAGGGGTTGGCTTATTTCAGTCGTGGTTTAGAGAATCATCGCTCTCATGTGTTACTTTACTCTATACTTAAATAAAATAATATTCTTGGTTAACTCACATAACCCAACAGTGGCGCCCACACACCTTCCTGTAACTTCCGGACTTAAGAAGCAGATAAATGAAGATCAGTTGTGTGTAATTCATTATTATCCTCTAAATGTACTAGAAGGTGATGTAACAGAAGCTGATATACTTGAGAGGAGAGTTATGATGTCAGAATGAATATTAACTAGTTTTTATTCGGTCGGTCACTGGGTGTCATGATTCTGCCTATCTTGGTCATGTTTTTCCTGTTTTTGGCAGAGTCATGGCAGACCTGTGTTGTGTGAGTGTCACATGGTATTGTTTTCTTACATGCCATGTGCTCTCTTGTCTCGTCTCTTGACCCCGCCCCGTTGGTATCCCGTCTAGCTTCCCATCATTGTTTCATTCCCCACACCTGCCTCGTGTCTTTATCCCTTGTTATGTTTCCCTATATAAAGCCCTTGTGTTTTCTGTCCTGTGTCGCTGCATTATGCTTGTTACATGTGTTACTCGTGTTCTGGTCCCTGAATCATTGTTCGTGTCACGGTCTTGTTAGTGTTTTATGTTCCTGTTTGGATTGTCCCTGTTTTGCCTTGTTTTAGTTATATTAATATTACCTTGTTTTGTGCCCCCTCGTGGGAAGTCTTTTGTTTGCCATTTTATAGTGTTTAGTGTCCTGTTTTCCCCATCGTGGGTTTTGGTTTTGTTTTTTGTGAATTAAAGTCCTGTTATTTCACTATCTCGCCTGCATTTGGGTTCTCTCTCCTTCACCTCCATCCCATTTGTGACACTGGGTTGCTTATGGCACTTCATCACTCAGTTCTTCTTGAAGGAAAAATTTTACAATCTCTTAGTATGTCTGAAACCCTTACATGAAAGAGTTGCTGTGATCTTTTTGTTACGTTTGTAACATTCAACACATTTCAAAGCCTTTAACTATACATGTTAAGACTTTATGTATTTTTATTTTGCAATCTCAAAAGGTCTTTGTATCAAAAAATAAAGTTGGGCATATCTTAATAATAGCTTGGTTGGTATACGTTTGCTGTGAAAATATAACTAATATAACTTAACATAACTAAACTTGTTCATTTCATCGAGTTGATCCAGTCATGCGTCAGAACAATAATTTTGCTATTGTGTTAATATTTACTGAATCTTTGTTTCATTCACAGGTCCTTGTGATGAATAATTGTCTCACTGAGAGTCCAGTTTTAAGTTTTTATTCTTTTGTGCTTTTATGTTATCACTTCTGCATGCTTTCTAAAATACATTTAGCTTGATTTTCAGAGTACAATCATTTATAGAATTTTAGACTTCATATATTAATATATTAACTGTTTAATCGAAGGGAGGTATCTCAAGGAGTTTTTCATCATCATACATACTTCTGAATATTTATATGGCATTTAATAATAACTTATTTGTATTTTGTGTTGTTCAATGTACAGTAAATATTTCTACTATAACTTCACATATTTATTATCACATGTGAATAATGGGATGGGTCACGAGGAACACTTTGTTATTTAGAATGATGTAAATTATGCAGTATAGTGGGATAGTAAGTCCGCTATTAAGATAAAAAAATAAGTGTATAACGTTACACTGATATTACAGGTTGCTGGAATAACTTCAATGTAACATCTAAATCAGTTCAACATGATTGAATTAAGTTGTTTTTAACTATTTGAAATTGGAAAAAATCATGTTAGAACAACTTACATTAATAATTCGGAACAGATGGACATAAAAAAAATCAAGTTATTCAACCAACCCATTTCTCAATGTATTTTGAGGGAAACATATTTAATGTAGGTGTGTCAGAATATGACTGAAGTGATGGATTGACAGTAGTTGAATAAATGTAACATCACGAAATAATAACAATTAAAAAGTTCACCATAAATGAGTTTGCTTGGCACAGTCATTTGTCAAGTTACTCAGAGTTTATTATAAAACCACGAATGCATACATATATATCTGTCTTTAATGATTACATCAATCATGTCATAAAGGCTTTTGTATAGTGCTGCAAGTTTTAAAATAAAATGTAGGTGTACGATTTATAAACTCATTTATATTTACAGTTTTATCTCAAGGGAGGCCCAGGTGTAATTTTAAGGAACCCAATGCTGTATAAAAGTATCCATTTGAATTTTCAGTGTGACAAGGTCATATAACCTTTTCCTTCAGGCAGTGACCATCATGTTTTGAAATGACAATAATTTGAATTGAAAGAGTGTATCTATGATAATGTAAATGCGTTTGTATGTTTTGATTTTTGTAGATGGCACATTAGCAGTATTATGGAGACACAGCATTTGCTTTTATCAAGTTAGATGCCATGACATGAGAAAGTGATATGACACTTTTGGACCCATATCAAAGTTGGAACACAGGTTAATACTTAAAAAAGGCAATGGCCAGCTTTATTCCTAACTCCAACTGCTCTAGTTTGTTCAACCCAGGCCGATTTTCTCGTGCTAAATGTATGTATGTTGAATGTTTCGACTGTGCTGTCTATGGTACACTGTGTGTACTGACTATATGTATGTGCATATTGCACACTGTCTTATGTCTGCACTATATGTTACATGTTATTTGTTACATGTACTGCGCTGTTTTTGGAGCAAGCTCCTAAGAATTTCACTCACCAGGGCACACGTGCCGTGGTGATGTGACAATAAAAGTGAATTGTGAATTGAATTGAATTGATACATCGGGGGTCAGGAGTTGGTCGATCCAGTTAAACAAATTCCCATTATATGCTTTCTGTAAACATATAACACAGTCTTTAAAAAAGTGTTAATAAGTTTATCCGCATGTAGAAATTAAAAGGGTGTAAAGGAGAAAACAAGTCTGGCTATTTAAATATATTCATGTCTTTTTAAAGCATTGCTTTGTTATAAACACAACTGTATGTCAAGGTTAATACGTGGTTTAATTTCAATTAATTTCAGAGATATAGACATACATTTCCAAAGAAATGTTCTAATTATTTCAGCATACTTTAAATAATTTAAACCTGAAAACATGAGGTTCTAAGTGACTGTTAATCAAAACTGACTTATTCTCATATTCCTACTAAAAATTAAATAATAATTATTTTGCCTTTTGTATATATTTTTGGAGGCACATCATCTCAAAACTACTGGAATGAAAACCCTTTTATTTCAAGACCATAAGAAACTTAGTACATGGTTTTTGAATTATCCATAAATGAATTTGTAATTCCATCCTTCTCTCACTTGATGGTTGAATTGTAGTATTAACTTTCAGGAGGTATAGACGCAAGATAGCAAATAAAAGAAAATGAAAGAAAAGAAAAATTTAATAATTTTGTCAAAACAGCAACAATGCATTAAATGAAGAAGTTTTAACATCCCCAAGCTTGTTTTTTTCCGGCATTATCTTTGATCTCAGTATTCATTTAACTGAAATGATCTCTTCCTAGATAATTTCAATTCATTAAAACACAATTCAGAAAAAATCCAAGCCATCAAATTATCATCATTTGATAATTTCATCATTTTATTACTGAAAATCAAAGATTGTAATACTTGTTTTTAGGACTATAGATCTACAAAAGTCAGACGTGTTAAAAGATAAATGAAGCACAACAATTTATGACTAAGATCATGAAAACATCACACCACAACCAAACGTTGAAAAAAGTGTTAAATCATTTAAAAGTATTATTAATGTTGTTTAGCAGTATTCGGTAGCTAAACATATCTCTAGAGTAAAGATGATTCTATTCATGAATGCATATTTCTAAAAAGCAAGACTATTTAAAGTTTGACAGAGTTGTGCATGATTTCTTTTAATACTTTGTGTTATCACCGCAATAGACCACAGTTAAAAACTCATTACCGCGAATAATTGCTACACCCCATGTCTGATCCATTTATTCCCATTCTATAAATAACTCATTGACTTTTGTTTCACTAAGTTATTGCTGCACTCTGTGATAGTATATCTGTGTTATTTACCTGCTCTGAGGTATGAAATGTGAGCTTTAGATTCTTTAGAATAGTTGTTGCTGATGTCTAATGTCATACGCTCTATTTTAAATACACAGCGCATTTAGTTGATCTAGTTTCCTATTCATCAGTGTGAAAGGTTCAATAGTAGTTATTAAAAAAATATTAAAAGCTACATGGAAACCACACATGCATATTGATTCAGGGTCACCACGCATTATACTTTATTCTAAAGTAATTTATATCTTCTAAAAAATACGTCTTTGTACGTGGAAATCTGCAGACGACATGATTGAGAGTCATTCTGAAATCTATCACACGCCAGTTTTAGTTTCTCAATGATTAATGCACAGGGTCATATAGGCTGTCCACCTTTTCACATGCCGCTAAAGAGTATTGACAGGCTGTTATCTAGGTTCCAGTCTCTAATTGTGAACATTAATCATAGGTGAAGAAAAATATTTTTCAATTCAGTACTTTGTTCCTGGAATTCTACAGGCAAACCGGAGAACATTTTCATGAATGTATTGACTGTAAAGTATGTAGACATCTAACGCAGCCATAAATCATGGATGCACCCTATGTATTTGACGTAATTTGACAATTTATTTAAGATGAAGTATTATCTAAAATGGATACATATATAATTGTAATTTACAAGACATCCACTAAATATGATGCTCTGGTTAAATCCAATGGCTAAAAGTGAAAGGTCCAAATGCCATTTTGCATTATATTTGATACCTGATGCAGAACATAAACAGAAAAACGTGAAAGCAATTGCAGGAATCCAACCACTACTATGCTTCATTACACAAACTCATATTGATTTGTCAGGCAGTTAACAGCTGTAAAAATGCTCTGGGAATAGGAGCCCTCAGCAGGAGATGTGTTACATAAGAATGACTGTCTTAGACTGATTTATTTCCACTGTAACATATGGCTGAAAAACACGGCAATTACATTAAGACAATATTTAGAAAATATATACATAGTTACAAATCAATGTTAAGGGTTATACCTGATAAAGACTTGCATGCATAAAATATAGTATTTTGATGAAGAGTTATAAGACCATGTGACTTGAAGCAAGATAAATAAATGTCCTTTTTTATTCTTATCTGTATACACTTTTTTTTTGTCTGATGAAACCAGAAAAAGATAACTTGATAAATGGCTCCATTGACTAACAAAGTTGGAAATAATATTTTATGCTGTTTGTTAAACACAAAATAAGATATTTTGGAGAATGCAGGACAGCAAAAATGTCGGACTAACTTTTAATTACTAATTTACTAATTAATATTATTCTAATTTCCAGTTTTATATTCTGTTACATATAAAAATTGATACATTTGTATACATCTGTACACATTTCTTTTTTTTCTGATGAACACAGAAAAAAGTTATTTAAAAGAATGCTTGTTACCAATAAGTTGGACCCAGTTGACTACCAAAGTAGATATTTTGAAGAATGTAGGACAGCTATGCCATTGGGGCACTCTTGACTAGCGTTGTCATTTTTCTACTATTGTACTTAATGGGGTCCAAGAAATGTTTGATTACAAGCATTCCTCTAAATATCTTTCTTTGTGTTCCAAGAAACACATAAATGTATATAGGTTTAGAACAACTAGAGAGCGAGTGCTTTAATTTTACTGGGTAATCTTTATCCTTAAAAAAAGTTAACAAAATAAACTTTTTAATTTATATATGAGCGACTTATATATTCTATAAAATGTCTAACCCTTTGATTGCAGTTAAATGTAATGTCTTGACAAGTTCTTTACTAGTTTTTCCTCAATGCTAATCAAGATGTTTATTCAGGGGGGAAAGGACAAATAGTAAAATCAATGTTAGGATTTGTAAAGCATGAAATGTTTTTTGGGGGGGTGCAGACAAGTCAAATAATACAAGAAATAGATTACAGACAAATCAATAGATAATTATACTAATGTTCTGCATGTTCAGGCAAACAAATTATATCATTTACACACATACACATATATCAATTTAGCTATAATTGGCCAATTAAAAATCATGATTCATATCGGAATTACTAAGGTAGGTAATGGCTTATATTTAAATTACAGTTATGCTCATCCTAACTGTCACCAAAAATTATCGTGCATACAAAAGGAACAACATTAAGTGCACAAGTACAGTGACATTATTTTCCATTAGTGACAAAAAATGAATAACAAGCCCATCATTTTGTATCAACAGGCATCTTAAAAATCCAAACAGAAAACGGCAAAATGCAATCACAATCTATTCATGACACATTCAGACCGGTCTCTAAAGGTACATGTCAAAGCACCATTAAAACAATTATATATTTTTCGAGGGCAGCAAATAAAAAAAAATTCACAGATGGGCCGAGATGTAATGTGACTCTTTGAAAAACAACACACTCTTTAAGTAGCGTGTCCATAAGTGCGGCATGGGGTGGCAGACTTATATTAAAAATAAGTCCCACCCAAACATTGACCTTTCAGTCACCACTGATCAGTCATGCATTACGTTTAAAGAAGGCGGCACACCGGATCACAGCGTATATTCTTAGGGAGAAGTGACAATATACGATTAAGTTGCTTTCCCAGATGCTTGATAGAAGAAAATATGAATCTACATGCATAAACTGTGTTGAGAAGAACCCTGGTGCAGACAGGAATGGGGGTAAAACACAGGGCTTTAATAAATCCAAACCAAAAGCCACTTTTACGAACCGTACACTATTCTTTTTGTTTGTTCATTCACTTTTAGCGTTTCATAGGTACCTCCAACCTTCGGAACTCTATTGGCCTGTGTGGCTGTCAATCATCGTTGGTCACCTGTGACGTTGTGTGATCTCAGCCAATCGGGATTGGCCTGGAGTCCTTTAAATTGGAAGCGGCAACTGGAAGTGTGTGTGTTTTGTCTTGTCCTGGCACTGGCTGTTTGATGCTGTTAGTTAATGTGTTAGTATTGTTTATGCTTACGATACTAGCGTGAGCTTTGGTGTAAAGTTTTGCAACTTGTGATGTCTAAGTTCATGATGAACGTTCTGTGTCTTTGACACTTTTAACCCGCTTATGCTCCACTTAAACTTGTGATCTAAATGCTCACGTGACATAATTACCTTGCAGGCAGGATGTTACTCGTTGTATAAGACAAACTAGTTTAGTGAAGTGTGCTAAATGTGTATTTTGTGTTCTTATTTAGAGGACTGGCTGAAGACAGTGGTGACTTTATTGTTGTATTATTTATGTCTTTGATTTTCTAGCACTACTTTCAGTTCCCACTTGTCTGAGATATATAAATTGTTCTTGTCTAGTATTTTCTCATTTTAAATGTTTATAAATACTCATGCTTTTGGGAGCAATAAATCTATTTCATTGCTAATTTGATGTCCTGCCTTTCTCTTGCCACTTCTACCAAAAGCTTCTTTCTTTGGTCATCGCAATGTTCCTCCTTTTAAATTCCTAGACAAAAATTCCATCAAAGGTCGTGATATTTAATGGGGGCTCGTCCGGGATCATTTAATATTATTTTGGGATAAATTAACAACCCCAGGTAAATAAAATGACTAAAAAATAGTTATGGTGGTTGCAATAGAATTGGTTGCCTGTCCAGGAGGCTAGTGTGACTTTAGGTAAGGTTGTCTAATAAGTGGCAGTTTTGTAGCACTTTTGAACATGACACCTTAATTTAAAATGTTTAGTTTGGAACAATTTGTCAAGAGTCCTTCTTTGGTGTTGCTTAACATTTGTGTGAAACAAAACTTGTTTCTGGTGGCTTATAATTTAAACTGGTGACGAGGCGTTTGCTTCTGTTGGAATGGGAGAAGGGAACGTGTGATGTGTCAAAAACAATGCAGAGGTGGAGGCCGTTGCAGATGCTGGTGTTGGACTGCCACTTTTTGAACTGTACTCTCCGCTCTTTGTGGGTTTGCAAGACGATGCACGGCTGAAAGTTCGCATGGCACTTCTATATTATGATTCCCAAGAGCATGCCCGTCAGGCTGAACTTGACCTAAGTTTACAGATACGCAAACTTGAAATTGAGGCTGAAAGGCAAGTGAGGCTGCGCCAGCTCAAGTTGGACGTTCAAAGAAAACCTTGGAGGCTAATCAGCCAGTTCCAGTTTCTCCTTCCAATGTTTCTTCTGTGTAGATCTCCTCTAGCCCCAAATTTGATGTGAGTAAGCACATTGCTCTTGTTCCACAATTCAGACAATCAGAAGATGATTCGTATTTTAGTGCATTTGAGCGGATTGCGACTTCGTTGCATTGGCCAGCCAAATTCTGGTCTTTGTTAATGCAATATAAACTTGTGGGAAAGGCTTTAGAGGTGTTCTCCACTTTGTCATTTGAAGAAAGTCTGAAGTATGATTCAGTCAAATCAGCGATACTGTGTGCATATCCGCTCAAATGCACTAAAATACGAATCATCTTCTGATTGTCTGAATTGTGGAACAAGAGCAATGTGCTTACTCACATCAAATTTGGGGCTGGAGGAGATCGCTTTGGATAAAAGCGTCTGCTAAATGTCTAAATGTAAATGTAATGTAAATGATATGAATTAGTTCCTGACACATACAGACAGAAGTTAAGGATGCACAGAAAAACTTCTAATCAATTTTTTGTCTAATTTGCTAGAGACAAGGGCATGCATTGTGACAAGTGGTGTGTAGCTAACAATGTGGCAGACTTTAATTCGTTACGTGAGCTTGTTCTCATGGAAGAATTTAAGAATTTCTTACTGGAGAAAGTGGTTGCTTACCTAAATGAACAAGAGGTAAATTCTTTATCACAGGGCGCTGTCTTAGCTGACAAATTCATCTTTCGTCTTCCTTCATTCACATGTGGAAAATGCACCTGCTGTTCCATTTTTATTATTATTTTACACACAATTTGTACGCTCGAAAAGTAATACACCAAGAGTATGGAATGTGGAATGAGACTGTTTTTGCGGTTGCAAGAAAGGACATGTTGTTGGTGATTGTCCCTGACTTAAATGCAAACAGCACTTATAAGCTAAACCAGTAGGTTTTGTAAAGACTTGTAAACAGATTGGGGCTGTAAACTCCAAAGGTGATGTGGATGAAACTTTCCGTCCTTTTATTCTGAAGGGTTTCATTTCCTTGACTGGTCGTGAGGAAAATCAAAAAGAAATCACAATGCTTCATGATACATGCAAATGCTTCGTGATACATTTCTGTGCAAAGTTTAATTGTTAAAAGTGCACTAACATTTTCTGATGAGTCTTCTTGTCGGTCCAGCGTATTAGTGCAGGGAATTAAGATGGGATGTGTAAAAAGACCCCTGCATAATATGAACTTGAAAACATGAAACCAACATTTGACATCTGTCAAGCCTGGTTACTCAGTTTTGGTTTTCTTGCCTATTCCTTGTTCTTCACTGTCGGCTCGATTTTTCTGTCCTTATATAGTTAAAGAGATATTGAGTGAAACGAATTATGTCATCTGTACTCTTGACCAAAATGGAAAACTTGAGCTTGTTTATTGTTGTCATATTTATGTCTTTGGTTTTCTAGCGCTACTTTCAGTTCCTCTCCCAGTTGTCAGGGTTATACATATTATTCTCGTCTATTATTTGTCTTTTTATATGTTTGTAAATACTCATGCTTTGGTCATCTCAATGTTACTCCTTTTAAATTCCTAGACAAAAATTCCATCAAAGGTTGTAACACCCACTACGGGGAAAATGTAACAAAAACACTTCAAAAAGGCAAACAAAAGACTTCTCACGAGGGGGCACAAAACAAGTTAAAAGTAACAGCTATTAAACAACAAGGAACAGCGCAAGACAGGGCAAAAGGCACGGGCGAGACAAGACAATCAAAGATGGAAAATTAGCAACGAACAAAAGCAAACATTAGCAATAGCAAACACTGCACAGGAGAGACATAATAAGGGATAGAGACGAGGGGGCAGCTTTTGGGAATTAAACACAGATGGGAAGATAGACGGGATAATAAGGAGGCTGGGTCAGGAGACTAGAGAGCACATGGCCTGTGTCAACAATGCCATGTGACTCTCACAAAAAACACAGGTCTGTCAAGAATTTGCCAAAATCTTGAAAACTATGACCAAGAGAGGCAGAATCATGGCAGAAGCCCCCCTCTTGAAGTGACATCCTTGCGTTCCACAACAGACCGACAGACAAGACTAGTGCAAGGCCATAAACAAACATCACAAGCACATCAAGTGGTGGTGGCATTGTCACAATCCGGTCCACAAAACTAGAGAATACTTGACAAGAAGAACTGGATCTTGACAAAACCCCCTAAGGGAGAGCCACCGGGTGACCCAAAGGGTAACACATATGAGTGGACGCGCAGACAAAGACAGAGTCAAATACAATATCCACACACATATGAAACAACCAATCAAGGGGCGAAATAGACATCACAATCACAGGGCTGGGGTGACACGATAAAAATAATATGAAAGGAAGGGTAGGTGGTTGGACAAAAAGTCCAGTCTTGGGGAACCAGGCATTGTCGTGACTGGAGGAGCTGTAGGGGCTTGAATACGGGAGACTGGCAGGACGTGGGGATGAGGGCTTGGAAGTTTGAGTCCTGGGTCGGACTGATGCACCCAAGGGGGTTGAAGCCACAGGGAATGCTGGCGGAATTGGAGCTGAAGTCGCTAGTAATTCTGAGGCTGTGGCCCGGCTTGGAATCGGCACTATGACTGGGCTTTGAAGAAGCGCTGGGGCCAGTCTGGTATCCACCGCTGTGGCCGGATAGGATCTAGTGCTGTGACTGGGATTAGGACCGACACTGTGGGATGAACCCTCTTCGTTTTCTTCTTTTAGCGATAGGTGAGTTGCAGGGTGGCACAGGAGGGCTGACCAACTCCATGCCCGAAGAATCTGACGGGGAGTTCCTGACCGGGACTTCCTTCTTCCCCATCTTCCTCGGACAGTGACACCGGCAGGGCTCGAGACTGCGTGGGAAGTGACAACGATGCTGGTGATGGGAGGAGCTGAGTCCCAGGATGCAGGGGCCAGGATGCCCAGGTGGGTAATGCTGGCGACCGATCTTCCCGGTGGATAATGCGCCTGTCCACATTATTAACGACAGCTCACATGACGAAAGGGGCTCTATGAGGCATGCAGTGAAAATTACCGTCTGCTCCGTCTCTGAAAACCCCTGTGGAGGGGAAAGGCTTGGATGCCACGGTCTCCCTGAGCATCCCGAACAGCAGGTTGGCTTCTTGACTCCGCAGGGACATGGTGTCTTCCATGCCAGCTGGATTCAGAGATGGGGGTTTTGTCAGGATTTGTGTGTGTTACAAAACAAGGTAGTATTTACAGCCATAACCCAAAAAGAAAAAATGCAAGACAGGGCCTAAGGCACGGGCGAGACAAGACCATCAAATATGGACAATTAGCAAACGAACAAAAGAAAACAAAAGCAATAGTAAACACAGCACAGAACAAACACAGGGGCCTTAATTGGAGAAACATAATTAGGGATAAAGACACGGCAACGTTTGGGAATGAAACACAGATGGGAAGATAGAAGGGATAACAAGGGCGCTGGGTCAGGAGACCAGAAGAGAGAGCTCATGGCATTCCCAAAACAATGCCATGTGACTCACACAAAACATACAGATCTGTCAACAATCTGAAAAATATGGAAAACCATGACCAAGAGAGCCAGAATCTTGACAACAATACTAAACAATATCAATACAAGATATGGTCTTTTATTGGATTGTTCTCTGAGATATGGTATATTATATTTTTATTCTCTGAGACATGATCAAGTATATGATTATTTTCTAAGCCATGGTCTACTAAAGGATTATTTTCTGAGACATAATCTTTTATATAAGTATCGTCTAAAATATGTTCCATTACAGGATTATTATCTGATATATGCTTCGTTTTAGAATCATCCTCTGAGAGATTGTTTTATTATAATTTTGTCCTCTTAAATATGCTGTACTATAGAGTTATCTTTTGAGACATTACCTATTGTATTATTATTCTCTGAAATATGCTTGATTCTAAGATTGTCGTCTGTGATATGCCCTTTTCAGGGTTATCCGTTAAAATAGGCTGTTTTCCTGTTTTTGTTTAAGTGATGTGGTCTATTCCAGGGGGTTTCCTCTAATATGTGGTCATTTATAGGTGAACATCTGAGATTTATTCTAAGGATAATGTTCTCAATATTATAACCATGTATAAAATCCTGGACATGCCCTGCACTTTTCTGAGAAGCCTAAAATAATCCAACTGACAGCTGCCATAAAAAGATGTTGGGTGAAAATATTGAACGACGCCTGGAACTTACTCAAGAGCAAAGAAGCCTAAATGTTGCTACGTTCCTTGAACAGTCACACAAATAATAGACTGAATGCATCCCAAAAATACAGTCTGTCACAGGAGACTTTTTCAAATTCAAGCATAATTCTACAGATGCCCTTTTATATAGAACTGAGCCTTTGAAATGAAATTCTCGGTTCCACTTCCTGCAAGGTGGAAAGGGGCCGGTTTGGCCAATTTTCCAGAGGCCAAATCCAGAATATTTTTTCCCGCTTAATAAATTCCCAGATTTGAAAGGGTTCGTGTCACACACCAGAGAAAAAACATTAAATGCCCCAAGTTTTGATGGAGGTCGGAAAGAAATATTCTTGACATGTGTGCTCACAGTCTTATTTAATTGTGCTGCCAGCTCTGAGGGAAAGGTCAGTAGATCAGAACAATGGAAGAGCAGCTACTAAACCAAATCAGACCACATGAGGAAATTGGCCTTTACGCAGACAAAAGATAGAAGATAACAGTGGACAGAAGAGAGTGGGAAAGACAAATAAATAAAGTAAATGGAAACGCAAATATATATATATAGAGAGAGAGAGAGAGAGAGAGAGAGAGAGAGAGAGAGAGAGAGAGAGAGAGAGAGAGAGAGAGAGAGAGAGAGAGAGAGAGAGAGAGAGAGAGAGAGAGAGAGAGACCAGATAGAAAGAGAGAGAGAGAGAGAGAGAGAGAGAGAGAGACCAGAGAGAGAGACCAGAGAGAGAGAGAGAGAGAGAGAGAGAGAGAGAGACACCAATTTCTGCTGGTGGTAAAAATAATAAGTGCAAAATGCATTACAGAAAATAGTGGTGTGTTTTTTTCGCTAAACAATTTACACTCAATTTTGTAGTAAATTTGTAATACACTGTATATGCAAGTTAAAATGAGTTAATAAGCAGTAAAAGTAGTTCTGTTTAACTAAAGTATTTTTATTTAATTCCTCAAAAATATTAGGTGTATATTACAAATCTATATTTGGTAACTAGATTTTATTTCATAAACTAAAAGGATAACATTTTACGAGCCTTATTGTTTAAATGTTATTTTCATATGAAATATTCCTTATATATAGACTCATGTAAACCCCAGTTAATGTTGTTTTCATCGTTAACTCATTGAAGTAATGATACCTCAGTCACTTACATTATTTCATGCTCTATTTCAGCGAACACGACGGGCGTGTTGCATGGCAACAGCTTCTATATGGTGAGACCAAACTTATTGTAAAAGAATGAAAGCAGCATTAATTGTATAAACAGAGGATAAGAAAATGACAGTTAATACAATGCTGAATCACCGTGGCGTGTCCAGCCAGCTCTTAAAAAGCTTTTATAAAGTTTATGACGCGGGAATTCATTTCACACTTTTTCTGAAAAGATGTTCAGTTTTAAGAACATTGTAAACAATAAATCTTTGCCCAAAACCATTCACTGGTATTTACACAACACGTCAGACACGGTTAATATAAAAGTTATTCAAGTCAAATTGAAACCAAACTGTATTTTGGGACCTCCTAAAGAGTGAAAAACCCATGGCCTGAATGTTGAGAACCACTGAATGTTGACGTCTGTGCTATCAATAAAGTGTAAAACGTTACTTATTTCACAGAATTGCCCGTGTGTGTAATGCATTTAAATGCACGCACACCTGCATACATGTGAGTGTATGTGTATGTGTGTGCGCGCTGAGCTCTCTCCTCATGGGACGGGTACACCTGTCAGCTCCGGCAGAAGCTCTAGAGGTGAAGTCAGTCTAAGATCCATCCATTCCTAAACAAACAGGAAAATCTCCCATCTCCTGTCACACTGCACATCATTACGGGATAAAGGGCCTAAGATGAGAAGAGTCGACAGGGAAGGACAAGGATCAAAGATCAGTGATAAAGGATAATTAACTCCTCTGGATCGATGGCAAACATTTCCCTAATTGTGAGGTGGAGAGAATAGAACCTGGGGGGTCCTTTAGAGATTACATACATTAAAGCATCTATATATTCATTTCCTGCTGTTAAATATGAAAAGTGATTGCCAACGTGTTAGTGACACCTTATCATAGTTTAGAGTAAGAGGTCTTAGTCCATTATCTCCCCTCACATCTCCATTAAGCAGTGTGCCCGTCTCAAGCAGATGAGTCAAGAAAAAACCTGTGAAATCATAATCCCTTGTCAAAGGGAATTAAAGAAGCGTGTTACTTGAGTCACCTTCTAAACTGTGATAGAGTAAGAAAGACAGCGATCTAAAGACAGAAGTGGACATCACACCCTCAAGCTCAGAGATAAAAGCTTCAGAATTTTGTGGATTTCAGTTTTAAGTCAAAGCAGTTATAGTCGTGAACCCATAATGACTTGTACTTCAAAATAAAGATACATAAACATATTAATAGAAGTACTAAAAAGCTTTCTCAACCTGACAAGAAAGATCTAGTGACATATAATAATTCGCCCCAAAATTAAATTTTTGTTATCATGTAGTTCTTCATTATTTCTTTGTTGTAAAAATATTTTTAAAAGGAAACTTATGACCAAACAGTTTTTGGACCCCATTGACTACCATAGCAGGCTTTCTATCAAATATCTTTTTTGTAGTCAACCAAACAAAGAATGTACACAGGTTTGGAACAAGTTTCATAGTAATCATAGTTTAAATATTTTTATTTTAAAATTGCATTATTATTAATATTACGAAAATAAAAGTAAAATTCTTAAACTGTAAAAACTCTCATGTAAAAGTCTTTTACAGAATCCTAACATCTATTCTCGATGCAGTAAAAAAGTTTCATAGCAAAGTGTAAAAAATTGGGGGGGTGGTATCCCAGCATGAAGAATTTTACAGTTTTTTATAAGATTTTAACAGTGTACATTATGTATTATATTTTTAACAATAAAGGTAAAACAAACAAAATTCAGCTTTATTTAATTTAACTTTTGTTGTTGTTTTTTAAAGTATGACATAGAAAAAGACTAAATAATTGTACCCCACATAATGATAAGGAATCAAGAAATTTTTCAAAAAATTAGAGATTTTACCCTTTTGTCAAAAGAATGTTTACTCATTTAAAGCACAATAAAATATAATATTCTTTTCTTTTGCCTACGTATGAGCAAACCAGAATAAGCATGCTATTTAATTTTGCAAATAAATGTTGTATGAAAAACTATGTCAAAAGTATGAACTTAACTAACATTTTATGTGCTTTTAACGGACATACATTTTTATATGTCTTTTGATACGACCTTCCTTAATATCTTTGACCCTTGTATAGATTTTTATCATTTAAAGGATTTATTTTATAGTTTTCTTTTCATATTTAAAAAGTATGGTTGATTATGACAAACTGCAGAAAAATACATATTTACAAGAAAAACGTGTTATTTTATGTTACCAAATGTCTGGCACCCCAAAGATTGATTTTACTTTGACTTCAATCTTTGAAATGGCCTTATTCAATGTGAAATATATAAAGATTATGTTCTTTACACTTAAATCTGTTCAAATAGTGATCAATTTACTGTATTACTATAAAATAATTTTCCATATTCACTTTTTACAGTGGTCTCACTTGTATTCATTCGGACCATTTAGAAACCCCTTGGGCTAAAGCATGTTAAATGAGAGATCAGCAGCGTTTGCTTACCTAGGATTGTATTGGTTCCAGCTCGTCGGCCATCGCTCTCGATTTAACCTCCCTCTCAGCAGCCAGAGTTATCCTGTCCTGGAAATGCTCTCTAAGCCTTTACTCTGCTTTGTGGGAGAGCTCTTAATTCTTACCAGCTAAACACATTCTGCTTTCTCTCTCACACTTTGCCTGGGCAGCCCTGACTCAACAAGCCTGGGAAACCTTTAGTGTTTCAAACTTTGGATACCCACTGGCCCCTGTGGCGCAGGTATCGGCCCCCCACACGGAAGAGAGATGGCAGGCCAACGGGATACCCTAAGGTGAAAACAAAGGAGATTTCCAAAAGAGCAACGGTGAGAGACAAACAGACAGAGAATAGTGTGTGAACATTGACAACTGTTGCTTTTTTGTTATGCATAAATTGTGACTATAGTTCAGATCCCTTTTCCAAAACCAGTTTTAGGGATACAGTGAATGCTGAAATGGGGAATTATTTGTTCAATGACCTTTTTTAGAAATATCTCTTTCAAAGCAATGTGATTACCAAAGCATTGATCTCATAAAGCATGACATACAAGTTAATACATCGTGACTTCAAGAGGTCATTGCATTTATCATGTCTTATTCTTAAAGCCGTGTTAGCTTGATAATACATATTATATTATAAAGTGATTTTTTCAGCCACTCGATTTAGACTGTTAGTCATTCTTCATGCTGTTTGTTGTGCAATTGAATCACTTCCAAAGCATCTGTAATGAATCTGATAAAGCTGTTGTTTATGGTTTGGTTTCATGTAGGCCTCCATTGATTTGTCTTCTGAAATCTCTTTATGGATTTGAGTATATGTTCTCCTCTCCAGATGACAAATCTATGATGAGTGCTCTCCAACGTGTGATTAGACTACTCGAATCAGCACAACGTAACCTATGCAAAAGCTGAATTCAGAAGAGTATTCATTTGGCAAAATGGTCTGAACATGCTCGTAGATTCAGAAGCCCATTCGCATGATAAATAGCATGCTGTGGTGTACACAAAGAATATAAACCATATTGTCGCAAGCCCATAATCTTAGCCGTGGCAGAGACCTACTTCCTGTTACAGTTATTACCCGGTTTAATCCTTAATCTCTTGAAATCTATGTACAGTCATCCTTACTGGTACTCAATACATAAATATTATTATTATTTTATGTTACGTTATCAGTGCAAATGTATGTTATCCTGCACATTATTACGTATAGATATAAAGGCAAAGGATATGGGATAGTATAACAAAAATCTATTCCTACTTCTGTCATTCAAAACCTTTTTATGACTGAAAAACAAAAGGAGATATTTGGAGAAACGTCCCAGTGGATTTTGAAAGCATAAAGGATGAAAGAATTTTTATTGTGAGCCGAGCTATACCTTCAAGGCTACAACATTATACGTGGGACCTTGCTTAAATAAGCTATCCTTTCATTCTGTATTTGTCATCCTACCCAAAGTTCCTAAATTACTTCTATTATAAATGATCTAGTCCATCTATTGTTAGCGAAATTAATGAATGAAGCACTTAAAAATATTCTCCTTGAGTAGAGTCCTCAAATTAAAGTGATTGTAAAACATGCAAATTCTGTCATTAATTACTCACCCTTAAGTTGTTTAAAACATGAGGGAATTTCTTTGTGCTGTTGAGCACAAAGCAAGATATTTAGAAGAATGTAAGCAACTTGGCCCCATTGGGGGGCACGATTTCTGGGGCACCATTGATTGCCATAGTAGAACAAATTTAAATGGTAGTCGAAGGTACCCTTAAATTGCTTTTCTAAATGTGTATAAATATTTCCTTTAGCCTTTTAACAGAATATAAATGTTCGAATTTATTCCCTTTGAAATCACAGTATTGCGAGACGTCTGACCCATGCAAAGTAGCTCAGTGTGAACTTAACCGTGGTCATATTTGAACTCTATCTAAAAAGATCAGAATGGGATTACCTTGCACCTCATGGGGTGATGGAGTGTGTACTCATCCTAATACATGATGTCCTAGTCTTAAGGGGGTGTTGCCACTTAGTGGGGAAATTTTGTTATTACATTCTCATAACATAGTGTCCACCTACATGTAGTGAAGTTCTTAACTACACACAAACATGGAATCATGCCAAACCATTAATGTTAATAGAATCACTAACAGTTGTTTGATTTAGTTCCACCGAGAAGGGGCGGCAAAACATTGGCGGTAAATAAAGTTCTTAGGCGGCTTTGCCGGTATTATGTGAGGATTTGAAAAAGCTCCATGTGGTGAAAGGGTGTTTGAGTTGTAAGGTTAACGATCAAAAAGGAAGCCCTTATAGTCACGCAATCGGCATTACTGCCAGTCCGGCGGCCTTACGGAGGATGAAGATGCAACAATACGTTTTAAGTACAAGGAAAGACTCAGAGGTCAAGACATAGCTATCATCACATAGTGACAGACGCTGGTGTGACTCAATCGTGTCAAAGTGTTTTGGTAATCTTTTGATTAAGTTGACCTTTAGTTTTGAACAAGAAAGTCTCCCGTTTATCACAGTATCCTTAAGAGTGATTTACCGTCGAGACTTGGCATTTCTTTTCGCAGCTGGGACGTGGAGACGAGAGCCCGGAGGAGTATCAACCATGTTGACACCGTGGAGATTGTTTCTTTGGCAGATGGCACTGAACACATTCTATCACATCGCGGAAGGTAAACACCTTTCAGGGATGAGGATCCATTACGGCTCAGCCGAAATCGTGACTGTGAATCGTGACTGCTCTGTTATGGGGCTGTTAGTGAAGGGAAATGTGCCAGAAATGTTTATGGAAAAACATAAAACTTAAAGAGAAAAATCTTTCATTGTACACCCTCACTCCTGACATTTCAAACCTTTATAATTTTCTGCTGTTGAATGGGAATAAGGATATTTTGAAGAATGTTGGCCCATCTTGACTTCAACAATGTGGACACAAAATCGATCTTTGTGCTGGTCTATTAATCTTAACTCTCTCTCTTCTGAATGTCAGCCAGTTTATGTCTTGGTGGTCAGGATATATTTGCCAAAGTCAGAGAGAACAGCCCCACCGGAGAATTCATAGCCAACATCAGTATTAACGGAGACCCAGGAGCCAATAGCATCCGTCTGTGTCTCACGGGAAATGACGCTGATTGGTTCTACCTGGAAGGTCGTACAATCAGACTTAACTCATCACTTTCAAAGGTCTTGGATCGAGAGGTAACTCAAACGAATCTGATGGATGTGTACATGTTTGAACATCTTTAAGAGTTTAAATAACTAGCTGACACAGTTGGCTTTTTTAAGAAAGTTTGTGTATAAATGTTTTGTTTTGTGTGGTCTTTTACAGGTCTTGGGATCGATACTATTAGCTGCTTTGACATGTTATGAAGAGCAAACAATACGGGTACAGTCAAAAATACTAATAAGAGACAGTCATACAATTGTGTAATTGAAAATGTATCATTCGACCAAAAATAACAAGCTGTCATGAACTACTCAATGTTTAATTGTTACAAACCTGATTATAGTGTTTTGTTTGGTGAAACACAGAGGAAGATATTTGGAGGAATGCTTGTGACCTTAGAGTTCTTGGACCAACCATATTAGGACAATTTTCATTGGTAGTCGAAAGTACCCCATAACTTTTCTTTTTATTCTTCAAAGTATCTAATTTTGTGTTCAACAGAATAAAAAAATGTATAAAGTTATGTTTTCATACTTTTGAATTCATTGGAGTCCAAGAACTGTTTGGTAACAAGTTTCATTCCAAATATCTATATGCTTATCAGAATGCCTGTAAATAGTTTGAATGTAATTCTACATATTAGCTTCATTAAGTATGTACAGAAACAAGTATTTTTAGCCCTGTCTTCACACAGCAGTTCCAGATGATGCTTAAACAGACAGTAAACTGAGAGCTGACATCAGAGCAGTGATCAATTCAGCTTGAATCCGTACAACATCTTTTCATATCTATAGTTTGAAATGCGGATCCATGTGATCAAATGAGTTGATGTGATTGTGATTTATGGCGTCATAGACCTTGTCTTTGGCAAACTTGCACTCCATGTGTATATAAAACCACATAAAAAACTTTAAGTCTATATGCTATTTCAAATAAAACCTAGAATAAATCTCTTGAACTTGGGAGTACTTCTGTATTTTTTATTTTAGAGTCAATACAGAGTTTTGGTTGAAATTTTAAATGAAAACGACAACATTCCACATTTCCTTGAGGACACAATTCAGCCACGATTCATAAGTGAGGTAAATCATTTCTGTTCATTTCATTACATTCTCAAACCTAGAAAAAAATAGATGTTTTGTTATGTCCTACATCCCTGATGCTTACATTTGACTCTCTCTGCGCAGTTGATGGCGGTTAACTCCTTGGCGTTCACAGTCAAAGTCAATGATGTGGATGAAGACATAATCACATTCATGATTGATAAGTCTTCAGTGAGTAAATGATATTAATAATAAAATGGAAAAAAGCTAAATTACATGTACGGAAGCCATTATGAAGTGTTCAGACCACCGCAACAGAGACCAAGACGAGGAAAAAAACTAAGACAGGCCAAGACAAGACCAGGACGAGAACAAAAACAAACATTATAAAGTAATAATAGGTTAAAATTTCTGTAATGAGTGATCATGAAGGATGTGTAGGATGTTTAATATTCCGTGTCTTATCACCCACCTACAATTTCTATGTTGCTAACAAGACTTAAATATAAGTCTGTAAGCTTCTACAAGAAGTGTTAACATTTCTTAAGACAGAACCCATACACCAAGTACCTAAACAAAAATGAAAGAATTGAGAGAATTTGAGATAATCTCCCATTATTATCTTATTATTCTCACAATACACTAGCAATTTAGTGTTATTCCCACAGTTTTGGTCTTGAAATAATATCCTGAGACCCCAAAGTTTGAGATCAAGACTGAAGACAATCATACCAAGACAAGACCAAGACCATCAAACAATGGTCTCAGGTGTTGATCTTTGGGCTTCAAGGTTCTCATTGATATACAGTACGCAACCTACATCTTACAGTTACCCCAGAAAGTATTTAATATACAGTTCAGATAAGAAAATGTCAATCCGGGTGTCATCTGTGAGCAAATGATACCAAACCTTATCTCTAAACTGCATTTTTCTGAACCGTTTTTCCAATTACTTTTAGTCCGAAGGTCATTTTTAAATGGATGTTTGTCAGTTTACCGCAAAGTCACATGGTACCCTAGTGAAGTAACCGAGTTTATAACTTTAATGATAGAAACGCAATGCCATGCTTGATACGTTAAACAAATTTGAAATTGTAAATATATGGATAAAGTAATATAAAAGCGTTGGAATTAATTAAATATACTTATAGTTTGTGCATATTTAAATAAAAATAATGTAAATCTTGTTAACTTAATAACCTAGTATTTCTATTATTACAAATATATATCTGTTAAATAAATACATTGTTTCATTACATAAACTTAAAAAGATAAGTAAATGTAAGAGAAATTAACTGTTGAATTTTGGAACGGATGGAAATTTAATTATTTTAATATAGTTAAAAAAAATCTATTAAGTATTTTTAAAAGATTTCATTAAGTTAATATAACTGTTTTTTGTGATATTTACTAAGCCTTAATAAATATGTCTTACATATGAAGCTGTAAATTCACACTGGGTTTTTTTAAATCTCAGCCGGATGCCCACTATTTCAGAATAGATCTCCCCAGCAGTGGGATGGTGATCCTGGACAAACCCCTGGACTTTGAGACCAAATCTCAGCTGCATGTGGTCATTCATGCTGTGGTAAGTAAAACATAGTTGAACCGTTTACATATACATTCATGTGCATCAGACGAGGTATCAGAAATCCCAAAATGTCATGTTTCTCCTACATTTATCGCAAGGAAATGATTACAAAAGAAAAGTACAGTACAACGGCCACGGTTACGGTGAATGTTCTTGACGGGGATGATCAGTACCCACAGTTTCTGCCCTGCTCTCCAGTTTATGAAGATGGAGATCATACCATCTGCACCAATCCTGTCTACACAGTCAACATCACAGAGACAGATGAGGTGTGTAGATTCTAGTGGGAAGAAGAAAATGTTGCATTCGAAAGGAATGTGCCACTTACACACTGAAAGCATCACATCTATTATTATAGCAATATGTGACCGAGGATCTGTATGTTATAGGACACTGTGCTGTCTTTCTCACCGGGTCCTGTTCATGCTGAAGATGGAGATAAAGACATCCAGACTCCTCTTGTCTATAGCATACTGTCAGGTGTGTAAAGTGAAAGCACACACAATGTCATGATGACTGATCGACTCACATTGCTTTAAACTCAATAAATGTATTTACAGGAGATGACAATGGCAGATTTACAATCATCCCTCAAACAGGAGAGATCATATTAAAGCACCGTGTGGAAAACAGGCTCCTAAACCCTTCATTCAGGCTTCGCATAATGGTAATCTTTCTTCATAAATTCCAAATCATCATGAATTATCGGCAATAATTCACTGTTTTTATGAAAGGATAAATAAAAACATTAAACGTTTATCGTATTTACCGTATCGCAAACTCTGACAGGCCGCCCAGGTGAACGACCCAAAGAAATATTCAGTGACGACGGCTCTGGTGCACGTGATATCTGAGAACCACTTTTCTCCTTATTTCAACAAAACCATCTACAAAGGGTTTCTCATTGAGAACTCTAATCCTGCTACACTAGTCACGACATACGGAAACCAGGTCCTGGTGGTCCAGGCCATTGATGGAGACTTCAGAGATGTAAAGTGAAAATATTCATTTTGTAACTGTTTAAAAATGTATTTTATTTTAATTTTTTCCAACTATGAGTCAAGCTTAAAACAATAATAAATATAATTTTAAAACAAAAAATTCACAAGCATTTATTTACTTTTTCCCAGGGAGTAAACCCTAAAATTCACTACATGCTCCAGCCCATGCCAGGCAGATATAAGCTTTATGACATCACTCAGGACGGTGTAGTGATTGCCAGGACCGACCGGCTAAGAGCCTTTGACCGTCACATCCTGGAGGTGACAATACTGGATGTGTATGACTGGATGACTGCCAGGATTTTCAGTAAACTTTACATAAGCCATACAATGTGTTGACAAGCAAGAGCATCCACATCATCTACATTGACCAGCATATATTTTAAACCATCATTAACATACATAAAACACAAATTAGAGACTCACCAATGACATCATTGATGATGTAATGACCACTTTTGACACAGGTGATTGCAAAAGATGAAGAATCAGGTGATGAAGCAATTGCTTCGTTGGACATTGAAGTTCTACAGAGGGGACAACCAGGTTAAGACTGAGAGGTTTAATCTCTATGATACACTTTATATGCTTTTAATATTTTTGACCTGCTAGATAAATATTTTTTTGTTAAATTGGTCACAAATATCAATATAAACCCTATAAATTATGTTTATTGATCATTTCTTTTTCAAATGCGCTTCCAGTGCCCAGAAGTCCGTTTGGAGAGGAAAGGCTGTTTGGAGACATGAATGCAGGGATGGCTGGAGGCATCGCTGCTCTTGTTTTAATAGTGGCTGTAACAACACTTTTCATCTTCCTCTGGCTGGTCAAGAGACGAAAAGAGAGACTAGATCCAGCAGAGAGGGGCGCCATAGCTCTTGGAAAGCACCCGAATGTGGTAAGCAATACTTTACTGCATCTAACATGCTGAATACAGATCTGAAGTATTATCACAGAGCATAACAACCAAAAGACACCAGGTTCTGATTCCAGGAAGCTTCCCGAGACTTTCCAGAACCAATATCAGACTAGAAAAATCAGAAATCTGATAAAGACCCAATCATTCAGACACTCAACTGCCCTTTTCATCTTTCCCTTCTTTTTTTATTCTATACATAAGACCTTACGGTGGTTCCGGCAGGTAAATACTTGACCTCAAATAGCTAGACGTGTTTTTCAGAGTCCTTCTTGAAGGTGAGACGTGTTTTGAAAGAACCCAAACCCGTGACATCACTATTAAGACGTTAGTTTTAGTGGAGCTGTCAAGTGAATAGTACACTATTTAAACCTTGCTGATGAATCGAGTACATCCCCCGTGTTTGATCTAAAATCTTTATATTGTGTTTGCGGCTTGCTGTCATGTACAGTACACAGCAAGTATTTGTGTGTTGCTTTAGGTGTACTTGGGTATTCCTTATCTATAGGCCGGTTTTAGTCCAAATGTGGTGTGTAAATAGTTGTCATATATGACCTAAATGGATGGTTATGTTAGAAATAAATACTGTTTTGAACAGCGCTGTCAAATCGATTAATCGCATCCAGATTAGAAGATGTGTTTACAAAATCTATGTCTGTGTACTGTGTATAGTTATTATTATTCATAAATACAAGCACATACACGTCCATGTTTATATATTTACAAAATATTTGGATGGATTTTTACATTAAATTTTTAAAAGAACATATCAAATGTATACTTTATATGTGTGTGCATGTATAAATACAAAATTATTTTGCCCTATGCACAGGCAAGCATTTTATTTTCGATGCGATTTGTCGAGTTTTGACATACCTAGTTTTGAATAAAAATTTACAAAGATGATTTTTACACAATCACTTTTTACATTTTATGTGTTTGTTTTATTGGATCAATCGTAAACAAGGGTTTAAAGTAAATTGCAATCGAAAAACGTGACCGTCATTAAACAAATCAAAAACCCTCAAACAAGCTTTAAAAAGACATACGTTACTGTTCTACTATATTATCAGCAGCGGACTCCGTTTGACGTATGGAAATTGAAAGGAGTCCTCACATGCCCTTTCTCCGTAACCGACAGGTCGATTCTGGACATACCATACTACCCATAGAAGATGGCGCCTACCACAATGAAGCGTTCGTCGACCACGAAAACTCCAGTTCCTGTGGAAAACAAAGACTGTACACCAAAAAAGATGAAATGCCCCCGCCGACAACCAAACCGCACAGCTTTGGAGATTCCGGCAGACCAACGCTGCAGGATATGCTGCCCATTCTTGTGACTCCAGATATCACTACCTCATCTTCTCTTTATAACAATGGAAAAACTGATGTGTCTTTTATGGGAGAGGAATGTCCGAGAGTGACAGATGAGGATTTGTTCAGAAAGGAGGAAGGATGCATTTTTTATATTAGTAATGACATGGAGACCCGAGAGGATATTTTAATGCCTGTCCAACAGCAAGATGTGAATGAAGCAGTGACAGGAATTGCTGCAGAAAAAGAAAACCCAGAGGACACTTTTGTTGAACCAGCGATGTTAATGAGACTTGATAAAGATGATGGTGATGATGATGAGATTAATCTGTATAAAGCCATGCTCTCTGATTTTTGCTACAGTGATGAGGAAGACACATTGGGTAGGCCGAGTGAATTTAGGCACCGTCACAAATATGAGCAAAGCCAGTTTACAATCGACCAGACTGACACTGGACTAGAAAGTGAAGGTTCTACTGAGAAATCGATGGAAATGAAAACAGATGAGAAGACGAATGATCAGATGAATTTAAAACCTGATTCCTCGACAACTGGATTGTTAAATTTTGTGGACTCGATTGAATTTTAGTTTGCTTTGGTGAGACAGCCGAACATGTCTAAATATTAAAAATCAAAGAGGATCCAACTGAAAAAAGTTGATTTTTCTAAACTTTGGTGTGACATTTATTAAGTGTGTTTATAGTAATAATTTGTACTTGTGCTGTGTTGTTTAAAAGTGTGTTTTGTGATGTACACGGATCAGCCTTACATTTATCCAGATAAAGTAAGAAAGTGAAACATTGTATGTTTATGTTCTGATTTTCACTTCATTCGATCAAATACATGGTAAACTAAACAGTGAATGAACATTTTTTTTAAGGAAATTACAAAAAATATGCTTGCCCTCCAATGTAATATTAAATAATGTTGGGTGAATTTAGTTAATCTTGAACTTTTTTTGCAATTTTGATTTCTGTGATTTATTTCTGTGCCTATTTTATACATTACACTTTTCTGAAATCCCTCTGATTTTTCTAACCAAAATAGAAAAAAGAATGTAGATACGGAGTAGACATGCCATATGATAATAATTCGATAATCTGATTAACACTAATTCAATTCATTAATTCAAATTCTCTTTTCTTTTAAAACTATTACTTTTTGATTAAAAGTATATATCCTGCATTTGAAGCCTGTCCCAGTTTATCCAAAACATGCCGTCCCACATTTCCAATCATTTATGATAACATGGGACAGTAAAAAAATGTTTGAAAGATGAAAAACTAGAACACACTTACATATTTTATCACTTGCCTTAACATGAATTCAATTCATTGTCACGTTTATTTAGAAGAGCTTCTTTGATTGACAAGTGTCCCGCCTCCTGTGCAATTACCAAGTGAAGGCCTGTGATTTAGGTCACATGATACCCATGCTAAAATCAATAAATTAAATAAATTACCCAACTAAAACAGTTGGTACAACACCAATTGGACATATTCTGTCCTTATAACTCAAAATTATAATTTTTCTCTCCGCAGGAGGCAACAGCAACTTTTTCTCCTCGGCACGCTCAGTAGCACGGAAGCAACATCACAGTCCGGCCAAAAAGTGTGACTGCCAAGAGGTCATATAAAGGTCATTCAATGCACTACAGTATTCTGCTCATAATGTACATATCTCTTATGGAAGCAGCTGTTCTGTTTTAGTTTTTTTGCATTGTTCTATAAACCTTGAATGTATTTTATATCAGAGAGATGCAATGGTTATCCCATTCATTCCTTTCGTTAAAGGACATATAGTGACATGAAATAAAATGAATGTTTAAAAGAACTAAAATCTATTGCACTGCACTTTAAAAAGATCATGAATTAAACTGATCCATAACCTCCGTTCATGATAGATTAATGTTGTCTTTATTGTTCGCGTGAGTATTAAGGAATATCATTAATTCATGTTAAACTTGCTTTAAATGTTTATTTGCTAACTGAAGATCGAAAGCAAGAAGTTGGTGGATGTGAATTATTATTTTAGGCCTATTGCTGTCGGCTGCATCAACACTAAAAATATTTGTAATAAATAATTACTTATCAAGTCCTAATAACTCTTGAGATAGCTGAGAACACCCTTGGTATCCATAGAAACAGCGACAAGAAGATAAAGATGGAGACGTCTAATAAAACCTCATAGTCCCTTCATTTAGTCTCTTAGTTACCTAAACAAACAGTGATATTACATTTTTTTTATTAATAATTATTTTTGCTTAAATATTATACGTACCACATTACCAACTTGATTGTAAAGCAGCAGATCTTAAACCATCAGATGACCCACAGCCCATTTCTAAATGTGTAGGTAACACAAAACATTTTGAACACAGATACATTTAAAAAAAGTATAATGATTCGAACAAATACAAACCATTTTCAATGTGTCAATTATGTTCTTTAAAATGTGTCTGGCATTATATTTTTTACACTTGAAAAGTGATTCTGTCATATAGTCTATGACCACACGAGGGAGACATTGGATCACATATTCAATATATTTCCATAACACTTCTAACAATTCCAAAAGTTTTAGGACACTATTGTGCAATGCTTCTCATTATTTACAAAAAGAAACTTGATGTGAGGTTTATGCCACATTTTAATAAAACATGTTTTTATAAAGGATGACTGTGACTGAATATTGAAGAAAGAAAAGCCAATAAGAGTGCAGAATAGATGGGGACTTCTTAAAAAGCATCTCAAGGTTAGACCTTAAGAGGCTGCTTGATAAAATGTACAAGAAAACATTTCTGCTATTTTCCATTGCGTACTGAATCCGGATGACTGCAATGTACCCCTGATCTGGATCCAGGCTGATTAAGGATTCCCTTACCGCTAGGCCATGACTCCCATACGCCCCCCGTACAAATATTGGCAGAACACGAATATAAAAATTGTACATGCATTTATGGATAATTTGTGTAAGATAATTACAATTTAATGTTAGAATGTAAAAGTTACCTAAAACTATTGAAACATATTTGGCTCCTAGTCAATTTAAAAGGTAAGGGTTCATAAAAAATAAAAGGAAGGCATATAAATATAACCACATTTACTACTAGGGAGAGCCAGCAGCCTGTACATACATGAGACAGTTCAGACTCAACAAGAAGCCCTACAGGTTGCATTTCTTACAAGGTGTATATATGGCTTGTGTTTTTGTGTCTATGTATGGCAAATCTCTTATTTATTTATGTGTTACATTACATTTCAGAAATGAGTAATGAGGTCATTTGTTACTGTATGAGCCTTGTTATGTTCATATCTGTGATATGCATGAGAGCATGAAGCTGGAGATGTTATTTTTGCTCGAGTAAATATGTACGTCTTACTTCCCCCATGCACACAAACATGATGTATTAGAGAGAAATGCGAATTAATGCGAGGGTGGACATGAACACAGACTGTGAATCAGGGACACGCACACACACAAACACACACAATCACTCAGAGACTGTTATGGTTTAATCAGCTAATAGTGTTGAGTAAGAATATATCACGCTTGTGCTGAATTCAGTTGAAGTCGAAACGCGAGCTGTCTTTAACCTTTGACAACAAAGTTACTACATCTTCATTCACCCCTTAAATAAGAATTCAGTCATTATTTACTCACCATCTTGTCATTTCAACCCTGTATGTCATTATTACAAAGGTTTATGGTCACCACAAGAGAAGATATTTGAATAAATGTCAAGAAAAGTAAACCATTGGTTCCTATTGACTTGCTTTGGTTTTGTGTCCATAAAACAGAATTAAATGGGGGCCAACAATCTTCAAACTACCTTCTTCTGGGTTTTGAATAGGCCATGAATTCATACGGGTTTAAATTGATACATTGATAGGGTATGGAAATGATAGGGTATGGAAATGATAGGGTATGGAAATGATAGGGTATGGAAATGATAGGGTATGGAAATGATAGGGTATGGGATTTTTTATTTTGGTTGTAACCAACCCTTTAAATGCTCAAAACATTTGGTTGTAATATTTAATTTGCATGATATTTAAAGTCTCGTCTTGAAAAACAACTTTACCAGTTTATTATTTATATGACATAAAATCAATAATAGTATACCAAACTGAGACGTGACTTAAATAAAACCAGCTGAAGTGACAGTTTCTCAGTTTTAAGCACAGATATGAGAGATTCCTTTTAACAGACGTCTTAATGTCCGTGGGCTCCAGGAGTTTCTGCAGCGATCCTGGTCCGTGACAGATGTGTGTGAGGACCGCATCAGGACATCAGACTACCCGGTAGCCATGACGGATCATGCTTCTCTCTCCACCTGCTGCGGCCCGGTGAGCTTTTCTTGTTTATGTGCTGCTTCTGCAGCCCAAGTGCCACACCATCTGTCACCATAAAAGACTTCTGTGCTCTGGATGCCTGTCTGGGTGGGTTTGGTCCAAAGAACGTCCTCATTATGGGCCCTTAATTTCAGGTGAGGTTCCATAGAAAGAATCTCATGGAAAAGGAGAGTGGAAACGTGATGTGTGTCGTCCAAGACGTCTGTGACGCACACCCAGAGAGAGCCGTGGGGATATTGAGATTATGCAAGACTGTGATTCAGTGTTGCACGTGAACATAAGCATTGTGATGTGATATTTGTTGTGTACGACCTACTGTTTTATGGGATGTTTATCTCTGAGACACTGAGATCTTTATAGCAGGAGATCTGTAATCCAGAGCTTCCTGTTCTGGTGTTTGCCAGATGAGACACATCTGCTGCTCTGAGCTGAGAGACACAGACATCTGTCTGATATCAGGAGCTGAGACTGTCGCTCATGTTATTCGTGTTTATGGAGAAGCGAAAAGTCTTAAAATGTATTTTATAAATGTCATCAAATGTCAAAGGATGAGGTGTTTATATAGCATATAGCCAATTACATTTCTTTCTTTCTGCTGTGCTATTGCTGATTTTATTATATCGTAAGAAACATAGATCACTTGGCAAGTTCATTGCATTAAAGACACTGAAATTTTTTTTTTTACATTTATAGTTGTACATTTTAAAATTAAAGTTAATGTAGAATTTTTGTATATTTTATAAAAAAAAGTAAAATAATTCACATAAATATTTATATTAGAATTTTCCAGAAATTGTATTTTTTTACATTTGTTAAGTTAAACATTCTTTAAATACTTTATTTGTTAAACTTAGATTATATTTGTATTTTTTATTAATTGTTGGATTTTTAATCTGTGCTTTAAAAAGTCCCACTGTTTTTTTCCCCAAATATTTTATTAATTCGATATAAATGTGTGTTTTTACCATGCCTTATCATTTGTACTTTTTTCTTAAGTATATTTTGAAAAATGTTAAAAACGAAAAAATTTTTTTATCGTAGATCTCTGAAGAAATGGCACATATTTAATTGCGACCAACAGCTTTTGGTTACGACATTCTTTTAAATATCTTCTTTTGTGTTCTGCAGAAGTAAGAAAGTCATACAGGTGAGTAAAATGATAACACAATTTAAATTTTCGGGGTGACTATCAATTTAACCTGTAGTTTAAAATGTCCATAGAAGAAGACATAATCCCACTATAGTGTCCATTCTGTAAACACTGAAGGACACTTTGTTTTGTTTTTATTTAAGTTACATTATGAAGCAGATTTGCTGTGCGAGGAGAGGCAACAAAGGACGGAGGAGACTTGTAGTCATTTACTTTGATCATGGGGACACTTCTCCTCTCTTTCATCACCATTGTGTCTGGTTCTTCAAAGGTTTAGATCTGAATTTCTGAATAACAGTTTGTTTAACAGAGATCTGCATTCTATCATGCTGTTGGTTTAGTCCTAAATACAGAATGAGATATAAGATTCTTGAGATTCTAGAGCCATCAGCCAAGGATTGATTTAGTTTTTGTGAGTGCTTTTTTGTATTCATGGTCAATTTGGGTGGATCTCAGGTAGTGTGGAGTGGATGATGTGTTGTTATAGAGTAACAAGCTAGGGTGGTTACGATGTGATTACTTAATGACTACTTGTCATTTTAAACTTGTGTAACTTATTTATGCAGAACACAAAATAAGATATTTTTAAGAATTTTGGTTACCAAAGAAAGACTATTTATAAAAAGCTAATGCAAGTCAATGGGGACCAATGGATTTCTTTTACCAACACTTTTCAAAATATCTTATGTAATGACAAGAATAATATGAAAATATTGTACGTTAATTTTCAGTGAAGATTTAAATTTATAATGAGTTTCTCATTTTCAAGCAAATTTGTACAAATTTCATTCTTTGGTTTTACACAGAGACAGATATTTGGATGAATGCTTGTAGGCAAACAGTTCTTATATCCCATTGACTACCATTGTAGTAATAATAAAAACGTTCTTTATGCTGTCTACATTCTTCAAAATATCTCAATATGTGTTCAGGTAAGCCCAACAGCTGTTTGATTACAAGCATTAGTCCAACTGTTTTACTGTGTTCACCCGAACATAAAAGTGTATATTTTTTCCCATATTTAGATCCGAGTACAAATAATGAACTTTATGAAATTACAGGGTCAGACTTGGAGTGTTGTTTAGGGTTAGTTACATGTAATGTATAATGTATATAAAATATAAATGATATGTTTAAAAAGGGCAACATTAAATAAATGTTTTAAGGATGATGAGTACTGTACATATTGCCATGATAACGCCTTTCAAAGACTCATAATGATATAAAACCTGCACCTTGCTTCTCATCTGCTTTGCTTGCTGATCCTCTCTTTTTGGCATGTGACGGGCCGCACAAAGAGAGCTATTAGATACAGTAACACAATTACACCTCAGCTGCCTGGATAAACAGCCTGTCCATCTGCGGTCTTATTGAATGAGCAAAACCTCTCTGATGGTTTCTATGCTCAGACTCGGTTGGGATTTTTCAAAATACACATCGCCAAACAGGGAAGGTTTGGCAATGTCAGACAGACAAAATCACAACCTGTTTGGTTGGCATGAGTGATGATGTTCGGTTGTGTTTGTGAAGGTTGAAATATGACAAAACAAGGCTGTGTGATGTTTTTGTGGTCCTCTGCCAAAAGAACAAATGTGGTTTCAGATGTACCCGGCATAGCGACTTTGGATGATCTGCAGATCTGACACTTGATTTGATTACAGCTTAGTGCAAATATGAATGAATGGTACATTTATTTCAGAAAAACGACAGAAAAGACATTCAGTTTGTCGTCTAGTGTTAAGCCCTAGATATTAAAATGTTGTCTATGATGAATAGCTTTGACATATTTTGCATGTCATCTTTAAATTATTTGCAAATTCAATATTAGCACATAAGTATTGATTGTTCTTTTGCTTGGCTGGAGCTGTCCATGTCTTCCTCGTTTGTCTTGGAGACAAGTCGTGGAAGAGCAGAAAATCTGTTTCATTAAAAGTTATTTGAAATTAATAACATTTTTATAGGCACCATACTGTATGTGTGAATGTTCAAGTCATAGACAAACAGCAAACACCATCAAACTCTATAACTTATGGCACTGAGTTAAAATGTCCTCAGTTGCCTTGGAAACAATCTCCATGGGACAGATTAATTAATAAATTACACTTGGCAAACCATGGGTAGAGGAAAGGCATGCTTTTCTTTTCTTTTTAATATTCTTATTTCACAATATTTCTTTAATAACAACCTCAAATGTGTGTTTGGAAACAAATGATGGATCGTTTAGCTAGAATCAAATCATTTTATTTCAAGGTTGTTTTTGTGCCTGATTATATGTTGTAACCCTAAAGCATAAAATGTTCAGAAGGACAGCCAATTAAAAGGGCAGACATAGCCCCACTAAAGTTTTTTTTTTTCAAATCTGTTCAGCTTGAGTTATACTTTTGTCATAAGCATCCTTTAAAATATTGTACAACTTTTTTGTGAGATTTGGATTTCCATAACAAATTGACTAATGTATGTAAAAATCATATTGTTTAGAAATTTTTGGCAGTTTGTTGTCGTTTTCCAAAATGGATTGTTACATTTCAGACCAATCTACTGTTGGAAACTCAGAAGCGAAGACCAGGAGACTCTTGGGTATCTTCAGCAGAGTTCTTTATTGAGAACGCGCTGCGTGGCGCTGCAGTCATCAAAAAGTCTATCTAAGGCAGTGATACATTGTATTTTATACATTTAGGGGGCAGTCCCCAGAAATGGAAATAAGGTACATGGGTGATGGTCCCAAACAAAGCATGTGAATTAAGTATTCAGGGGTAGCCAAATGCCCCCCTTACACCAGTCTTAATCTACCTCAATGTCACACAAGGTGTCCTAAATAACTGTCAAGTACAAAACACTACTTTATTTTTATCTAGTATTCCTCCTTGCCGTCTCCATATGAATGTACCCGGACTTAAAGAGCTAATCATGGACATATATTAGACCGACATTAAATATTAAAACACAATCATTACTTACAAAGACGGATACAGAGTAGGAGTCTGGCCTGCGTGTTAAAAATTCAAGCAATCCACAGGTGTAAATATAGACTGGTTTTATTACCACCGTCATTACTTTACAAGTTACTTCATGTGAATCGAAGTATAAACTCATTTTTCTTTCAATAGACCAAAGGTGTGTTTCTTCCCAATTGTAGTTTTATCTTCTGGGCCATATTTCTGTTCATTTTTTCATGACAGTTTATGATTTTTATGGTATTTTAATCTCCAAACGTTGAACCGTAATTGTGCGGTCAATCTGCTAATGCAATGACTTTGAATGCAGGTTGGCTTCAGAATAATCACATTGTAGATGTGCATGAAATTATGTACCCTAGTACAGTATGAATTACCGTCACTCCAATATGATTCATCTGATAAACATCCCACACAAAGAGTGAGAAACATTATGGGAAACCAAAGTGAAAACACAAAACTATGGCCCATATTCCCCCCTCCGTGAACTCTGACTCCACCGCATCCATTCCCAAGTGGCATTAAAACCCACCTCCATCACTCAGTGTAATCCCAACAGAGGGATCCATAACAATACAGCATACAGTAAATGCATATTTCTCTCTCTGACACAGCCTGCCAGGTTGCATGAGGTCATTGAATTGAAGTTGAGTAGACTTGGCTAATAGGACATGTTGGCGTTTCTTTCTGTATGTTTTCTTTCTCTGCTTTTCTTTTTACTGGTGAATTTATTCTCTCTTTTCTCTCTCTCTTCTTTTTCTCATCTTTTAAGATTGTGGTAGTAAAGAGATAGTGTAGGCTTGCAAGGCAATGATGAGTTAATCTGTGGATGGTGAGTACAATGTTTTTCCTACCTGTCTTGTCTGCCACTCATGTCCTGGGGGCCAAATAACAAACTCATCGTGACCCCATGCACATCAGAACGAAAAGCGTGCTCTAATGTTTCTGAGATTAAAAATCTCATCGAAGAGATAAAAGCAAAAAGAAGGCTTTTAAATTCGGTAGCAACATGTTGTGATATTCAGATATCGATGCTGTTCTGTGATGTTGTATCGCCCTATTTTTAATTTTATTCTTTTTTTTTTAACAATAATCATCATTATCAAAGAAAGCAACAATATTTTTATTGGTGAATCATCATTCATAAGAAATAAAGCATCAAAGTTTAATAAAATAATTGGTCCGTATACATTACATAAAACTCCTAAAAACTCATCTTTTCCGGCTACACCTAACTCACTAACTCACTTCTTTTCTAACCTACTCACTCTATCAAAATAAATAAATAAATAAATAAAATTGTAACTTCTCTCTCTGTGTAACTTGGTAGCATTGTTGTAGCACTTGTTCACCTATTGTTGTATCGGCTATTTACCGCTTCATTGTCTCCTCGACTATTGTAAGTCGCTTTGGATAAAAGCGTCTGCTAAATGACTAAATGTAAATGTAAATGTACTTTGTTCAGATAAACACAGAGAAAGATATTTGGAAGAATGCTTGTAAATCAAGCAGTTCTTGGACCCTATTGACTACCATAGTAGGAAAACATATTTATTCTTTTTTAAGTTGAACACAAAGTTATATATTTTAAAGAATGTAGGACAACAAAAACATCTGGGGTACTGTTGACTACTACTTTCATACCTTAGTAGTCAAAGGAGTCTAATAACTGTTACGGTTACAAGCATTCATCCAAATATCTTTGTGTTGATCAGAACAAAGGTATGTTTACGGATTTGGAACCAGGGATATAACCTTTTGTTTGTTGGAGATGAAATGATGAGTATTGAAACCGTGTCAATTATACACTAAGGACAATATCGTGAAAAATGAATCGAGGGGTATAGCAATTCATCGATATAGATTGTTGCATCGATTAAATTCCTTACAATACAATATTTCCAAAATATCGTGTCATATATCGTAACTGTATTGCAAAAATGTTTAAGGTACTGGCAAATATCGTATTAATGGTGAAGAAATATTTAGACTAGATTTTGTAGAAATGCTGTGACTGTGCTGTCACAAGATCTCGTCTCAACGTGACATTGACCGACACGGTTCTTTAAGTTGTTCTTGTGTCGGATGTTTCTTGTCGCTAATACCTGGTAATCTAACTAAAGCCCTGTAATCAACTTAAAACTAGATTATGAGGAAAGCTTTTTATAAGAATGAGTTACGATCTTCATGTGTTGCTGTGATATGTGTCCCCACAGAAAGCAAAAACTGACCAAACGAACATTCTCATGAATGCAAAAATAGTTTGATATGATTTTATTTATGTGATATTCTCTGTGATCATATTTCATATATTTAAGCTGCTGTTGGCCTTTGCGAACTTCTGCTTGTGGTGTCTCACATCGAGGTGCCAACACACACAGTTTCTGAAATGTGCCCTAGTGTAAAACCTCATATTTGCTTAGATCAGACTTCACAGCTTATTTGATCTGTAAATGCGTGGCTCTGGTGAGCTCACCCTCAGCTCAGCTTTATTCTTTCAGACAGCAAACACTGCATTTCCTTTCATAACACATGAATCATCCCCTCTGAGAGCCATCTAACCTGCAAAATGTTATTAAAATCTATTTCTATTGAAAAGCATATTTTTCCTCATTTTTCCTCTATATTTTTAAAATATTTATTTTTTGATTCTTATTGAACACAAAGGTTGTGATGTTTTATATTTGTATGATAACATGATCTCTATTCAAATGAAATGAACACTTTCATTATTTTGCCGTTCTTATCGCGTTTTTGAAGCTTTGATGTGGTAATGTTTCGCATTTACTCATCGTAAAACGTATACCGTTTTATTTACTGTTATAAGAAATAAAACTTTATTCACTGCTCTGATGAAGTCCCGCCTTCAGAAATATGTAACAAGTTCTGATTGGTCCAGCGGTTCTTGTGTTATGATTCGACAGAGAAGCTAGCATGTGTTGCCCGGAAAGATCAGGCCTCATTTCATAACATGGAGATGCATGCGCTCAGTGTTATTGTAAAGTTGTCTTTATTGTTATCAATTTGATCCAGAATCAGACCCGGAGAACATAGATGAAGCACGACATTTGCATAAACATAGAACTATGATTCACATGTCTGTAGCTAAACTTTACCCGATCTAAACCAGCATGTCTTTAAAAAGTAAAGTATAGATATTATCAATAAATAATTTAAACTGATCAGTATAAACAAAAACAATCGATGGTGTCCGGTTGAACTACAACACTTTTTTTGTCGGATTAGTTTCATTATCATCTATTTAACAAAGCTAAACAGCATTGCCCTACGTGTGATAAGTTACAGAAACTGATAAACGCACTTAAATAATAAAAAAAACGTACTGTTTGTGGTCCATTAAAAATAGAGGTAACTGCTTCATCATTCAACAACAATCCTTGTGTAAATCCAGCGTTAAACTGATTAATATTGTGGAAGCTGTCCTCAGTCAAATGTGCTGCACGTAGTTTTATGCGTGGACTATATTATTCACAAACCGAGTTAAACATAAATCATAATCATTGATCACCAAGTACAACGTCTGTTGGAAACCCAAACAAACATGATCGTACTCCGGGATGAAACAGCGCTTCGACGACAAACAAACACACCACAAACGCATCGCTCCCTCTTCTCCATGGTAGCTTGACAAGACCACGCCCCTCCTGTGCGTTCCTGTTCGGATTAGTGATGTCACTAAAGCAGGAAGAAGGAATGCGGGTTTTCTGTTTAATAAAAAATCACGCTTGCCGTCGATCTTTGAGCTTCATAACTTTACAGACATCCCTCATACTCTAACAACAACATTATAGACTAATAAAATTGACACATGAAATCCTGAAGAACAGGACCTTTAACTGCTCAACATTTCCTATCAGAACTCATGTGGTCCACACTGAGGCTCACAGCTGAAGGCGGGCGGTTCGAGCTCCATGTATGGAGATGATGATGGGTGGGGAGTGGAAACTGATCTGCGCACAGTCTAAAGCAGACCCCAGAACACGCAGACGCACTCAGGATTCCCAACATCTCAAATGTGAAGAACTGCTCCAGAAGGAGAGGAAAAGCATCTTCAAGAGTTGGTGGAAGTATCCCTCGAGGACTTTTTTGGATGTTCCTGGAGGAGGCGCGCGTCCTGGATGTGTCCTTCAGAATGAGGGACGCGCTGAGATCCTCCGTGGCTTTTCTTCTCCTCGCATCTCTGTTCTGCTGTGGAAACCCCACACAGTTTCCAGACTCAGTGTTGTGAGTAGAGCTCATGCTTCATGGTGTGGTTTTTCCCAGATGTTCCTATGTTCCAGTGGAGAAGAACCTCAAGTTCATGAGAGTCCTGCAGGGCTTCGAGAACTTGGGCTGCAACCTTCATGCATGCTCTTATTTTTAACCTCAGCTCGTATTGCAGGGCTGAATCGTCTTTTTCTGGCACACATGTGTCACTGAAGTGGACCTGTGATGTTGGAGATATTTTTAGATGAATGGAGAATGACACCTGTCTGTGTTATTTCAGTCTTCATGTGAAACCCCCTTTATCATATGGCTTGGTTTGTCTGCTTTGTTATGTAGTTTCTGGTTTTAAGGATCCCTTGGGGTACGTGTGGGAGATCTATGGTTGGGGTTGTGTTACAAATAGCATGAATGTACACTGTCAGAAGTATTCGCTCACACATCCATGTAATGAAAATCTTCAAACGTGCTTCAGCACACCAAGACATCTTGGACAATTCCATGCTCCTAACTTTGTGGGAAGAGTTTGTATCTGACCCCTTGCTCTTCCGACATGACATCAATGCACAAAGTAAGATCCATATAGACATGGATGACAGAGTCTGGTGTGGATGAACTTGACCGGCCTTACATCAACCCTATAGAACATCTTTAAGATGAGTGGAGACTGAGAGCCAGACCTTCTCGTCCAACATCAGTGTGTGACCTCACAAATGTTCTTCTGGAAGAACGCTCAACAATTCCCATAAACACACTCCTAATCCTTGTGGACAGCCTTCCCAGTAGAGTTGAAGCTGTTATTGGGTGGACCGACATCTTATTGAACCCTATAGAATAGGAATAAGATGTCACTTCATATGTGAGTCAATGCACGTGAGCAAATACTTTTGGCAATATAGTGTATGTTTATGTTTATTATGGTTTGACAACAAAAAACAGACAGCGCTATAGTAAAGCCAGGGCTGTTTGAATTTTGGTTGTATGTCAGTTCTTTACTTTTTAAAGGGGTAGTTCACCCAAAAGTGATGTCATTATGTACACACCCTGTTCTGCTTTCTTTTCCCGAACACAAAAGAAGATATTTTGAAGATATGAAATGTCCAATATGTTGTCTAACAACAGTGGCACACCTCAACTTGCATTCGTTTAGTCTTCTCTTGTGTGCATACGTTACACGTAATGGAAGTAGGTATGTTTGGTTATCAACATTCTATGAAATATCTTTTTTGTCTTCTTGAGAGGAAAGGAATTCAAATTGTTTTAGGTGAAGTATCCCTTTGACATCTGTGCAAATGTTATCTGGAGAAATCAGAATTTACTGTTCTTATTCATAAGTGGCCTAAAAAGTTGTAAAAAGTTTCATCTTGGGTTTGGTACGCTTCACCACATCCTCTTTGACGGAAATAACATAAGGACAGCTAAAGGCATAAAAACAATCAGCTGTCAAAAGCAACCAATCAGATTCACGGACATGAGAAATATATAAATGAAAGTCAGATATCCACAGGCTTGTGTTTTATATGTCAAAATTACGCTTTATTGAATGTTTAGGAACTTTAACCTGAATTTCATGTCCACGTGAAACCAAAAGGAATCAGTTTTGTTACATCAGTACATCAAACATAGATCACACATGCTTCACATTGGCTTTAAATGAAGCATCCATTAAGCTTTTCTATTTCATTATAGTGTACAAATGTCCTTCCATTAAACGCCTTATGTATTTGTCTTCATAACTGTCTTGTGTCCATCTTGTGCATCACTTCACGCTCCTCTGTGCCCTTCTCCCTCCCTGGCACTGATTTCTGTGACTGCATCTTTGTGCCCAGGCCCTAACCTCCTAATGCCAGAGCCTGTCTGCTTCAGATGTTTCTTGTCTGCGCTCCTCTTCCTCTCTCCAATCCCCCCCCACCTCTTCCTACTGTCTCCTGGCTCCTTCTGTTCCGTGAGGCAAATGATTAATGTCCTCAGATCTGAGTCTGACGTCACCCGCTCTGAAAGCTTCTTGTCAGGCGCACAGTGCAGGTCGCACATCTGCGACACCTGTCACTCTCTCCGTCTCTGATTTTTATGCGTTCTACCAAACACTCGGTGTGGTCTTCACTGTGAAGTCCAACAAGACCGTAGGGTGCCACAATGTTTTAGGAGGCCGCCTCGCACCCTCATCTCGCCCTTTTAAGGGAGCAGACGTCATAACAAGTGTTACCCAACATGCCATGCGGCAGAGCGTGAGTCAGTGGCGGCACAAAGGCTAAAGTTGGCATTCAAGACAGAGCTATTGAGTGTGATTTACAGTCGCCGTGAATTCTGTAGCATTCAAGTCCGTCATGTTCTGGCCCTGGAGCCCGTCTCATGTTTCTAGGGCGCATTCATGGGATAATGCCCCTGGATCAGTTTGCTCCTCAACGTAGATTCAGACAGGGTAGATGTGAGATTCTCTGTCCTTTGGGTTCCACTTTAAACATAATCAAATTTAACGCTGAGTAGTTCAGTAAAGGCATTTCCCATTACTAGGCATATTCTTCCATAACAGAGACAGCATGGGTTATTGACTATCACAGACGCCGTGGTATGTATTTATCTCTCGACTAAATCCTTGTACAAGATGCAAAAGTAGCATTTTGTTTGTACCGTTTACAGTGTCGTTCAAAGCTGGGAGCTTTTTGTGGGTATATCTTCTGGGCCCTTTGAAAGCTGCTTGGAGCTTAATCCGTCACTCATATACACATGAAAACTCCCAATTCTGTTGTATTGAGAGTAAACCGAATGGTCCAGAATGTCTCTGTCTTTCCAATTGTGTTATTTGGTCGCTGGAGAAGGTCAACATTATTGCTTCCTTATTTAGTCTCTATTCAGGTGGAGATTTTTATTGGTTTAATGGTGATCTAATGATATTTTCTATTTCTTGAACCTACTCATGTCACTAAACATAACGTTATAGTTGTACGTCATCACGTACAAGACCTTTAAGATATAAAGTTGATACTATAGAATACACCGCAATGTTATTGTACATCCGAAGCAAGATTTAAGTTTCATTCTATCACATTTTATAATAGAATTTAATGTAGGAGTAACTTCCATTGGACTTTAGTACGAGACAATGTCTGTGGATGTGGGATTTTAGAAACCCCACACACAGCCAAACACAGTGTTACTTTGTCCCTGAGGCTGACTTTAATTTGTGGTGCATCAGTTTGTTTTGCCAAAATTAGTTTTTAATAGCCTATTCAATTTTTAGTTTTTGATGTTAATTTTAGTTGTATTATTAACAATTTGTTAAGGATTGTGAAAGTTTTTGTCATTTGTTTATTTTAATCAGTTTATTCTTGTTAATTATTATAAATAGTTTACTAGTTAAAAACTTATTTCAGCTACATCTGCGGCAACATTTCATGTTTTTTTTTCCTTTTTCAGAAATAAACAAAATTTTATAGCATTTTTAAAAACAGAAATAGATCACCAAATAAACGTAGTAATCTAAAATAGCCCTGCTCTGTCCTTTTGCCAATTCCACACACATCGAACGCTTAAAGAAATATTCTTTAGTAATGTAAATGAACACAAACCGAACAGGCCTGTCCCTGATAAACAGAATGACCATAAATACACAAAAAATTAAGAATAATAAATAAAATTAAGATGATTAAGAATTAATGCAATAATACTAATACAGGTGATGTATCTATAGGATTTAAGTAATTTATCATCCAGAAATGTCCACTCGAGTTGGTGACTTAAGACTTGACTCCAGGCTTAACCTGAAATAGGTTTAGTGTTTTAAATCACTTTTATAGTCATATGTATAACGCAAACAGGAATTGGCCTATCAATTGCTGTTATTATTAACTTAAATATTTTCATCTTACTAAATTGACCCAAGTAGGCAAGTCCTCATAACATTCCCTGTTTTTTGGGAACGATTCCACTCCATATGAAGTAACTTTCCAGAATCATTTCATTCTTCTCCTTTTACCCTAACAAGCAAACTGGAATCTAAATTGCTTGCATCTGCTTGGCTGGTTAAATGCCCCCGGCCTTTCTCTACAGGAAGCACATCTGCTCTCCACCGCTAATACTGTTATGATTGTACAGTGCAGATCTTCACAGGTGGAGAAAGCCAAACAGTTAATATTGTTTGCATTTACAGTTAGTGTGCTGTTTCCACAAGTGCTAATGGAAACGTGGGCCCATATCCCAGAATCCTTGCACATGTGTGCGAAAGAGTGCATCCATTACACCCGAAATAACAGATCAATCAATGCTCTCTTTTTCTGAGAGCTTGTGGCTTTAGAAAGGAGACAGAGAGACAAATATCGATGTCCGCGGCTCATTAGAATTGCATCAGAAATATAACGCATCAGTTTAGTTTAATGCCATTCAGGCGGGGTGGGATTTACCCACTCCCCCGTGTCATCATCATGCCATTTGTCTAGAGAACTCCCACTCAATGGATGTTTTTTCTGCCCTTTTAAGACCATTCTCTTACAGATTATTGTGTATGGAAATCCCAGTAGATTAGGTGTTTGGGAACTTATTTTAATCCTTTTCCGTAAACACTACAATGACGTGTTCAAAGTTAATTCACATTTTCTCCATTTATTACGTAAAAGAAGATATTTTGAAGAATCTGTTTACTTGCAATGTTATAAGTTAACAATTAAAGGAAATAGGTGCCAGTGCTGTTCGATAACCAGCCTTCTTCAAAATATCTTCTTTTTGGTTCTGACGAATACAGGTTTGAAAGGTGAGACGTGGAATTATATTAGGACAGTGTATCATCAGTGAAGGAAGAAGAAAAGAGAAACACGCAGATGTATGTTAAGAGGAGATAAGCAATGTGTTGAGAAATCCTGCACTCGCTTTTTGTGGTTTTAAAGGACGTGCATTTTGGATTGCTCCGATTCATTCTGACACAAATCAGGTTTAGGAAAAAATTTCAATATGGGAGAACGAGAAGGAAAACATTTTTAGACAGAACATATATGTCCCTTTGAATAATTTTACGATTATATTACTTTTTCCCAGAACTCTGTCTTTGCATATATTGCTGGCATATTGCCATTGAAACGTATACACCCTGACCTACATAAAAAGGTCCTGGAAGCACATCTACGCAAGCCGGCTCAGTTTTAACAGTTCCTATTAATACAACTGGCTGTATTTGGAGAACATCCATGGGCGTTCACAATGTCACAGTGACTTTGTCTGGTTCCCGGCTCCTCCCACCTGAGCGCAGAAGCACCGAGATGTCTTTTTAATGGATGCTTTACTAAAGTCCCACCTGATAGAGGATAACTAAACAACTTAATGATTGAAAGAGCTGGACCAAAAGTATAAAAGTGGATCATTTACATAAAAAATAATCATATAAATATGACCATGACCATTTCGATAGTTTTCATTTCATTATACCCTGGGTATTTATTTAACAGACTCAAGTCTAGACACTTGTGTCAAGCTGTGTTTATTTCAGTTCAGCTTAGTTTCAGACACTCACTAACACCTGTTGTGTCCATGTGTGTAAAGTTGTGAATCAGCTGTTTGGGTACATTCAGCAACACCAAGACATGGTTGTGGTGATTGTTTTTTGCTGTTGCAAAACAGTTGCTCTGTTGCAGACTATGATATTTTTGGATGGACTTTTAAGGAAACATTCTTTATTTTTAAAATAAGGGTGCATTATTAAAACATAAAAGAACAGTGAAGAACAAACAGGGATATATTGGATAGGGTTTGGATGGGCATCAACTCTGGGTTGGGGCAGAAGTCGGCACACTAACCACAAGGCCATTGGCGCAAAAATGCTTTAAACATTTTCTATATGGGTTTTTTCATAAGGATAAAATGTGTTGTCCATACACACATATTAAGTTAACACCAGCAACAAAGCTTTCTGTTGGCTGCATATTTTTAGTTTTACAGTAAATCAAATACATAATTCATAATAAATGTCTTGCATCAGTGCAAAACATCATGTAAACCACAAGGTAAAAACATAAGGCTTTTGATTTCTTCATCTGTTACAGCGGAATATTAATCCGTCATGTTGCTTCGCAACGTTAATCTACTATTCAGAAACTAACTCTGCATGTTGTGCCAAACACCCTTAGTAACAAAATATTCATTTTGTTTGTTTGGGTCACGCAACCTTTTTGTTGCAGTAATTTGAAACATTATAATCAAGTTCTGACAACATGATGCTGTTTACAGATTTTTTAATGGCCTGAAAGCTTTACCAATACTTAAAGTACTTTTTCTAAACTCTTGACACAGCTACACAACTACACAATTACATACAAACAAAAAAAAAATTACAAAATGCTTGATGCCATTTCCTGCATTCAAAAGTTTTCTTTTCTTGATGAGCATATGGTCAGTCATACTGCATAGACGGTAAAAATGCAAATAATTCATGATATTCCAAATATTACAGTACAGCATAAAATACGAAATGTATTTTATTATATTTCAGTTAGCTGTGTTTTCTGTATTGTGCTTAAAAATGCGTTTGGTGTTTCCTTTCTGTATCACCATTTTGGATAGGGGTGAGTAGGGAAAATGAATTGCTGTCTATATCATATTTGAGCTTTATTAATCATAATTTTACGTAAACAACACACACACCTTTGTCAGCAAGGAACACTTAAAGTTTAGTTCCCATACAATTACAGCAAATGTAAAAATTGCCAACATGTAACAGAGGGTTAGCTGTAACACAACCTGGAAAATTCTGTGTGAACCCAAATGATGCGATATTCTTTTGGCTGTAAACTAGAGGTGAATATTGTCTGTACATCTTCCTATAATAGATCAGCTTGCATGACCAAAACAAGAATTTTTTTCTCATTTAAAATACAGTTGTCGAGAGTAGATGTCATGTTTCAATATGGTGATCTTTTGATTATAAAAATGCCAAATCATAATTTGCATGACCCTTAACTATGCAAAACATACTTGTGTTACTTTGTGCCCTGTATGCCCCTTGCACAGTACGTGTTTAACATGGTGATTGTATGATCCTCAACATTTGGATGATAAGGACCATGTATTGCAAAGACATTGAGATTTCCAACTTATCATTAATTAAATAAACCTTTCCAGCTATTCTACTGTCAGCTGCTGTTGTTGCAAAAAAACACGATTTGGCTTGTAACATTAGGTCTTCATTTCTGTCTTGCTGTGTTTAAACATATGAATGATCCAGGATTTGGGTATGGGGTAAGCTAAGAAAATGTAAGCATTTTAGAAACAGTTTCTGAATCTTGTGTGAAAACAACATGATATTTGTTAACAACAGATTGATGTTGTGCTTACAATATCTGGAGTTTTGCAAATGTGTCAGATTGGAAGAAATGTAAATGATATAGGAAAATCCAAGCCCAGAGATTTTTGTGCCACATGGTTATACCGCCCATGGTGGTTGGTGTGTTGGCAGTAATGAGGAAACTGAACACACTGAACTGGATTGAGATAAAGGAGATGGAGTGGAGAAAAGAGAACAGAGTCCGATGGGCTGCGATTTGTGTTTATCCGTGTGTGTTTTTATAGAGTTGATGGGAACTGAAGCCAGAGGTCGAGACGCGGGGCTCTAAATCTGACTCATTGACTCTATTTTAAGGCTGCTTGATGTATCCCTCACTCTGATTGGCTAGATGGGCCTTGTGCTGCGTGTTTGAGCTTAATAATTGGTTGTTTGGGTTGTCAGCATGTCTTATCTGACAGGATGTTGACATTGTGTTGTTTGCACTGATTGCCTTTTTGTTTTCTTTCACAGCAAGTGTGGTTTTGCATTGTACAAAAGACCCGCTGTTTTGACCTTTGACCTGTCGATTAAGAAACCCGTTTGCAAAGGTCTTTTTAGTCTTTTAAGGGCTATATCATCAATTATACAAACAACATGCACACATTTAAAGAATAAATAATCATCTAACATCAATAAAATTTAAACAATTACCAAAAAAGAAGGAAATGAAAATTACAGAATGAAAACGAAGCTTTGAAAGTCAACCCATGTGTTTTAACATAATGTTTTACCATGCACTGGATGGCCCAGACTTTCCTTCTCTCCCGAGGATTTGGGAAGGGGAGGGATCAACTGCGATCTTATCACAGTTTTCCATATACTGCTCCAAGTTTCCGTCATCACATCCATTTTTCCTCAAGCTTGAGCTCTTCTAAACATTCATGTTCTGTGTACGCTGTATTTTTATCTCATAGATCACATTATGGTGACTGTAAGTGATTGCTTGATGTACTGCTATTGTAATATTAAAAAGAACATTTCTCTAAATCATAAGGGCCTGGCAGACATTGGGTGGGTTTTGATATAACATATGAGCCATTAAAAATTTTGTATGATTCATCTTGTTAGGTCTGAAGAGTGTCGAAGAAAACTTTATATGACATAAAGCTTCACATAAAGAAAGAAAAACAACATTAAATCACCCTTATTAACTTGGTGCAAATCTTCTGCCGCTCAGATTTCTGCTTTGATTTGTAGATATACAAAAGGATGCATAAACAGGAAAAATATCAATTTTGATTTAGGATCAAATTGTGTTGTCAAAAATGTTTTTTTACATCATGTGAATAATAATAACATTTTTATATGTAAAACTTAGTGAGGGAATTTAATTTGTCAAAGGGATAGTTCACATAAAAAAGACAATTCTGTCATTTTTTAATCACCTGCTTTTCTTTCAAACTTGCCTTTTTAAAGGTCAAAAGAACATATTGTTAAAAGTTGTGAAAAGAAAACGTCCACATTGACCTGCATTCGTCTTTAAGAGTTTTAACTTAACAGCATTGTTAATAATATCATTTGTGTTTTGAAGAAGAAGTCAATAAATGTCAATAAATGGAGACTTATGTACATTACATGTACATAACATGCTTTACAAATGTATAACAACAAAGTACAACATGCACTTCTAATGCCTTATATTGTGATATCTTTTTTATTTAATCGTAGATCAGATTTTAATTTAAGCCAACAGGTTCATTAAAGAATTTGACATACAGTACTGTAGATTCAAGCATTATTCTTCGGTTAGAAATGTTATACCAGTTGGAGCTCATGGCTAAATATAACTCCAGATTCCACTCATGGCTCATCTTCTCAAATGACACTTTTCATGAGAAATCATTCCCATTACAGACTGTCCCCAGACTCATTATCTCCAACAAGAGGGATCATTTGAGATATTTTCTGGCTTTGAGTCACAGGCTTGAAAGATACTTACATGACACCCTTATCTCTGCTTTAAAGAGTTTCTAAGGCTGTAGTTCCCCTAGATGGAGGTGCTGGGCATGCTGTCTGCTCATCAGTTTTAGAGTGATGTTGGGTATTTTAAACAGCAGATGGTTGGTCAGCAGTGGGCTAATCTGAGACTCTGGGTGGGGTTAAAGAACGTTGATCGCATTACTTTACAATCGTTGATGTATTATACTGTATATACTGTATGAAGTCCCCATTGACTTTTGGGCAACATAAAAACCGAAGGAAATCCCAAAGATAAAATGTCAGGCTGAAATGACACAAAAGCTCATATAACTGCTGGTTATAGCTTATGTTAGAGTACTTTAAAGTGAGCATCCTCCTCAAAAAGGAAAATGTGTTTACTATTTCTTTGCTCTCATATAAAATGTTTATTACTGTTCCCCGGGGATGTTTGGTCACCAGCATTCTTCAAAATATCTTATTATGAGTTCTGCAGTAGAAAAAAGGAAAAAGATTTGGAAAGAAATGAGAGTGAAGAGATTTGTGTAAACTCTCCTTAAAAGATGACTGGGCCAGTACGAAGAACATTGAAGAGCATCTGTTTTTTATCAGGTTTCTCTGGTTCTGCTTAACATCGCTGGATGTGAGAAGCAACTGTTGTTTCCACTACAAGTCACACTGCATGTGTAAAGTCTTTAAGGAACATCAGTTGTACCGTGTTTACACTCGAACCATTTTAACAACACAAGTTTTAGGATGTAGTGTCACAATCCTTATTACATTATAGAACGGACATGTCTTTGAATGTTTTTTCATCCAGTGCTCTTTGTTCCCAGGACGAAGAAATGGGCAGAGCAGATGCAGGAGGAGCTGGTACAGCTCATCGATTCTGAAAGTGGGATACACACTCTCAAAGATGTAAGATCACATGATTCTGCCTTTTATGTTATACTCCTTTAAATATAATATATAATAACAACATATGCATATCTTGTTTAAAGTAACATTAGATTTAGTCTGGGTATCAGTATTGTTTGGCAGCTATATACAACAATGTTGCAGTGTTGTTGGCATAAAAGTACTGATTTACAAATGGAGAAAGCCATATAACTGCATTATTCCTCAATGCCTCCTGCCAGCTCTATAACATAATGGGGATCTGTAATAATACAGGTGTTCATCTTATTAGGGTCACGAGATACTATTACATGCTCTGATCCAAATATTGTTTTATTATAAATGATGGCTATGAAATGTGATCAGGTTGCTTGCTCTTGAAATCCCAACTGTCATTAAAAAAAAACTATTACACTCTTTGTTCATTTACACAATCATGTGATGAAAATTCTTTAATTCTTTAAATTCATTATTTACTCTGAAATTATTTTTAATGCCGTTTAGATTTCTTTCTTCTGCAAAACACAAAAGAAAGATGGTTACCGAACAGCCGTGGAACATATGTACTCCTATTGTAGGGCACTTCATTTTACATTTACATTTACATTTAGGCATTTAGCAGACCCCTTTTATACAAAGCGACTTACAAAGCGTCGAGGAGACAATGAAGCAGTAAAAATCAATGCAAGTATATAGGTACCAACATTCTTCTAAATAGCTTTTTTGTGTTCTGGAGAAGAATGAACATCTTACAGGGTTGATTTAGCAAGAGGCAGTGTAGATGATGTCTTTTGTGGTGAGCTATCACTTAGGGCTGCTTGATTATGACCCAAAAAACAGTTTGCCAAATGGGGAGATCACTATTATTTTCCATGATTACACATTGCCTATGGAAAATTTGTTAGTAAAAAGATAAATTATTAATAAATAGTTTGATCAAGAGAAAATTTATATAATTCAATTTTTTTCAAACACCACCAAACATATGTCAGGATAACAATTTTATGAGACTCAATTCAAGCTGTATATGTACTTTGTAAATAAATAATGCTTTTCAGATTATATACGTTTTTATCTCGTTTGTCCTGTCTTATCTTTTCTGAAACCAGTAAGTTTCAGTGCTTATAAAGTGTATCTTTCTGTCCGTCTGTTTTAGGTTTTTTTGAAACTTCAACGCCACTACATTGTGAAAACCAACAACGCTCAACACCTGGTGTCAAATGCTGCAGAAGAAATCAAGAATCTTCTCAACAATCGTTCCAAAGCTCTAAAAGTGAGTACAAATCATTGTCTTAAGTGGCATAAAAAAGACAGGGTATGCTGTTCTAGTACCAGTTTAGTTCAGAATCAGTATAATTAACTAAACCAGTATTCAATTCTCTGTCTTTTGCTTTCTTCTGATTTGTCCAAACTCTTCCAACCTCCTTTTTTTTAGTAAATTAAATCTAGCAGAAAGATGTTGACTTTATTGATCTACATTGATCCCATGCTGGTAAAACCCAGTCTGTGATGTTTGCACAGACGCTTGCCGTTTAAGTTAATTAATTTGTCAATATGCATTGTCCTATTGATATTTACCGTGTACAGACGCTAAAAACTTAAGGTCTAATTTTCCAAACTACATATAACCATGCCTATAAAAGCCCAGCCCTTATTTCGTGAATCAGTGTTTTCTACTTAAAATAATTCTGCATTATGTACAGAATATTCATATAATCGTGATTTAATATTGGAATGTCATATATTGAATCGATTGTAAAATCACAGGCTGAAATCAAACATCGAAGCTTATTATCTCAGTATTTGATTTGTCGACTTTAACTTGGATTTCACAAGCAAGTTCACATGTTTACATTTCTCTCATAATCTCATGTTCTCATAGAAATAACCAGTTTTATATATACCATTGTCTAAAGCAGTAAAAAATATAGTATAAAAAACTTTTTTTAAAGTGCAGGTGATGCTTTTATTGATGGTATTTAAACACATCACTGACAGCCAACCCTAAACAAAAGTATTGACCTTTAACTCTCTCTTCATATTTTACTTTCTTATTTCCGCTGCTGGTTCTGTCACGTGTAATTGGCCTGAATTAAGTGCTCTTATTTAATGGATATAAGAGCATCGCAGGTCAAACACGCCTCGTATGATGGAAATAACCGCTTTTATGTCATTGGATCACTAATGGGGCGATGGCTCTTTGCTTCTGTCTCCATTTGTGTGTGCGTGTGTATTTTTGGCTGTCTCTGCTTTGGCTCTCTCATAATTCCCATCTTGGTCTCATACTCTGTAACCTACACAAAAATCTCGCTTATTTATAAAAAGAAATAGTTAACTACCAATAAATATGGCAGGATGTGAATCTGTCTCGATGAATCTTATTGGCAATACTTTATGGCAGTAATTACATTCCTGTTGTTCTTGCCTGACCCTATGGCACGGGATGACCCTCGATATCATATCATATTCTTATAAATTTCCAAACAGCTCTGTTTGCATGGAGCCTGGCTTATCTGGAGGCAAATCATGATTGTGGGGTGTTGTGATTGGATTAGACTGTTTGATTGATTGACAGCTTGCTTAGGTTGATCACTGGGTGTCTTTAATTTGGATGTGTCCATCATTAGCTGTCTGATGTGTCCGTGGGAGTTAACAGACGCCACTTGATGTGCGATCAGGATGTTATTCCATGGATCAGGAAATTGAGGGTGTGGGCTGCTGTCAATGACCGGGTTTGAATCATTTTTATGCCTAACACTCCTATTGCTTTTGTCAGTCTTTTCTGTTCCTTCTTCTCAGTCTTCCAGACTTTACACTTTCCTGCATTCCATCATTTTCGATTAACATTTCGGACTCTCTATTCTATCGCTGTTTGATATTACAATTCAAGCAGTGTTTTATCTTAGCACACTCTGAAAGTGGGTGTTGACGTTACATTATTGTATCATTCATGTATTTACATGGGCTACACATGAGTAAATAAAAACAACCTAATTTTATCATGTGGAACTAATGTACATGATAAAATTAAGTAATTCCTACAACACATTTTCTCAGTAAACGCGTATGATTTTTTCAGTGTATTGTATAAAACAATACAATAATGTATTTATAATAGTTTATATTTCAAACATTTTATGATATGATTCATGCTCAACATTTCAAAGATATTTATCCAATGATCTTGTTGTTCTGGCTTTGCATTCCCAGAGGGATGCAGTCATGCATTAGTTATCAGCCTTAGTTTTCTACTTTTGGCCAAATTCTGAGCTGTCTTCCTGTGGAAACAGCCTTTACTTGTCTGAAGATTAGCGATGGAATAATTCACTCAACTCAGGATGCCATGCAAGTCACTATATGTTTGGTCAGGAATCACTTTTTATTTTAAACAAAATGGATTGACTAATTAATAAATAATTTTTGTAAAATAGAATTGTTTTTTATTTTAAAGAACAACACAAAATTATAATTTTAAATTTCAATTTTAAATAAATAAACAGTGCTTTCAGTCTTTACACATAGCAATGCAACAACCACATATTAGTTAAATTTATCTGAAAATGCAAGTTTCTCTGTGTGTGTGTGTGTGTGTGTGTGTGTGTGTGTGTGTGTGTGTGTGTGTGTGTGTGTGTGTGTGTGTGTGTGTGTGTGTGTGTGTGTGTGTGTGTGTGTGTGTGTGTGTGTGTGTGTGTGTGTGTGTGTGTGTGTGTGTGTTTTATACACACCTTTGCGTATCTGTCTTCCTTTTTTGGTGATGGTGTTTGATATCATTGACCCATCCTCACTCCTCCTTGATGTTTAAGCCATAAATAATTCAGCTTTTTGCTTTCTATTCCTCTTGGTGGACAGGTAAGGTCAAGTTTAGTTAACTGCTCCCACCAGAGATACCAAATATACTATACGCTACATCAGCTGCATGTGGTTTCATTCACATTTTTGTCCTGTTTAGCGTTCTTCTCAATTTAAATTCATCTTCTTTCTAATTCACAATATAGCGATATAATTCTCCAGGAGTTGCCCAAAAATAGATGGATACATTTACAAATGATGAAGATATTCTCCCAACTCCTAGGGCTCCCAGTCCTAGTCTTACTCAATTCCTGTAGATGTCTAGACAGACTGATTAGATTGTAGGAAGGTGAAGTGCACCTTGGGAAATGTACTAAATTACTCACTCATTGTAATAAGACTGAGGGTTTCAAGGACTGAGGAAGGGTATGACGTCAAGTGTACAAGACCCATCAGATCATCAGAGGAACACTGACGTTCGAACGAATAAAACTAATCATTGTAAATGATACACGCTTTGAAAATAGAAAGAGAGTTGCAGTTGTGCTATACCAGATGCATCATAATAAGATTCTAGCGGCGAACAAATGCTGAACAAAACAACTGATGGAAGGATCTTACAAACTTCCCAACTTGACATCCCATAATGAAGAGTTAGTGTGAGAACTGGCAGTAGTTAATGTAGAGCTGAATAATTACAGTGCTGTCCACCCACTATGGGACTGTATCAGGAATATGTTCACTTCACTTTAAACCCCCCGCACGGTGAACGGTGATGGGATGTTAGGAATATAACACACACACACACACACACACACACACACACACACACACACACACACACACACACACACACACACACACACACACACACACACACACACACACACACACACACACACACACACACACACACACACACACACACACACACACAGAATATTTTACATAAATTGGGTGTTTTATTTAGTTGTCATCTTATATTTGTCCTTGGGTACAGTTGGAGAAATAACAGACACATGGCAAGTTGTTGGCATACAGTAGAAATATCTCTTGTCTATGACTACTAGCTGTGTTTTTTTAATTGTCTCCAATGAAAACTGAGTTGAAAAATGTTAAACTTGGGGAAGAACCCTCACTTTTTTGTCACTTTTTACCCAGTATAGGGCAGCAGTGACGTGACAAATGATACTTACAATTTTATCAAATGCCTTTATAACTTTTTGAATAAACAATTCGAGGATGAATATTTCACTTGCCCTGGGACTGCCGGGGTAAGACACAATTTAGTTCAAGCAATACTTTTAGGGACTTACTTACAGCTAACTGCTACTTTTCTAAATTCAACCCTAAAATAAAATGCTTTTCTTTACTACACCCTATGTCATAGCAACTACTGCTTGTCTCAACTGAAATATACTATGCTTTCAAAAACGCTGTTCAAATGCCCACAACTGGCATTTTCAATTAGCGCCAAGCGTTGCCAGCCGCGTAAAAACGCCTCAATGGACAGGCACCCTAAATGGCGGGGTAAACGATTTCTAATATGGTTATTGTTATTTGAAGTGGACCACAAAACTTGCATTGCTCGGCCCTCGAACATCTTCGCTCTTTCTACAGTCTTTCAAATGCCTTCTTGCTCTCTCTCCACCCCTCATTTCTGATTGGCTACAAGTTTGTTTTAGCACTTTGCCCGACTTAGTTTTCTAAAGCGTTTCAGAAATCAGTTACTCTGCGGCACATGAATGTGTATTAAATGTGTATCAAATTGTCCTGATTGTTGTCCATTATGAGCAAAAACACATTTGAGACTTCAAAATATCTTCTTTGGTGTTTAACAGCAGAAACGTAACGGGATTTAAAAGACATGATGGTGAATAAACAATGACATTTTTCTATTAATTATATATACATAATTCTATTAAAAAATGTAATTTGTGTATTTGGAAAAAATTGCTAATCTCACACCCGTGGTACATTTGCGATGTGTTAAACAACATGTTCTGTGCATTGACATGTTATTTTATTTATCATTTTAAAGTCTTAATTTGGTATTTTAAAGGTATTTTAAAGGGAGAGTTCAGTCAAAATATTAATAACAAGTCATTATTTATTATTTATTGATCATCAGGCCTTTTAAAACCTGTATCTGACTTATCTACTTTTTAACAACAAAGAAGATATTTTGAAAAATGTCTCAGGGATTTTATGTCAATAATGGACATCAATCAGTGAGTTTGAAATCCTGACCCACACACACATGAAACCGTCTGTTAATGATAGTGTAGATATTATCGCTTGGTTGCAGGCTTTCCTTCTCCATGTTGTAGTGGATGAATCCAGTTTCTGTACAGTGACAGCAGGTGCATCCCTAGTAAGCAAAGACTTATTTGTGTTATAATGACTGTTGCATTTCACTTTTCACTCTGCCAAGCCAGCACACTTCCCTCTCTTTCAAGACAACGTAGGGATGAACATGATTAATAGTGATCGGTTTCTTTTATATATGATTTGTGTCTACTCAGACTGTAGCATAGAATTAAGAGACATGAAAACTATTCTACTACTGTATTTCCGCAAAACATTGTTTTCCAAACTAACCAACTTGAATGTAAAATCACTAATTTAAAATCACCGTTTTATTTCCAACTTTTGTGTTGGTTGTTTCCCACATGCATTGCTTCTTAAATTTAATATAAAGTAAGTTAGTAAAACACAGATTTCAAAGTGATTTCAAAGAAGTAAATCGGATTTACTCAAATTCAGTAATCATATAAGATGTATATTAAATATACATATTTGTTCATTACATAAACTTTTGAAATTTATATTAATTATTTACAAATTTTCCACTGAATAAATGTTTTTATAGATTTTATAAAGTTCATTTTTAATTTTAATATTTTGTATAGTTTATTTCCGTGGTATTAACATAGCCAAGAAAAAGCTCTGGAGTAATTTTGACTACTAATTTTAATTTTTCCTACTATGATAGTCAAGAACTATTTGTTTACAAACATTCTCACAAATATCTCTTTCTATGTTCAACTAAACCCAAAATAAATACTTATTTGGAAAGACATTTTCATTCTTGGGAAACTATACATTTAAGTAACAGATGTGATGTACCATTTATGCTTTGTTGAATTTACATTAATAACTATTTAAGCCAACGGCTGTTGAAACCAGGAAGCAATAAACAAAAGTAAGCCAACAAAGACAATTCAGATCCCCTGATCTTGGCTGAATGACACATGTTTGTGACAGCAGGGAGAGATGACGACTGCGCCCCGCAGCGTTTCACGCCACGTCCTCCATGTGGCAGGATTCAAAGGCTAATTGGCTGATGTTCTGAGGAATTGTCAATGCCTGACAAAATGTTCCGGTTTTAATGGGGAATACGAGAGAGCTCTCTCTCATTTTGATGCCGAAACAGGGAAGCCTAGCGACTCATAATACACAGATGGTGAATGGGTTGTATGTTTTGAATGGAGTTTAGCTCATTTTGAAAGTGTTCATTTATAGTTTTATTATTTCAATAATTAGTTTTATAATTCGTCTAGCCGGAGAACACATGTAAGCCCCAGTTTCTAGTGATGTTTGATGGGGTGTCTTGCATTGTTCTCTGAAATCTTGAAATTAAAAGCAGTCGTTCACCAAATATAAAAATTGTGTCATTATTAACTTACCCTCTTGTCATCCAAAACCCGTTAGACTTTCTTCCGCTGAATACAAAAGAAGATAATTAGAAAAATGTTGCTACTTGCACCCATTCACTTGCATTGGTTTCGTTTCCACACATTAGAACCAAGTTCGGTTATCTTTTATTAACTACTTTTGAGTTCTGCAGAACAAAATCATAAAGGTTTTGGGTCAGCTCTCACTTTTAACAAATCACAGCTTCCATCCTTTCCACACATGGCTTGAGATCCTCTCATAGCCCTCCCTGGTTTCTGTGGCGTCATGGTGTTACATCAAACCAAACAAACACCCCAGACCTTTCAAATGAGAGCACATCCCTCAGGTTGTTATGGCAACAGCTCATCAGTGTGGTAGGCTCAGTGTTTAGACCCTGGGGTTCAGTGGGTTATTATGGGATGTCTGAAGAGGGAGAGGTTTTAATCGTTTCTGCTTGCATTACTTTGCTTATTACTCCTGGAGGAGTGAGCGATTGAATTTTAGGCTTATTGTAATGGGGATACTGTGATCTCGTGGTTACCGGGAAAAAACTAGAGGGGCCAATGTTCTGTATCATGCAAAAGGACTAAGATTGATTGTATTGTGTCTCTAGTTACTTTCCTGATGTACAATGTGTGTTTCTAGTTGATTTTATAATGTCTTCATAATATTAAATTATAAAGAGTTTTAATGGATTAAAAGTATAACAAACGAAAAGGAGATCAGTCTGTGCCAATATTATGGTTATCAGTCATATTTTCTTGGAACTATGACATACTTTGTAAAGCCATGGCAGGAAAAAAAAGAGGTAAAATATCTTCAAAACTTTTTGTTTATATGCTGTTATATGTAGGACAAGAAATGGCTTTTAAGAATACATTTTGTAAATACATGAATGCACAAATTAATGAATATAAATACATGTAAATAAATAAATAAATGATTTATTAAAAGCTAAAATAATAAATGCAGATATACATGGATGAATTTATAAAAAAGTACATTTGTGTACTATCTATGTTGTTCTACATTTGTGTCTACATTTAGTTATGTATTTCTACGTTTATTTATTTTTACATTTATTTCTAAACTCATTTCTGTTTTTGTGTGTCCGTATGTTAATATGGTAGGCAGTCCTAACCTCTTTCAATACAGGGTTGGTCATTTGGGTCAACCAATCAGAACAACCGTTTCCCATAGTACTGTCCATACTACTAGCTCTATTTGTTTATTATTTTATTAATTTATGTATTTTTATATTTATTTATTCATTAATTATAAATTTTTTCCTTAGTAATTTCTCTTCCTCATTGATGAGCATTGATGAGTATTGTCTCCATAATACAGAAGACAGTTCAAAAATGCAGTTTGGAAATATAGTTTGAGTTATATACACACAAGGCCTTCAGATCGATTTAGAGCTAATTGCATATTTATATGTCTATACTTTAAGGGATACTTCAGCAAAGACAAAAAATGTTGTTATTTTGGTCAAAGATTTATTTTAAGTGGTAAATTGATTAACCACACAGGACATATCAAAATAAACCCTCAAGCTGTAATGTTCAGATTTTTCACATTTCAGAGTTTGTTACAGACCACAGGGAAATGACAAACTAATTATGCTTTATGTTTTTTTTTCTCATCTCATTCCGTTTGAACTATGTTTGAACTATGTTGCCAAGCCTCAAATGAGAATTTCTTAATTTGATTTTGGTCCCCTGCTTATCAAGATTAGTTTTATACCCCAAATCCTAATCATTTCATCTTATTTCAATGGCAATAAAAATACACAAAGAAATAAGTTTCAGGAATAATATGTGAAAGTTCCCACGGGAAATTAGGTGTATAGTGAGTTTGTGGGACGGGTCAGATGTGGTGCCATTATGCTGTTATTAACCTAATCAGTTGAGAAGACCCGGGTTAGACTTGAGCTCATTTCTAATTTTAGTGTACCACAGAGGAGAGTTTTTCTAATAAAATGTTAAGACTAATTTAAGTAATAATGAGAAAACTGTAATAGTTTGAAAGCAAATGCATCTGTTTTGACTAAGGATATACACTGTGAAAAATATTTTATGTGGCTTAGAAAATATTACAAAAATAAACCACAATATAACTTATAACTAAATAATATCTTTTAATAATATGACATTTTTTTTCAGGCGAAAATGTTAAAATAATTGATTAAAAATCCAACAGATAATAATACTAGTTTTTAACATTATCACTTGGAAATGAAACTGTATTTATTTCACAAATGTATTTTTTAGATACATCTAATATTTTTGGCAATTCTATTAGACATATTTGAGTACATTAGTTATGTTTTTACTTACATATACACAAAATTTAAACAGTACATTTAAATTATTTCAAAACCTTTATGTAATGCCGTCTCATTAAGTCTAACATGTATTGTCTTGTTAGGACCGTGTCTAATCTCTGTTTATGAAATTTAAGTTTGGATGCCTGTTTAAAACTCTTATTCTTTGTGTTTTAGGCACTGGCCAGTGCTGCTGAGGCCCTCGAGCTGAATCACCAATGGAGCGACGATATAATAGTAACTTCTCTTACACACTTTTGTAACCATGCACAAAAATACACTCGAAGAAAGTTTAGCATCTTTACCTAGATCATAAATCCATTGCTTTTTAATACAAAAGAAAAAACATACAATTGTAACGTTTGTACGATTGTAGATGCGAGACATCCTGATCTTTAAACCTTGCAACTGCACTTCCATTTCACAAGAAATATCAATTCTAATTTGCAAAAGAACACATGTGCAGTATCTGTTGGGACATAATGCATTTATCAGGCATGCGCTGTCTGAACAAATCATTCAAATTTGTTTTCCAAGTCATATTTGCTTTCATTAAATGGACTGGAATGTGGAGTGAGTAGTTCCATGGGATGTTCCTAAACATGTGGATCTAAAAGGGTTGACACTTCAACATAACACTTTTTTTTTACTGGTAAAAAGTTTTGCGACACACATTGGCTTATGCATTCATATTACATAAAAATAACATAAAAACATGTTATATTTGATCATCATCAGTGTAGTCACTGTCTGGCTGGAGTTTGTAGTAGGGCTGTGCGATATTGAGGAAAATGTGATGTGTACATATATACATACGTATACATACACTTTATATATACTTTATTTTATTCATAACTTTTCAAAGAATTAATTAAGATGTAGTGACGCTTTCTTTTTCCTAAATAATGTGAAATTTTGAAAAGTATATACTGACATCTAAACAGGCTGTGAGTATATGAAGATGACAATTATAATATTGAAATACTTTTAGATTGATTTTAGAAAAGTAAATATTGTATCATGTGTTAAATATCACTTTGCGATAGGCAAATTATCTGTTAACCTTTTATTTTATCTGTTTAAGTGCTGAGTGGCCTAGTAATAAAAGAGGGGAAGGGGATGCTGGGATATGCCTTGTCGAATATCGCAGCCAATCAGATTCCAGAACCAGATAGAACTGTTGTATAATTCGACGTATTGCACAGCCTTAATTTTAAAAATGTTTTCTCGTCAGTTTATCATGCAGATTCTTAAGGTCTCACCCTGAGATTATTTTGCAAGAATTTGAAAGGAGTCAACCATCTATTCTGCACTCTTATTGGCTGCTTCAATATTCAGTTAAAGCCATCCATTCAAAAAAATTTTTAAATGAAATTTGCTTTATTATTTTTTGTCTATCAAACTAATATTATAAATGCAGGCATACACACAGTGTTTTTTTTTAAATAATGCAAATCATTTCACTCGAGTGTCCTAAAACTTTTGTAAAGGATTTTTTGGTATTAACATGACAGTCTCAAGGTCACAGGGTGAACTCCGTGTAGAAGTGACCTGTGAATCCGTGTCTCAGCGATTAGTGGAGCACAATGTACTATCACTCGATTACTAACATAGTGAGACAGGTGGCACCAGTCGGTAATGATCCACTCCTGTGTCTCCAAGGCAACCGTAAGTCAGAAAAAGAACTTGCTTGTTAACACCATACTATTGCTGGTCCTGACAGCGCCCTCACACTGTGAGGAGAACAGCCCCACGAGACACAGACGCAACCTAAAGCCATGTTTTACATCACGGACTACAAAGAATGAAACAAAATCTCACTGGACATGTGAGTTATGCACATTAATAGTGTTATAAGTTAGAACACAGCAAGGACGTGTCTACAAAACATAACACACTGCAGATATACAACTACACGTATTACACAGCGATTCATGATATGATCACATGCACAAACACACAGTCCTACAAAATACACAAAAACAAAAATCTAATTTGACTTATTATAAAAATGTTTTTACACTTAAGAAAAACTGTTGGATTTAATGTCTCCATATGTGATCACGTGTCTTCCATATGTCATTACATACATTGTAAAAATCGTTCATGTGGCTTTGAAGGTATCACAAAACTAAAAACCTTTTATTTACTTTAGAAAATCTTTTAAAAACACTAAATACTTTTTTGAAGTGGGAAATGTCTAAAAAATCGCCTAATTCAGTAATTGTGTAACAGTTGGTTTCTCTGAAATGTAGTCTTTGTAATAAAAAATAATTATTTATAATATTAACTTATATATAAATGTAATATAAACCACTATTTTGCTGAATTTTAATATTAATATTTGAGTTGATCAAAAAAGTTTTTACTTACATAAACACATCCTTTTTTTAATTTTTGGAGTGTAAACCATAGGTTGCATGCAGATTTTTATGTAGAATGCACAGAAAAGGGTTACGAAAACACAAACATCATATTTGTTATTTGCACATGCGATCAAATGTCAAAAACAAGTGAAATTCATGTTTTTTTCCCCGTTAGGGACAATAAAATAAATATCATTAAATAAATTCCTAAATACTTAAAGGGACCAGTCATTTAAAAACAGAGGCATATATGGTCCATCTCACTCCACCCCTACACCTTTACATCCGAAGCAGTGCAGAAGCTGTCTGAGAACTTCTGGACCATATCATTTATAGTTATGTTGCATTTTTGTGTACCACAAAACTTACTGAGCTCTTCTGCAACTCTTCTTTGTCAACAGCTGAACGAGACCAGCTACTATAATGCCAAAGACAAGGTGGGTCAATATCTTTGTTTATTAATGAAATATATAGGAGTATATATACTAGAAATATATTATAGGAGAATTGTTCTATTGTTCTGATTGTTTTTGCTTTTCTTCAGTTTTTTTTTCTTCGCATAATTGCATATCCACAGTTTGACAATAATGACCCAATTAAACAACTTTTCCAGAACAACACCACACCACAGTTTGAAGAAGATCCGGAGTTCAAGCGACGGGTTTCATACAACATGTCAGCAGTGCACATCCCCACTGACATCTACAAAGGCTGTGAGTATATGAAGAAGCAAAATTAGTACATTGAATACATAAACTCTGGATAAAGTGCATACATACTGTCGGTAAAGAGACAGCACCTCCTGTCCATCTCTAAACGAAAGATCACGAACGACACAAACGTGAACTCAGATGAGACGCCTGTGATCTTTTATGAATGCGTTACTTTGACACAAAGCCTCAAGGTCTGCAGGCCTTTCAAAAAGCAGGATGCAGTGGCTTGGTTTGGAAATAAGGAGGATTTCAAAGAGGTGGAGGACTGTGAGCTGGATATAAATGCAGGGTGGTGAGGTGAGATGAGAATAGAGAGAGAATGTGTCAGGGGAGACATCGAAATGGCAGAGATGAAGTGAAACGGTGCGAGGACAAACAAATGGAAGAGAGGGCTTTTGTGTAGACGGGAAGTGAGAGAAATGAGAAGATGAGAGAGATGTTTTCATGGAAGCTGTCTTATACAATGAAGTGTATCTGCTGCTAAATGTTTAGTAGTCACATAATGCACATATATATTTAAAATAAAACGTAAACAAAAAATTATTATATTTTTAAAGCTTAAAATTTAATTAAATATACTGTTTAATTGTGTGTAAGTAATATAAGAAGTTCATCTTAAATATTTCTAAACATATATATTGTTGAATAAATAATTTTTTTGATGCATAACCTTAAATAGTATTTTATAAATTTAAGAGAAATGAACTGTTGGAGTTTTAGTCAATTATTTACATTTTTTTAAGTTAATGAAAATGTTTTTTGTGAAATTTACTAATCCACCATAATTATTTTTTACAATGTAGTTGAATTGATTAGGTTGTCGCTGCAAAACCTTTCGAAAGCTTTTACATTTTTCTGTTTGAAATTCCTTTTGATTTTTAAAATAAAGATAATGTTGTTATAAGTTTAGAATGAAAAGTTGAAGGTAAGCTTGTTGCATTATGGGATGTGTAATTCCATAAAGCTGGTTGTGTTGTATTGGGATTATCATTAGTTCATCCTTCTTGTTTTTTTTATGCATTTATCTTAAAATAGATTATTAGGCTATATACATTTTCTTCTTTGCTTTAGCATATTGCATATTTGGCATTTTGATGCATATTATTAGTACAATGCAAAAAAAGGACCAACTACAAACCACTGGTGGTTTAATCTGTGTGGTTTCAAGATTTCTTAAACTCTCTGTGCTGATCATCTTACTGATGTCCTAAACGTGGTCTTGCATTTGTCTGAGTGATGAGATATTTATGCTCTGGTAAATATCTTATATCTCTCTGGTAATATCATAATCTACCTAATCTACCTAATTGGATTTTACTATATTAAGTTACTTTAGTTTAGTTGTTAAGTTGTATAGCTTTTTGAGCATAAGTAACATCACAGTCGCAAAATGTCACAATACTCAAAGTTCATTCATTTAAAAGAAATCACCAGTAAAAATCTACAATCGTGGCTTGTTAGGACTACAACAAGCTACTTTCTGCATTATTCACATCACAATTGACAAATTTGAAGAAAAAAACGGCCTCCTCAAACGCATTTTAGGATGTAGACCAATCAAAAATGACTGGCTCAGCTCGACCAATCCGAGCATTTTGGAAAGAGTGACTTCATAGGATCAGGACCTTTGTAACAGCCTGTTTGAGACACCTGGCAAAAATATGTAATTATATTATATACAGTATTTATTAGTATACATTTTTTGAGAAACAGATGATTAAAAACTTTCAAAATAAGCAAAAATCAAGACACACTTACTTGACATGGAAAGCATCTTAAGAAATGTTTAACCTCATTAGCAGATTTACTTTTTTTAGTATTTACTTCATTCTCATATTTTCATTTACAAAATAAGACAAAATATCTTACCCTGAAAATATCTTCTTTAAAGTTATTTTAAGAAGTACTTTTTTTTTAAGTTTTAGTAGAAAACAAAACAAAATGCTTTTTGCAGTCAAGAAAATATTATTCTTACTTAACCCTGCCAAAAAATTTCAGAGAATTTAATTTAATCATACTGTAAAATTAGTTGCAGCAAAAGTAAATGCGCATTATAAAATGATAAACTAGATATTGATTCTACAGTATTTACTGATTATCTTTGTGTACTTGTATTATCAGGAGCTTTGGGTCATCTCTGTGTTCCTTATTAAGACATGTATCTGTGCTTTTTGCCTCAACCCACTGTGTCAGCTGTCAACTCAATCTCAAGATGGACATAGAAACACTCTGACCGTGTGTGTGAGATGCACAGCATGTGTGATTACGCGTGTGTGTAACACGGTTTCTTCTGGCAGTGCTTACAGCGCTCAGATTGTTCTTCTCTCTCATTTTCTGTTGAATAATTGGACTGATTCATTGTAACCACAAAAAAAGTTGGCTGAAGTCAAGAAATCTGTCTGCACAGCCTCTCTCTCTTTCTCTCGTTCTCTGTTTCGTATGCGATTCTTTGGGCTGTTCAGGAAATTGAGCCATGAATTTTGCTCTGTACTGAATAGACACAGAAACAACTTAGCTTTGAGACTCAAAAAGTTCCTAAAGAAAGTATTTACCCACAAAACCATTGCAGGTAAATGGTGCCAGGTACCAACATTTTTCAAAATATCTTTCATAATATGTTCGGCAGAAGAAAGAATGTTATGGATTTAAATGTGAACAGGGTGTGTTTATTTGTGAAAAATATTTTATGTGGCTTAGATAAAATCACAAAAATAAACAGATATATAGTATTTATTTACTACAATATTTTAAAAGCATAAACAAATTCAGTGGGCAATATTTAATTAATTGATTCAATTGATTTCTCAAAAATTCTAATTTTTTAGTTTATGGAACTAAAACGATAAGTATTTTTTTATATATGTATTTGTAATACACACAAATTTTGTGAATTTAGGTATAAATATTTCAGTTAATCAGATTTTTTTTAATTAAATATACTCATTTAAACAGTATATTAATTAATTCCAAAGCTTTAAATAAATTATTTTTCGTAAAAAAACACTACCATTTTTGTTTGTTTTTGGGTAGACTATCAAGGCACATTTTGGCATGATATGTAGACAGTGTGAATTTCTGAAATGATTTGCATTGACATTTGATAGTAATGTGAAGTGATGATAATGACATTTCTTACTTTTTATAGAAAGGGTTAATACACTTGGGGCAGTGTGTGTGTACAGCTAAAATTGAGAAAATGTATTTCCAATATATTTTGGTTTTTGCGAGGTTAGGGGACGGAAAGCATCGTGTGCGTGTTGAGGATGTGTGTGTGATGCCTAACCTCTTAGTCTGATGGATGAACAACAGGAAGGGGTGTGAAACCACATCTGTCTGAAATCCCTCTCACACCAACACACACGCATACACACTGTTGCTTGTTGTCAGCTCCTCCCTTACATTCTCATTCACTAATGCATTTCCTTTAAGGAACAGTAAATTATGCCCTCATGAGCTGGTTTTTATTGATAAAGAGATGGTATTTCACTTAGTATCGGCTAGAAGGTAAACAAATGATGGGATGTTGCCTGAGGATATGATGTTTTGTTTTGTGTTGAGAAGATATTTTGAAAAACTGTTACAACGCAGGATCCTGTTGACTTCCATATGGGGACCAGTTTTTTTTTTCAACTACAGTTCATAAATCAGTGTTGGTGAACTAACACTTTTACTTTTATTCATTTTTTAAAATGTATTAATTAAAAAATATATCAAGTAGATATAGTAGATCTGTTGTCGGAGTGTAGCATTACAGGTGCATTGGACTGCTGGTGGACCCTCTTAACAATGGTTGAGAGGGGATTATAACCATGAGATGAGAAATGCCTTTATTTTATTTAATTTTTGATTTTTGAATCTAAGCATAGTTAAAACTTCAGGGATTCAACATGCGTGTTACATATTGAATTTGGCTGCAAGGATGTTTCGTTGTTTTTTACTGTGTTTTTACAAGAAACAATTTACTTTTTATAAAAAAGGAGTGATTTTGATTGCAATCAAAATAATAATCAAAGTTTGAATTTACTGAATGTAAGGAAAAAAGTGATACCAGCGGGGATACTAAGACTGCAAGTTGAAATATTATAAATATTAAAAAAAATTACTATTGAAATTTTTCAACTTGAATGAGAAAGTTGCACACCTAGCTCATTGAAAAGCATTGTTTGAAGGGTACAGACGTAGTGTGTTTTTGTCTCACGAAGTGAATGCGGTTGTCAGTGTTTGGTGTGAATACTGCACAAGACTCTGTTCTAGTTTTCTTCCTATTTATTTTTTTTATATTTATTCATGCATAATTTTCTGATATTACTATTAGAGGTAGCATGTATCAAAAACAAACCATTTTTTGATAAATTTTTAATTGTTTTCCTCTGTTACCCAATTTGAGCATCACTCGCATATAGATCAAAAGTAGCATTAGATTGAAACTTTGAGGCTTAAAACATTCCCATTTTCCATCTAATTCCATTAGAACTGCATTAGCTAATTGATCTTCAGTTCACTTTGTCATCTCTTCTCCCAGCTTCTCCGTCACATGTTTTATCTCTTTGATATATTATTGCATGATAAAATCTGAAGTCACTTGGTGTCTGATAAAGAAGAGCAATAATGTTTTAGTGGTTTGGGTATTTCTTCAAACTTAACTTTCTAATAGGAGAACTTTACAAAAAGGTTTTTTATGTACTTGTTAACATTATTACATGCATAAACATTAACTAAAAATAAACATTAATTATTATTAATCGAATTGAATGTCAATATAACTATTTATGTTTGTTCATGGTGCTTTAACAAATGTTAACAGATACAACTTTGAATTTTAAACATGAATATTGTAAAACATATTTAATATGGCTTAGTTAATATCACAAAAAAGTATGTTTCTCTAAAATAAATAAAAAAGTTCATATAATAGAAAAAATGTATTATATATATATATATATATATATATATATATATATATATATATATATATAAATATGATATACACCTCATACAGTGAAATAATTAGGTTAATAAGATTTTCAGATTTTTTTTACTTACATACACAAATAGTATATTTAATAAATTTCAAAGCTTAAAGATGTACTCATTTTTGTGTGTCAATTTTAAGTGTATTGTATATTCTGAAATTTACATTGATTAATTAATGCTGAAACTCTATAATGTAAATTTTTTTTAGTATATATTTATTAAAACATGAACTTGAACTAACAATGAAAAAGTATTGTTCATTGTTAGTTTGTGTTAGCTTATGCATTAACTTATGGAACCTTATTTTAAAGTGTTACCTTAATATCATACAATGCTTTAAATTGTTAAGTATAGCAAATACAGCCCATCTAAGATTGTATTGTGACTGTGTTTGTGACAGCTGCTATAATCCTGAATGAGCTGGAATGGACAGCGGGTTTGGATGACATCTTCAGGAAGAACAAAGAAGATGACCCATCCCTCCTCTGGCAGGTGTTCGGCAGTGCTACAGGTCTTGCCCGATACTTCCCAGGTACATCACGACTTGGCCAAAGTTCTCTGATATTATAAATATATTATTAGACATATATATATATATATATATATATATATCTGTCAAGCCATGTTCCTTAATGGAAACTATAATAAGCGTTTATTAAAACACACGACTGTTTAGCTTTATATGACAGAGCTTATACAGTCAGGGAATAAACAAATAGATCTGTCATGAGTCATTGTGTTGAGCTGTCAGCTGTATCATCAGCTTCTTGTTGTTAAAGCTCAAAAAATTCAATTCTTACAACCAAATGCAAACTCATAGTCTTCTTATTTGATCGAATTTGAATTCATTTTATATCAAAAAACCATAAACAATAAAAGATCTGTTACATAAAACGATTAAGCTTGTTAAAAAGTTAATGATGCTCTAATATTTTTATCATCATATATTTTGATATTTTGATGCTCTAGCTTCCCCTTGGGATGACACACCAAATAACACAAATAAGAAGATTGACCTGTACGATGTTCGCAGGAGACCCTGGTGAGTAAACGTATGTGTGCGTGTGTCTGTGTTTGTGTGTCTGTGTTTGTGTGTGTGTTGTGTGTGTGTGTGTGTGTGTGTGTGTGTGTGTGTGTGTGTGTGTGTGTGTGTGTGTGTGTGTGTGTGTGTGTGTGTGTGTGTGCAAGAGAGAGGGGGCAAGTACAACCTGTGCTCATTTACTCTTTAAACTTGTTTTTTTTCATGACTTGTTGTTAACCGTGTCTGTATTCATGTTTTTCATGTTGGTTATATGTGTGTGTGTGTGTGTGTGTGTGTGTGTGTGTGTGTGTGTGTGTGTGTGTGTGTGTGTGTGTGTGTGTGTGTGTGTGTGTGTGTGTGTGTGTGTGTGTGTGTCTGCAGGTATATCCAGGGTGCAGCATCACCCAAGAACATGCTGATCCTGGTCGATGTGTAAGTTTAATATTTCCTCTTTTTAGTTGTATGCCCACACATACATGCAAACACTTAAACACTTTGAAATAGATTAAATATATTGTGTACATGAAAGAATCAGTAAATCTTAAAAATATTAGGTGTATTTTACAAATATATTGTTGTTAAACAAAAAAGGTTTTTATTACATAAACTTTATAACATTAATTTATTACAAAAATTGATTATTAACTGTTGAATGTTAAATCATTTGTTTATATTTTCCACAGAAAAACAAATCAATTTAATGATTTAAAAAATGCCAATATTTTATTTTATGTTAATCTGTTTATTTTTGTGATAATTAATAAGCCATATGACTTGTTTTTACAGGTTTTTACAGAATATTTTTTTCTTTTTTTCATTAAAAATTAATTAAATATACTGTTTAAATTTAGTTGAAGGTAATTTAAAAGATAAGTCAATAATATTACTTAAGTGCATAATATTACTTATTATTTTTACTTTTATTTCATTACATAAACTTTACAGGGAGAGAGAGAGAGAGACTGAGAGAGAGAGAGAGAGAGAGAGAGAGAGAGAGAGAGAGAGAGAGAGAGAGAGAGAGAGAGAGAGAGAGAGAGAGAGAGAGAGAGAGAGAGAGAGAGAGAGAGAGAGAGAGAGAGAGAGAGAGAGAGAGAGAGAGGCAGAGACAGAGAGAGAGAGAGAGAGAGAGAGAGAGAGAGAGAGAGAGAGAGAGAGAGAGAGATGGAGGCAGATGCTGATTGAAGACTGACACAATGTGGCACTAAGCCAAAAAGTGGTAAAAGCAATGAAAATGAAAAATCAATGTTTGGCTTTTTTCTGGAGATGCAAACTGGAGACCTTTGGCAGGCTGTTAGATATCGAAATAGCTTTTTAGATGAAGCGGTTTCTGAATATCGAACACCTTGGATTTTTTTAGAGCAGATATTAAAAACAAAATAAACACTGTTTTTTCCTTAGTACACCGCTACTTTAAATGTTGTTATCCCACCTTTTTTTAAATAATATTTTGCATTCATAAAACAGCATGATGCAACATAATAGTCATTCTTGGCATGATGTATTATGTTGGTACTTATAACAAAGTATCAAATATGGTCCTATATCATGTACACAATTCCTTCAAATGAATTTATAATATGATTTTTATGTATACCTGGGTTATTCATTACTTGAATAATTAGCTGTATTGGGTTTATTATGATATTGCGTGACTAAAATGCTATTGCTTCTGTTAGGGCCTTAAGGCCTTTAATAGGGAAAGCCTATACAGTCAAGCTCACGCATCTCTCAATGAGAGAATTATAAGTCATACAGAACTAGAAGTACAATACTAAACCATGTTTAAATATGCATGCACATGTTATAAACATGTAATAGGCATGTTATGACCATATGTTTCTTCTTTATAGGAGTGGAAGTGTGTCTGGACTAACGTTGAAGCTCATTCGAACTTCCGTTAGTGAGATGCTTGAAACACTGTCCGACGATGATTACGTCAACATCGTCTCTGTGAGTTTATAACTGTGGATTCATTTTTTTTTTATGTATACATGGGTGATGTGGATTATGAATGAATATTTGGAAGAAGTACTTATTGTAAAATGAGGAAAGTAAATAGCGTTTTTTAAGACCCCAAATTTCATAAATGGTATATTTATCCTCGGCTTTAGTTGGGCACTTCGAGATGCCGGGACTAAGAATTATCGATGTTCTTCATTATCCCTGTTCCCAACTCTTCGCTTTTCATTTATGAAATGCATCTGTGTGTTTAATTTTGTTTGTGAGACTATTGACCGAAATAGAATAAATCAGCAGTAAATAAGTTTGATTTCTTTATGCATTTGCATTTTAATTCTTTAAAAGCCCTGTTGTAATTCATGTTGTATGACTGTAGCTTGACAGTAATGAAATAAGCAACAGGGGTCTAAGTATATTGCTGGCACAGAGCCGTGGGACTTTGAAAGATATTTAGCCTGGATTCAAATGATGAAAGTGATGTTTCCTGTGTGTGTGTGTGTGTGTGTGTGTGTGTGTGTGTGTGTGTGTGTGTGTGTGTGTGTGTGTGTGTGTGTGTGTGTGTGTGTGTGTGTGTGTGTGTGTGTGATGAATTTGTTCACCTATTAACCACAATTCTCATGTACGGTTCCAGTTCAACAGTACAGCAAAGTCCATCTCCTGCTTTGACAGCCTGGTTCAAGCAAACGTCCGCAATAAGAAGATTCTTAGGGAGGCGGTACATAAGATAGCCGCGAATGGCACCACTGACTACAAAGTTGGCTTAAGGGAAGCTTTCTCTCAGCTCTACTCAGTAAGAACACAATTAAACAATACATTTTATACCGTGGCATATCGATTTGAATTGCACAAATATATGAAATAATCATCTACGCCTTCATAATATATTTTATAAATACATCTGTTCACACTTTTTCACAATTTAAATGATCTACATCTTTTTTACACGTTTTAATTGATTTTATTTGATCAAAAGCCAGCACAAATATTATAAAAGCCACAGATATATCCTATAACAGCAGATATAAAAGATGGCTTGAAGTCATTTGTTCTGAGACCAAGTCACAATGCAGTGTTTTGCACCATCTTGTGGCAGAAAAAATCTAATAAACTTTTATATATTGGGAGGAAAAGTCTGATTGCAAATGAAACATAACCCATATTTCTTTTTTTAACTAGTTAAACGTTTCCAAATTGCACTGCAACAAAATGATCATGCTGTTCACCGATGGAGGAGAAGACAGAGCAACAGAGATCTTTAAAGAGTTCAACAATGATAAAAAAAAAGTGAGAGTTTGCACACACATGCACACTATTTTACTGATAAATCATTAATCATTTTATTTTATTTTGTTTTATTTATTCATTATTAATTTGCTTATTTATTATTATCACAGTTACTTTCCTTTCGTATTATTTTTTATATTAAGTTAATAAAGTCACTAACTTTGTGGATTTAGTTGAATTCCATTCATTGTATTTTTTCTGCATTCATCTTTTAATAAACAACTGATAAAAGTCAATTCCTTTTCAAATGAGTCATATTGAAATTAAAACTTCTAGAGTGGGATTTACAGCATCTACTAGATTTGAATTTAAGAATGACAAGCAATCTCTCAGTCATCTGAACATAAGAATAATGCGTGTGCTAATGTCTCTTTTGTCTCGCTTCTTTCAGGTTCGAATATTCACATTCTCCGTAGGCCAACATAACTACGATAAGGCACCAATTCAATGGATGGCCTGTGAAAACAGAGGTAAACAAACCATAACAACAATATTTAAGTATTAATGGGATACAATATGTTGGGATCACATTGCAAATACCCAACAGGTTATTATTATGAGATCCCCTCCATCGGTGCCATTAGGATCAACACTCAGGTACCGTATTCTATACTGCAAAAAATCTCAGTTAAATTCAACTTCATTTGTGAATGTAAAGCATCTTTAATATGCAGGAATATCTAGATGTGCTTGGCAGACCAATGGTGAAATCCCGCAAAAAGGTTGTGCAGTGGACCAACGTTTATTTGGATGCTCTTGTACGTCAGTTATTCTTTTAAATAAAGCTCTACATTTGAGTCAGGACTCTTTTGATGTCGACTGAAAACCGATTGTTGAATTTGTGTTGCAGGAGTTGGGGCTTGTGATCACAGGAACTTTACCAGTGTTCAATAAAACCAAATCCACCGATAAGGTACTACAGCACATTTGTGGCATTGAACTTCATTGCGATGCAAATAAACCTGTATTTTTCTCGCATTCTGCTGTAGTAGAGTATGTCACTGGTTACAAATATTATTCATAACTTTTTTAGAGAATGTATATGGGTAATAAATATATATAAACTGTGTTAAAGCATCTACCATGATTTATGGCCTAATATATTACTGTAGTCTAAGAACAGCTCATTTACAGTATTCAAAAATAAGTAAATATCATAAATGAGCTGAATTTTTATATTTAAGACCATGATAAAGAGTGAACACAAATATTTTAGGAATCTATCAAAACGTGTATTGTTATTTATTGGGCAAATAGCAAGTAGTCAAATAGTCTTTATTCACATTTTTTAATCAAATTTGAGCGGGCAGATTTCACTTCTCTCAGACGTCTGAAATTTTAGCATTATAAATATAACAATGACTGTTGGACTAACCATTAATTAAACCATTTGTGGTTGTCTAATTTTTTTATTTGACTCAAAATTTGTCACATGACACATCTTTGTTCCTAAAAACTACTCCTATATTCCTAAAGAAATGAAATTATTAAATGTGTGAAACCCTAATGTAACATACTTTCAAACCAAATATGTTAATTTCGGAGAAACATGTCATTAAATTTAGGGTAATATAAAATAAATAGATTATGTAAAAATCAATTAAATAAAAAGTCTCGAAAAAACAATGAAGGGTGGATGAAGAGTCCAAAATAATATTATAAAAAATATTATTAAAGTACATACAAATATTTAAAAGAACCTGTCCGGGGGAAACATTGATTAAAGTTTAATCGTTTGATAATGTTCATGTTGTTTAATTTTTAAGAATGGATCAAAAAGGTCATATCGAAATAGCAGATTTTAATCGTTGACTTGTCGATCTATTGATAAACCAGAACCAGTTGATTCTGGGAGTGATGGCCGTAGACGTGTCTCTGGAAGACATCAAGAGAATGACTCCGCGCTTTACTGTAAGTGTGTTTCTTTGTTTACAGAATTTAGTTTGCAACATCAGTAGGCTTCCACAATAGACTGACCAACAGATGCTTCATGTTAAGAAATTACATTAAAGTTAGAATTGTTTTTGCAAACAGTCTTAAAGGTACAGTATACAAATGTTAAATTCAAGTGCACGATGCATAATCTCTCTAACCCTCATCTCATATTCCAAACAGCTCGGACCAAACGGATATTACTTTGCAATCGACCCCAATGGCTATGTGTTACTCCATCCCAACCTTCAGCCAAAGGTACAGCTGTCATTCCTGCCACCATTGCATTTCTCCAGTCTCCCTCTTGTTAGAAAGGCCTTCACTGCCGGTTATAATGATGGAATGCAGGCCTTCCTCCTCTGCAAAGTCATCTGTCCTCTGTAATAATAATCATTTGTGCAATCCAAACACGAAGGGAAAATTGATTCAAAACACATCACGGCAATTAGTAAACGTTTAGTCAGTGATCTGTGAGATTAGTTGACACTTTATGTGGAAGAAAGTAGGAATACCAAGAAGCAGTTTCCCATCGGAGCACGGTTTCGAGGAAAAAGTGACTTACGAGTAAATATTTTCTCGGAGAGTATGGCGTGTTGTGTCCAGTGGTGATTTATGTGACCTTTTACAATGTTTTCAAGGACCTCAAGTCTCAGGAACCAGTGACGCTGGACTTTTTGGATGCCGAACTGGAAGATGATGTGAAAGTGGATGTGAGAACAAATCATATGTAGTTTTTCAATTAAATGTTGGAGATGTACAAACAGGACACGGATCCATTTCAATGGTGTTGTGTGATTCTGTTCTTGTATGTTCGGTCTCATGTCTATCTTCAGATCCGAAAAAGCATGATAGATCGTCAAAAGGGGAGTCGGACGTTCCAAACGCTTATCAAGTCACAAGACGAGGTAATCAAATATCCTTCAACTGTCTGTGAAAAAGTCGAGAAATGTCATTTTGGGAAAACGAGCATTAAAAGGATAATTTACCTTTTCATTTTATTATAATATCAATCTTTAACCTGTATTTACTCAGTCAATATTAAAGATATCCATGTTATATTTTAACTGAATGTTCCGTACATTGTGTAGAATTATTTTATTAATAAAAAGAAACTACCCAAAAAAATTCCCGGGCAGGGTCACAGCTTTCAAGTCCTCAAGTTAAGATTTGTTATAAGGAATTAAAATGGTTACTTTTATAATTTTAACCCGTTTTCTCTCATTTTAAACCCATTGCAGCTTTACATTGACAGGGACATAAGAACTTACACTTGGGGTTCAGTTGGAAACTCAGACTACAGGTAAACAGTCCAGAATGTTTCTTTCAGATTTTATGTTCAGTTTATTTTATTGCATCTATTTAGTAAATCAAAGTGTAAGTCTAAAATGTAATAATACAGTTGGTGAACATATGGATGTTTTTTTTAAATGCCATAAGAGGGCACTGTTCTTGCTCACATAGAGATGAAAGAGAAGAGTGAAGGACTGCTGTAGCTTTAATATATATTATAATAAGAAAACTATCACAATAATAACTGCTAAATCAAAACATAAATATTCCCACAAACAGACCCCAATCATCCCAAAATGTAAATTCTGTCATTATTTATTCACCCTCATGTCCTAAAGAGCCTATGTGACTTCTGCAAAACACAAAAGAAGATATTTTGATGTCCCCACCGACTTCTATTCTATTGATGCAATATTAAAGCAAGGCAGGAGGCTTTCTTTTACCAAATTTTTGTTGTGTTCTGCAGAAGTTTTAAAATGTCAGAACCCTAAATGCTTAATCTTCCCTTTAGGGTAAACTATCTCTTTAATACAGGGTCTCCTTCAAAAGTTGGGACATGACATCCATAGATTGTTCCAGCCTAGCACAATGACATATGACACAATTTGCGAGGCTGTTATAAGTAGTTTAATGCTTTTTAATGTATTGTTTCTCCAGTCTTGCTTTAGTTCTGCCCGAGTACAGTCTCAACTATATCAAAGCCACAATAGGAGACACCATCACCCAAGCCAAATGTAAGTATCCCCCAATCCACGGCTCCCTCGTTCACCTTTATCAAGCTCAGAGCAACTTCAGCTCCTGGTTTTTATCCAGACAGCCCCTTAAATTCAACCCCGCGCCCTCGGGTCCATTCCACATTACTATTTTGACACCCACACCTCCTCTGAGATGTAACAGCAAGGTTCCTCAGTTGTGGTCTGTCTCCAGGAGCTTTCACAAGATGGTGCCGACGATCCCATAATGGCAAAAGCGCCTCTCCACGTGTACATTACCCCCTATTTTCCTTCCAGACGCACCTCTGCGCCCGTGTTTACCCTCTAATCCTCTCATGTGGCTTTCGGGAGAGGAAAGTAAATCTGGACCGCCCTCCCCTTACAGTTTCTATACAATATTCTTATTCAAAGCTTCTGGTGTTGAATAAAATATTGTGAAATCCCTCATGGTCTTTCCTCCCTCAAACCCTTTCATTCTCTTTCTCTTTTTTCTTCTCATATCTCTCGCCCTTTCCTGGTTCCCCTGTTTGTCTGTAGCTTGGAGACCCTTAGAAGATTCCGGCAAGTATTTTTTCCTTCTGTTCTCTTGCTCTCCTGATGTCTTGCTGATCCGATAAATCATAATAACCAGCTCAGATAGTGTTTTTTTATTAATCAATACTTTTTTATCACTATTTAGTGTAAGTGTGTGATTTTAAGTCTCTTTGTCCAGTTGCAAACATGTTTTGTATTTCATTTACAACACATGCTCTGCAAAATGAAAATAATGTCATTGTATACACACCCTTTTGTCATATCAAACTTGAATTCTTTATTCTGCAGAACACATATTTTGAAAAATATTGGGAACCAAACGACAGTCAGAAGCACCCATTGACTGACATTAGTTTGGTGTCCATACAATGAGTGAACCAAAATTGTTTCGAATATCTTCAGAATTCAATTGACATTTAAAAAAATCTTGGTAGCCAAAAACCGCTGGTCCCCATTGACTTCTATTGTGTGGCCAAAAGAACGATTAAAGTGCAATAGGAACCAAACGGTTTCTTTTACCGACATTTTTCAAAATATCTTCTATTGTGCTCTGCGTAAGAACGAAAATCATACAGGTTTTAAATGACAAGAGGGTGCTGACCAAATTTTCATTTTGAGGTGTACTTAATTTTTAAACCCTTCTACAATTTACGTTTGAAAAAAAACATACGTACATCTGATCATCTAATATCTGCTGATTTTTAAATGGAATAAAGCATTTATTGACAGGGATTTCCCCAAAAATCTTCTTCCGTAGAACACAAAAGAACATATTTTGAACTATGCCGGTGACTAAACACTGGCGGTACCCTTTGACTTGCATTAGTTTTGTGGCCATACTATAAAAGTGAATGAGGACCAGTGTTGTTAGGTGACACACATTCTTTAAATATCTTCTTCTATATTTTGCAGTAGACCCTATGAATTTATGTGCTTGCATGTGCATGTATGTAGGTTTATGATCTAACACACAAAATGTGTGGATATTTAATCCCATGCTGGGACAGAGCGTGTGTTTATACAGTATGAATGTGTGGAGGTGTTTTCCCTGCGGTTTACCTTCTAAACAAGTGCTTTGAACCAGAGATTTTATCTACACCCTATTGCTCTCTGAATCATCTGGATGCTTTAAATCCTCATAAAGGGACAGTCTAACCAAACACAGGCCTCTCTTCTCAAAAAGTTCCTGTTCTGTCTGCGTGTTGTGGCCATGTGTGCCTGGCCAGGTGTGGATTTGGTACGTGTGGTCCTTTTTTAAGTTTACAGGACTATGTTATTCTGAGGCTTCAAATGTTGCTGTCCTGGAATAACAGTCTGTATTAATCACGCATCTGCTACCAGATCTCTGCTTCTCAATGTAAAAGCACATCCACCAAACTATATTTGACACTATCAAAACTCCGGATCCTTCTAGACCTGATCTCACCAGAGAGATTGGATAACAAAGTGTAATGTCAATCATGCAAAAAATATAGTTTTTTTACGTGCATAACTTTCTATAAAGTTCTGTAAAATTGTCAAGGAAATTTTTATAAGGGCTGGTTCAACTTACAGTAAAGATTTTGTAGCATATTTTCATTAGTAGCAAGTTTATTCCAAAAATGTTCTGCTAAAGGGATAGCTTAATTTTTTCCTCACCTAGTCATTTTCAAGTCATTTCTCATGACTTGATATTTTGAAGAATGCCGGTAATCAAAAACCATGGTCCCCGTTGACTTTTACTTTGTGGCCAAAAAACAGTGCAAGTCAATGGTGACCAACAGGTTTCTTTTACCAGCGTTTTTTCTAAATATCTAATCCGAAGACCACATTTTTATTTTTGGCTGAACTATACATTTAAACCCATATGAAACAATTAACATTTGGGAAAAATGTCCATAGGAATTTTTTTTAATTGGAATTACTCCAAACAAACTAATGTTTATTAAAAAAAAATGTTTTTAGATTCAATAAAAATATATATGGTGACAGGGTTTCAAAAGAAAAAAATGATTTTACAACATTATAACACTTTAACATGTTAAAAATGCCATACAACGTTTTGTTGTGCATTCTGTTACCTGGAAACCAACATCTATGCCATAAAATTTTACAATTTGCACTGATAAGGTCTCTTATCCATATGTCTATTTTGCATCTCCCCTGGATCATATTTAAGACACTTGGGACACTGGGGATAGGGTTGTGTTAGATTCATTGGACTGGTCATCTGAAAAGGAAGTCACCATTATATGTAAATATTGCCATCATACCCTACGGCTGTTACAAACCTGTTTAAATTTCTTTGCTTAACACAAATTAAGAAATAGGAATTGGAAGGACTGAAATTGAAAAGGACTGCAAAGTGCCATCACAGAAACATGTTGAGTAGTTTTTACAAAAAAACAATTAAGTTGTGTAAACAAGAGAAATTCAGGGGAAGTTGACAAAACTTTTCGAAATAAATTCAATTTCGATTGTATAATTGAAATTTACTGCCTAAAAGCAGTCTGACCTAAAGCATTCTGGCTAAAAACTCGAAATCCCACCTAACCAAATGCGTTAAATTGACTTGTTTATATTAAGTAAATTCAACAATAGGTAAAATATTCCAGTAGTTTTACTCAAACAATGTTAACAAAATATGTGTAAAGTAAAGCTGACATTACATTTTTTGCATAAATAACATAGTTAACTTGCGTTATTAGTCACTTAATTTCTTTATGTACCTTGAACAAGGATGTGCAACAGGCCATTTTGGGTCTCCATTTACTACCATCGTCTTTTGTACAAACTTTCCTTTAATCAATTAATTTGAACTAAAATGACAAAAACAGCATGAGGATTCCCACATCCATTGTATTTTATGGTGAACTGTCCCTTTAAGGAGGAGTGAAAATGGATCATTTTAAACTAATACAGTTAACCAAAGCGTCTATTTACAAACCTCACAAAGCTATAATGATTTTCAAATGCATGCAATGTGTAAACTACAACTACATTTGTCTTTGGTCACATGGAGTTTTGCCGTCCCGCATCTGTTATGATTCGTGTGAATGCATAATTCATTAATAATCACATAAACAGAGCGCTGTGCCACATGTAAGGCCTATTTTGCTTGTCTTTCAATTTAAAATGAGCAGGAACCCTTAGATGGCAATGCAATATTTTTATTCAAGGCTTGTCCTGTGCAAAAATATTGACCCCTGTGGTTTTACCCTGTCTCTCTGCCTCTCTTTCTTTCCCTCTCGTTGGTCGATCGCTCCCTATTTCCCTCTCTACGGCATTTGATCCTTCAGAGGAAGGCAAGTACCCTTTTCTTTCCTTTTGTCTTTTCCTTCATGTATGAACCCCGGATGTGTTGAAGTCAAAGCAGGTTGGTTTTCGCTCCATTGTTTTTATATTTATCGAGTAGCATCCTTTACATCTTAGAGGTTTTTATTTACAGTTCTGTAATCTTAAGCTTGGTTTGTTGACCCACTGTTCTTAAGGTTTTCTTGAATTTTGAGACCCCACCTTGTGTATGTATATTAGATATGTTTACACAGCGTATCAGTGGGATAAATGGATAAAGCCGCTCTGTCTCAGCTAATTTAAGCTTCCTCTATGCGGCCCACCCGTATGAGGGGTCGTGTGTCTGAACAGCAGGGTGTCACAGCAGATAACTGCGTTACTACACAGACGCTGAGAGACATATTTTACAAGGTGTTATGTAGCGGTCTGCTGACTGTAGAGTTGAGTTTCGCTTCACATCATTTAGAAATGAGACGTTTTTAAGGTAATAGTCCAGACAAAAATGAAAAATTGACATATCATTTACTTACCCTACGTGTAGACATGTTTTACCTCCTTTTTGCGAAACACAAATGAAGATATTTTAAAGGATGATGGTAACCAGCAGCGATGGAAACATGCTGCTGATGTTCATTCTTCAAAATATCTCCTTTGGTGTTTGGCAGAAGAAATAAAGTAAAACAGGTTTGAAATGACAAGAGGGTGAGTAAATGATAACATCATTTATTTTGGGGTGAACTATCCGTTAATTTGTATTGTTCTACATTTTTTAATTTGGTGTTTAGTAACTGTAAATATATAATATAACATCACCGTAATGGATTTTTAATTTTTTTCACATTTTTCTATTTCTTTCAGTCTCTGAAACTCTACAAGTGAACAAATTTGAGGAATATGGACATACATTCATAGCACCCAGGTCAGAATTTTAAAGGGACATATGCAGAAAGATAAGGAAACTGTCGTGATGAACTGCCGAAAACATGAAGAATTAATTAAATCAGAAGTCTAGATAGCTCAACAGTTCAAGATTGTGAAAAACTCTGTTTGTGTCTCCTAGAGAGTACTGCAAAGACCTCAATATCCAGAGCGACAGCAACATTGAATTTCTCACTGAATTCAACGATTACATTGACACGAAGACCCCCAACAACCCGCAGTGTGAGTATCATTTTTACCAGCTCTGTCAATCAGTCCTGCTGGTTCAAATCCAAAAATGAGCTGAAACACCGAGGGTGAGGGATTCATGCCCCCAGTTAAAGGGTCCAGAGTTCATCCCCAGGGCTGCTGAGAGATTTAAGAGAAAAGTTTATGAGGTCATAATCTTAATCGAAACAAGTAGCGCTGAGATTGAACCTTTAATCAACCAACGTCACAACAATGGCATTTTTAGCCAGCATTAGCTAATACATGTTTGTTGACATTACAAAACAAGAGAAAATGGATTGTAGCTGTTAAGTTGGCATGTTTAATAAGATTTGGTGGACTATGGATGCTCTTTTAAAGAACTTCTCAAGAAAGAAAGAAAATGCTAATTGAAATTTGACTACAAAATACACATTTTATTTTGTACACAACTGTTTATTTTTTTCTAGTTTAAAGTTTTATAAAAACAGGCTATTTAAGAAATATCCTTATTTTAACATTCGGAGAAGAATGTTTTTATGTTGCTCTTTTTATATATGTATAGTTTTTAGTTTTGTAAATAAATAATCTTATTTAATGGGCAAAGCATAATTAAATAATTTATTTTGTATTTTTTTATTTGTATTTATTTATAGTTTTAAGTTTGGACAAAACATTAGCAAAACATTTTAACTTGTGACCCATAATTTGTTATTTATTTTGTTTCATTCATTTGTGTTTATTTATAGTTTTCTGTTTTGTGCTAAAACACTGAGAATTTATTTCGCCAAGTTATTCTATTATTTGAACTTGCAAAGCATGATGTATATATTCATTTCGCATTTATTAATTTGTATTTATTTACAGTCTTTAGTATGTGAAATATTGGCTATTTAAAATTTTACCTTGCAAAGCATACATAATTTTTTTATTTTGGTTTATTAATTATGATTTAATCTTTTTTTTTCCAGATCTTTCAACATTTATTCAAAGACACACATTTTAACTTGCAATGCATTATATACTTATACACAAACAGGTTTTAATTCACAACACAAAATACATCTTTCAGAATCTGGATTTTTAAACATTTTGCCAACAAACTTTATAGATCTGAATTGCATTAAAGTTAATAGTAGATTCCTTGAAACGTTCAAATTGATTCAAATCAGTGAATTTTGCTGAAAAAAAGATAAGAAAGTGGGGTTTCTAAACCTTTTGTGAACCTCAGTCCTTTAAGATTTCCACATTTACAATTCTAGTGTGTTTCACAATGTGACAGCTCACCTCTACATCAAAAGCAGCTCTTATAAACTCGTCCTTAAATTAGAGGATTTAATATACACATCAACCCTGAAACCCTGACAGCCTTTAGAGTTGCTTGTGTATATCAGGTTTGATTGAATTAAATTTATTGTTCTCTTGTTGACCTTGTTAAGGGTACGTAAACCACCTCCCCTTGCACCCACACACATACTATCCCTCCCCAAACACACACATGCACCTTCCTCTCCACAGGTCACTTTGATCTCAGCAGGATCAGTTGATGGTGCGGTAATCACTTGGTTCGGTGCACATGTGTTGAATGTGTAGGTTTGGCTGTAATACTTTATACCTACGAGCCCCCTCGCCCACCCCCATTCTGCACCAATTACCCTGTGTGAAAGAGGAAAAACAGGACGTGTCACACACACGGAGACAGACAGAGAGGGCAGTTCACTAAAGGAAGAAATACTTGTCTTGAGAGACAGAGGGGGATGCATTAAAAAAAGGAAACAAATGCGCCAAAGAGTTTATCATTATTTCCGAAAGTCCATCATCATCCTCTTTCATCATCAGTTCATTAAATTTGCTCTTGTTTGTTTCCATCCTGAGAAAGAGGCTTGCATGTTTATTTGCATAATTTCTCACGCTCATGCCGATAAAATTGCATAACCAGCGAAACGCCACGCTGTAAACACACGCAACTACACGGCACTTCTCTTTCGTCCTGGTATTTTAAGTCCATGATTTCCTCGCTGTCAAACACAGGCCGATCGGTTGAATTGTGTCCTCGAGCTGCTCTCAATCAGGTCCTAATGAAAAGCATGCAGCGTGCAGGGGGGTGTGTGCCTAAAGTTGTACACCAGCTGCTCTTTCTGAAGTGTGTGTGTTTTGTCGTAAAGGCTTCGGGGTAATGAACTGCAGCGCGATGTTATAAAACATTCGAAGCGCGCAAAAAACACAGGCCTTTGAACAGTTAGTGCCGTTTCACACAGCCGAAGAATACAATCGTGTTCCACGTCTCGGAAAATTAATCTACGTGTTACTTTTCCAAACGCCCGCTCCTATGTTTGGGTCTGCCCCTCTCTCTCTTTTTATGAAGTCCTACTTCTTACGACTTTGGCACCGGTTGCCACAGAGGTCAGAATGTGAAGCCCGTTGTTATTCATGACCAGGTGTTTATGCATTTATCTCATTAAATCTGAGGTTCACGTTTAGCTGTGCGCCTCCATTGATCCTCCATTAGATCTTGCTTCTGTAGTGCGGGAGTCATTTTGCACATTTGCATTTGACAGACACTAATTCGGGAGGACTTGTGGTTTACGGCCTGCATTTTAACGGTTTTATTTGTGTTCGATGGGAATTTGAACTCATGACCTTGGCTCTTTAAGCACATTGCTAGTGATGGTTGAAAAAACACATGACACAAAACTGAGGCCTGAATTTCCAATGTAAATTCTCAACTATTTGGATGTATTTTTACATTGTTATTCATTCATATGCGTTACAAACAATGAGTATTAAAAAAGTACAGATATTCTGTATCTCCACTCCTAAACCTACGTGATAGTTCAACCTCAAATGGAATCATTTACTCTCTGTTTTGTAATTTCAAATCTGTATGAGTTGCAGAACACAAAAGAAGATATTTTGAAGTATGCTGGCAAATAAACAGTGACGTCACCTATTGCATCAGTTTGTGTTCATACAATGGACTTGAGTAAGCGCCGCACTGTTTTGTGGACCAACATTCTTCCAAATATCTTGTTTTGAAAGTTAAGAGGGTGAGTAAATGATGACAGAATTTCATTTTTGGTTGATCGATATGTTACGAACTGATACTTTATGAATGGGGATGTCTGCTCTGTGTGTTTTTTAGGTAATATGGATTTGACTAACAGAATGCTGTTGGATGCTGGTATCACCGCAGAACTATCCAAACACTGGAGCAAACAACTACCGTGAGTTTCACAGAAGCATAAGATCTCAGATTTATAATAATAAATGTTATATCTCCTAATAAAAGTTAAGTTGGTGCTACTGGGAATAGTAAAGGTTTATTCAAAGCTTTTTTTTTACATGCCAGTTAATGCATGCAATGACCATAGACTGGAAAACAAAGAGTGTAGAAATGTAATGTCTGGCCTTTTGTCTGCAAACAGGAACGAAAGAATCAGCGCAAAGTTTGTGGCTACAGACGGCGGTGTTACGAGAGTCTATCCTGAAAGGCAAAGTTACTTTCTAAAAAAGAAATAATAAAGCTTATGGGCTTGCTAATATTGTGTGTTATGTCTGTGCGTGCAGTGCTGGTGCCGACTGGACTGAAGAGGCAGAAACATACGAGTGCAGTTTCTATAAGAGGAGTCTGGACAATGATATTTACATATTTACATCAAAACCATCCACTGCCAAAAACAGTAAGTGTTTATTTCTAAATGTTGAAATTTCGCCACCCTATTATATATATTTATAGACATGTGTTCTTATCAGGAAGCGATGAGTCTATTTTAGTAAGCAGGGCAATGGACCTGAGGATCGATGAGTTCAGATTGAAGCCAGCAGGTGGGAGTGTGAGGTTTTTGGATATGTAAAAAAAATAAATAATGTTTAAAACTGAAATCAAAGGTGACCTCTTTTTATTCATGTGTTAGTGGTTGGAGTAAAACTGGACGTCCAGATGTGGATGGATAGCTTTATGAACGTTACCATTACATCCAAGGTAAAATACTTATTACTTATTATATTTATTAATATTTCAAAAGTGGGATTTATTTCATGTGAGATCTGTGTGCCTTTTTTTTTTCTCAGTGTAACGGGGAAATCTGTGGGTGCAAAAGAAACGATCCGGTAAGATGACATTTACTGGTTTTATTTATACATGAGTCCTAATACCTTTATTGAGGCCTGTAGTTTCAAACTTTTCCGAAAACACTTTTGCCCAGCTAAAAGGTTTAAAACATCTGGGAGTGGTCATGGTTGGCCATATGGTTAAAATTCGAATAGATTTCAATCTCAAATCTTGACGCTGATGTGAATGTTTTATGTGTGAACCACCCATTTATCATCCTCTTTCTTCTTCAAGAATCTGGAGTGTGTCCTATTGGACGACGGCGGTTTTCTTGTGATGGCCAACCAGGACGAGTACATCAGTAAGGTGGGCCTTTCTTTAACCCAATCCGTGGCACCTCCATTCCGCATTACCCTTTTCTGACCCCTGGAGATCGGCCACCCGCGCCCCGCAGACAGCGGCGGCGGAGTAAATGTTTAAAGTTAAGCTCAGCGAAGGAAACCAATCAATGCGGAGTGTGCGCGGGATAAATCACGGCCGGAGTGTTTGGCAGCCGGGGCGAAGCCGCAGGGACCGATCCTGCCCTAAATACCGTCTATTCCCCCTCTGTGTGGGCAGACTCTCCTGGGGTCAGCCGGGTCCGTCGGGCAGACCGCACATTCATTACCACTGTTATTGCACAGGGGACGCCGGCCATTCAGGATTTATACCGCCTTTGGACTGACTTATAGTCTCCAAACGCTCACGCTCGTACATTTTTACTTCTAATACAAAGCTAGAAGTTAAGCTGTGTGTGTTCTTAACAGTAACCAGAACAGGGGCGGGGATTTTTTTGTTCTCGCACCGCACACTCACAGTCAATATAACACCTCAGAGATTTTCTGGGCTCACGGACAGCTCTCTCTTTGGTTTAAATTATTGTTATATAGTAGGTCTTCCTAATAAGATTAGAACCGATCCTATTGGCCTCCCGTGAGCATGGTTGGCTCCTCAATCTTTAAACACTGGAGGATGGAGTTTCCAACATGAACATTACAGATGGGACTGGTGGAAATATACATCTTTTTCAGCTCATAGACAGTGACACACGCGTGCTATAAAATTACATGCTGGGAGATTTTGCTAGAGTCTAGTACAGACAGGAGTCATGCCGAACTCAAAAAATTGGAGTTCGTTCAATTTCTAAATAGTGTTTTACTTTATATGACAAAGCATGTAGGATTGTCACCTTAAAGTGATATTTCACCAAAAACAAAACGCTGTCATCACTTACCCAACCTCCTGATATTTCAAACCTGAGCGACTTTCTGCATTTCAGATCACAGAAAAAGATATTTAGAAAAATGTCAGTCATCAAAATCCAATGGTATTCCTTCTTCACATCTATTGTGTGGTCACAAAACCAAGGCAAAGTCAATAGGTATCATCACATTTTTTGTTTCAGACATTTTTCTAAACATCTTATTTTGTGTTCTAAGAAAAAAGAAGGCCATGACATTTGAATTAAATTTAGGAGATGTTTGGGTGAACTTTATACAAATGTTTGCATCATAAAAAATGCATATATCAGCATAGTAAATGTGAATTTTTTTGATAAAAGTGTATATAAAAATTTGAAAGTAATAAAAAACACAATTTTACAGTGATGCATATACTGAAGATTTCTTGTTGATATCAGTTTTGATGTTACCATACAGTAGTTGTTATGATGCGTGTCTTGTATTCCCTTGTATGTTTGTTATTGTGGTTTAGTCCTAATGAGTTCCTGTTTCTGTCATGTGTTTTGTAGTTATTTGTAGTTCTTTTGTTCCATTGGTCCTGTTCTGATTGTATCCCAGGTGTCTCTTGTTCCCTTGTTATCCCTGTGTATTTAAACCCTTCTGTTTCTCTTGTTTAGGGTTTGTTGTTAACTTATCTAAATGGAGGGCTGTCATTTTCCTGTGTTTCCTCGTCTATGGGTTTACCGTTTTAATTAAAGTATTTTGAGCAGCATGTGGATCCGCCTACTTGCTACCTCATTTTACAGTACTGAGCACCTATGTTATGAGAAAAAAAGCGTTGTACTTATACTTTATTTATTAAAAATGTGTCCCTGCCTGTGAACAGCAGGCTTTATTTGAAAAATATAATTCTGAGATAACGAGCTTCAACATTTGTTTCAGCTATTCATTTCATAATAGTTACAATATTTGACATGGCCTTAATTAATAATAAATATATAATTTCAGTATTATAATCACAAAAAACTCACTGGGTTTCATAGGCAGGATCACAAATCATTGCACAGATGAATATATATATAATATATGTTATAGGAGAATATGTGTATGCAGGGCTTTTGTGTTGCATTAAGCTCATCTCAGAACATCTGAAGCCCCAAAGCCTAATAAATAAACTGCTACTTGTGTCCTGTCATGTAAAATGTATTGTGAATTTGATAAAAGCTTTCAAAAACAACATTTTCTTTATTATTGGTATATTTAGCAGTGGTGCATGATAAAGCCATACTACTTTACACTTAGATCCAAAACCTTCTTAAGTGGGTTTATTTAGCTGTACTTCCAGGGGCAAAATTGTTCCCAGAAGTCTTCTAAATCTGACAAAGCTTTGCTATCTGGTGGAATGTTTTTTTCTAAGAATATATGAGTAGGGTTTGGTTAAGTGTGGACTTAGACAGTGACACAGCTTTATACGAATCTTCATGTCTGTTGAAATGTGTATTTTGTTTGTCTTTAGATTGGAGAGTTTTTTGGCATGATTGATCCCGGCCTGATGAAAAACCTGATAAACGAATCGCTGTTCTCCGTCATCAAAACATACGACTATCAGTCTCTCTGTGATCCCGTGAAAGAAACAAAAGCCGCGGCTGGTCTCAGATCAGTCTACGTGGTGAGTTTTATTTCCTTCAGTTGCTTTTCAATAAATACAAAGTGATTATTTTGAAGATTGCTTTATTTACATTGTTTGTGGCCTTGTAGTGAAAACAGACAAATTATACAACTTAAGTGGAAGTCTGTTAAAGGATAGTTCACACCATAATACAAACTTGAATTATTCATATTTGGAACACAAAAGAAGATATTTTGAGAAATGTCTCGGGGTTGTACAATGGATGTCAATGGAGACCATTGTCGTTTGGTTACCAACATTGTTAAACACATATTCTTTTGTGTTTTAAAATAAATGTCACCTAAGTTTTTCAATTAGTTCTTGTATCTCAGTAGTTTCCAGCGAGAGTATTATGAGTTACATTTGAAGTGTCTGCCAAGTGCAAATGAACTTGATCCGTCAGAAGAGTTTTTGGCTAAGATCACATATTAAAAAATGTTCATTCTCTTCATGTTTCTGTTTTCTTTAGACAGTAAAAGCTTAGTCAAGCATACAGAGAGAGTGTTATTTTGTCCCAACAACCAGATAGGTTACCCTCACGATACTTTCTCTGATCTCTGGGACTGCAGTTCTGTTAAACACGGTGACTAAACCCTCTAAACCGAGTCCAGTGTGAATCATCACGAAGAGACATTTCCCGTGTCGTGTTAATGGAAGCAGCGTGCGTTTGGTTTAGCCATGTTTTCGTGGATTTATGCTTACATCTGCTGAGCTTTCTCTTAATATCTCCCGTATTGTTTGGCACGGCATTCCTTCTGTCTGGCAGAGCTGAGCGGGGTCCGCTGCCAATACAAATCAGGATGTTTTGGTGCTTCTCTACTCCGGATATGTACCCTACAAAGTTAGAAAAGAATGTTTGAGAGAATAATGAGCCCAGGGAGATGTTGTGCACAGCCTTATCATATCTTTATATTTGTAACCTGTTTGATGAATTAATCCACAGCTCTACATAACAAGTTTCAAAGAAATAATAAAACATGTATAGTAAGAATATGAATATAATTTATTCATATATTAATAATAATTGGCTTAATAAAGAATCCAGATGTTATTTACTTATCGCAATAAAAAATGAAACATTGCAGATTTTTGGCAGTTGTTTCACGAAATGAAATCTGTTTGAGCTATAAACATGTGGCCTACATCAACATAATTTAAAATGTATTTTATTGTATTTTAACATTTTAGAAAGTTTTCAGATTGTATTGACTTTGCTGTAAGTGTTTATGTTTTTTTTATTGCTGTCAGTTCTTCAACAAAAAACATTGAAGATTGTAAGTTTTCGGTAAAATATAGTTCATTTGGCTTACTGAATATCACAAAAATAAACAGACTTAATATGATATTTGAAAAACATTCTTTTTTTTTTTAGTGGGAAAATTACAAATGTTACTTAAACTTATTTTATAAAGACAAGGACTAAACAAATATATATTGTAATTTGCACCTAATATTGTGGGTGAATTCTGATAATAAATTAATCATATTTTACTTAAATTTTTACTTACATACATACAAAAATCTTTTAAATTAAAATTTTTTTGGTGTAAATTATTTCTCAAAAAATCACAGTACAACTTTTTTAATAGTGTGATTTAGAACATTTCTTTTTTTATTTAATTTATTAAAAATATTATGACACTATTGTAATGTGCTACATCAAACCCTGTAAAGCAGACATGTCTTAACGACAAATGGAAACATAAATAAAGAATATGTTTATGAGTACCCAAAAAAATAATTGACATCCATAGATCAATACGTTGCTTGTCTTTCAGCCCACCATAGCTAACATCCTGAACCTTGGTTGGTGGGCTTCAGCGGCCGCCTGGTGAGTAAAGCGCTGAGTCTCTGAAGCATGTCAATGAGCATCAAGTGTCTTATGATGTTTTATGACACATTCATGTTTGTTTTATTTGTTCAGGTCAATGTTGCAACAGTTGTTTGTCAGCATATCATTTTCCAGTTTCCTTGAAGCAGGTAAGAGACGGATTCATTAATAAGAAGTGCTGTCAAACAAAAATGATGCCTTTGCAGGATTTTTGCGCTTCTTAGTCAGGAGGCTGTAAAGTCAGTAAATCACATTTACATGTAATAATATCCACAAGACACAGGACATTTATAACAAATAAAAGAAAACATGAAATAATATATACTTCTCTGTTGATTCGTTTTTCATGTTTGTGAAATGTATGCAAAATATTGCAAGTGCATGATTGGAGGATGGAATGAAAAGACTTTAAGGATCCTTCAAGGGAGGCCAAATAAAGGATGCCAAAAGGAGGCTGTCTTTTCAGGATAGATATAGTATTCGATGTTGATTGATAATGTTGATATGTGCGGCCTTACATTTGAGAAGCACACATTGTCTTTTTAAGTGTTTGTTTCTATGCTTTTATTTTGGTGCAAATCATTTTTGCTCACTATGGTGGATTCACTTAACAAATTTATAAATTGGTGAACAGTTTTTCAATGCATTGGTCAAACCAGCCCCGGAAATGCTGACGTTACAATACAGCGTGTGTATTTAAAGTTATTGTCATGCCATTTTATGCAATCATGTCTCCTTTCACCCTCAGTCTATACCTAGGGATTGAGCTACATATAAATGTCACCATTTACAAACACTTAAAAATAGAGAACAGTGCACATAAAAACATTTTGAGCTTTAAAATCAATTGCTTATTATAATGTGATTTAAGCATATTTCGTTAAACGTCACTTGTGTTTCACACACAGCTGATGTAGATGACGACCTGTACAAAATGCCACCTAAAGAGAGTTGCATTACGGAGCAGACGCAGTATTTCTTTGAAGACAATAAGACAAGCTTCAAGGGATTGGTTGAATGTGGGAACTGCTCCAGGTAAGAGAACAAAAATGGTAGCCGTTTTATAGATTCAACATGATTCATGATAATAATTTGTGCATGATTTGGCCCTTAGCGCTTTTAACTAAAAACCGAAACCCATGTGTCACCACATGAGTGTCACTGATTTTGGTTGTGTTAAATATTTGTTTAGGGTGGAACCCCTTGCACTCCATAATGTTGCAATTGGATGTTGCACATTACTTTATTTTTTGCGCTACAGGCAATTCATCGCTGAGAAGCTTCCAAAGACGAATCTGGTGCTTATTGTTGCCGACGCACAGAAGCAGTGTGAAATTTGCCAAGAAGCTCCATTTTCACAAGAAGAGAAACCTTGTATCCTTGATGCATGTATATGCATTAAATGTTTAAAGGATCCATATCGAAATGTCATAATTTACTCTTATTCCTGTCTAGGCGTGCATGACCTTTTCTCCTCAAAAAGTTACAGAATATATGTCTTTTATTTAGAAAACTATCAATGCTCTTTGTAATGCCATTGAACTTCAAAGTTCCCAAAAAAGTGCATGTATCCATTAAAGTAATCCATATGACTCCGGGATATCATATTAAATCCATAAAAATACCATGTTTGCAATACCTCTGCGCAGTTTTTAGCATTTATTAGTTATTGGTTATCAGTCATTTTTTATTGACTGATGTCTTTAAAATGGCTGTAAAAATCCTAATTGTTTCTAATCTTAAATTGTGCTAATATTGTGCAATATTGATTGACGATTGGCTCATTTCACTTGACGGCGGGACTTCCTTCGCTAGAGCGAACCTATTGCGCGTGGCATTCCATTCATTGTATTGGCAGTGACATATATACTTGTATTATTATCTTTGAGTACAAGCATGATTTCCGCATTCTTGAGTATCTCAAAACCATTGACATTTGACATGTGAAATAATTTGGCATGCCACCAATTCACAACCAAAAAACAAAATCAAGAACCAGCCTTTTTATTAGCATTTATCTACTGTTCAGTTCCTCCTTAACCTGAGCCCACAGCTCCTGGTCCCGATCCGTGCGTGATAGCCCAGAACCCGCGGTACCGCAAGGGTACAGAAGAATGCTTTGATGACAACTCAGGCGTGAGTTCTCTTAAACCTTTAAAGAAACAGCATGACTACACCTGCTTCATACCTGAATCACACACACTGCTATATTCTTAAAAGGCTGCACGATCATAAGCTGAGATCTACCAAACCGAGACCACAATGTATAAACTTCTGATGCTTCCAGTCACCAATGAGTCTCTGTGTGATAGATCTTTGTGTAGGGTCATGTTCTAGTCTCAGACAGACATACAGTACAACACATGGCTGAAGTTCTTTCTAATTGACAAGTTTGCTATTTTAGCTTTTGACAACAAGCGTATAAAGCCAAGCATGCAGCCATGTACTTGTTGTATGATACCGTACTTTCGGCCTCCAGCTTGACCAATCACAAAGAGAGGCAGATAAAGAAATTATGCATTGAGTATTGATGACCTTGACACTTTTAGGATAATCGGACCTCTTACTTCAATCCAGATGCCATCACTAAACATTTACCATCACATATCTAGTGCCAAGCTTGCACTCTACAAGAGTGGAAGCTGTTATCATTCAAGGTTTAGAACGCAAATTCAATTCATATTTACATCTGGGTACGATGTGTCCATATATTCTTGGCCTAGTATGTACTGTTGGTCTGTCTTTTCTCTGTTTTAATACTTTTCTCTTCTTCCACTTGTTAACACTCTTTGGTTCAACACTTCTGACTGTCAAGCGTTTTTCTGCATGACTCTTCTCCCTGTCTTCCTCTCTCTCTTTCTTCTGCTGTATATTTGGCTGTGTACTGTATGTTAGGATGAGGCCGTGTGTGGGAGAAGTGCAAGCTCTCCACTGCTCTCCTCTCCGCTCATGTTACTGCTGCCAGTGTTCATGTGCTGTCTCGGGTCAGTCGCTCTCGCTCTAGCTCTCTCTCGCTCTCGCTCTCTCTCTCTCTCTCTCTCTCTCGCTCTGGTTCTCTCGCTCTCTCTCTCTATCTCTCTCTCCCTCTCTCGCTCACTTCATGCAAGTTTTTTCGGAAAATATTAAAAGATAAAAATTTAAACAGTTAAATTATACAGAAATAATACATTTTTATTTAACAAATATATATTAAAGGAACTATAAAATAAACTTATAAAAACATATATAATACAAATATTTAATTGTATTCATTTTTTGTTTTAAGATTATTTGTTGCCCTGTTTATGCTTTTTAGCCTAATAGTTTTGCATAATTTCCCTCTGACTTAATCTTTCTCTTCCCATCATGTGTTCTATTTGGCATGAGTCTAACTTATCTGAATGCTTTTTTAAGCTTTTTATTTATCTCTACTTCATGATTCTGTCTATTCTTTGCTGTATCTCACCATAGTCAATAACCAACAACAATACTTTTTGTTTCTTAGTTTTATGTAATGCAATGAAAAATATCATTGATTTATTGCGGTAAATTTAATACAGAACTTTACACAAAAATGCTTTTGATAAAGATTATATTTCTTTGAGGTGGGTTATTGTCATTGTTATGCAGCTGGGGAGCCCAAAAAAGCATATTTTTTGTAAATAACTACAATACTCATAATAATAACAACCAACTTTAGTCTATTTTATAACACCTAAAAATGTATTTAAATATATTGTAATATTCCCTCAAAATAAACAGTGGTAGCTCCCTGTCTACAATTAACAATTGAAAATGGGGTTGTTTGTTAATATGTGACATCACAAAAGTGGAAGAAATAAGTATACCACAATAAAACAACCTATTATAATAATATGTCAGATATGATAATAACGCATCATAGGAACACACTGGCTGACTTTATGGCCTGCCAACAGGAACAGGGAGCAGACTGTGGTGGGGCATCTGGTCTGATTCCTCCGATCGTATCCATGGCCATCCTCCAGCTGCTGCTGCTCTGGCTCCTGACTGGACAGGGACACTGTATATCGTGATTTCAGCACAGTCATGCAACACTCCCTGACAACACCAAAATACTTACCGTACCTGAGAAATTTAGCGTCCATCCGGACTCCCACGCTACAACTGGGGACATGGAAGAACTCTGACCCAGGAAGTAGAACACCAATGCCATGATCACTTACAGCCTTAGAGGTCAAAGCGGGTCAAAGATGATAAATGAGCAACGAACTTTGACATTCGACCTTTGAGGTCGCACTCTCTCCACACTTGCGACGGGGTGGGAAGTTTTGACCTGGGTGGGCAGACCTTGACACATAATCATCTCTTTGCCATGGGGCATGCGGGTCCTATTCCTTCCAAGATCCAATCACAACACTGCCAACCAAAGTTCTGCCCTCTACCAGTATGCCTTTATTCTCTACCTTTTAGTCCTGCAACATATTTCTAAAGAGTGATTGGTCAGTATTTCAAACTGTCAGACTTTTATGGCCACCCCACACGCACCGAGCCCTCTGGGTTTGGAAGGGTTCAGTCTTGTTTTTTGGTTTGCACCCCATTATTTAAAAAATTGACCAATGAGTGACTGACCCACAGGCGAAAGTATCCTGTTTTCCCATTCTCGTCTACCTTTGTGCCTCGGGAATATCCGTTTCATTTCCCGCCGCTGTGTGAAAATCGCTTTATACGTCTGTGGCTGCCCGTATTCTCCTCCACGCTGTGATTTTCATCTGCTCGTTGCACTGTTGCCAAACGTTACCCTCGTGTGGTCTCGCTATACTTTGCACTGGATGCCAACATGGCCGTTTGGCTGAATGGTCCTTACATTGTGCTTGGAGCTTTCAAAGGGACGACCCTCAGAACTGACCTAAAGCCGCTGTTGCATGTGTGTGTTTTTTTGGTGTTTTAGGACTTTTAAGTTATTTGAAACAAGCGCAGATTGTTTGCGTTTATAAACGTGTGTAAAAATACAGATGCTACGACGAATGATGTAATAGTGGTAGGATTCATGAGAAATATTCTTGCTGTTTGCTATTGGACACTAAATCTTATTTAAAGTATTCAAAAAAGTGCTATGAAAGCAACCAATGTTTACAGATTCCATGAACCGGTTGACAGTTTTGTATATGATGTTGGCACTTGTCTCTGGTTTCACAGGTCTGTCGAGTTTATTTCATCGGTACGCTCTGATGTGTCAGTTTGTCACTGTCATAACTGTCAGCTTTTCCTTCCTGTCAACGTGCCTTGCTGTAAATGGATATGTATAAAAGTAAGGGAAGGAATATCACAATGTGCTAGATGTGTCTAATTGTTTTTCAGAGTTTCTTATTTTAAGATTCCTATCTGAAAATATGAACCGCTGGCCCCTTTAAGAGATTGCCAGTTAGATTTTTTGGGTCGTTTTTTGGAAGAGTAATTACTGAAGTCAAGAACAGCCTCCAAAAAGGGGAAAAATGGTCACAATACAGTTTGTTATGCATATTTGAAATATATATGTTAAAGGAATAGTTTTTGGGTTACTTTTCATTAAATTAGGAATATGAAATGATTTATTGAATCCAGAATAAAAGTTTCTGTTTACATAATATTTGTCTGTGTAGTGTGTTCATTGTGTATTTTAAAACACATTCACTGGCCTGCAAGTAATATGCTTTTTTATTTTAATTATAATTTATTTATATATCATTTAAATGATTGAGGAATATAAAAATTGAATTGAAAAATCCTTAATCCTTAAAAATCCTTAATCCTTACTATACATGCATGTGTATGTTTGAATTTTAATAAATACAAAATAACTATGCACAATGCACATACATATATAATGTAAACTTTCATTCTGGATGCGATTAAACTTGATTATTCCTTTGACAACCGTACTTTAAATAAAAAAACAAAACTTAATTTTAAGGAAATTTATTTTAAAAAATTATTAATTCAATAAAAAAACTTAAAAATTACAAAAAATTTTGAGTTTCAAATGCTCACATTCTAGTTTGTAAAAGGTTTGCCTGTGAGTACAAAAACAAGGCAAACATTTCGGGACCATGTGTGCAAAACCAGTGTTTGGTCTTTTTTTAATTGGCCATTAACCTAAAACCCAGTCCTGTGTTGTATTGATAATGAATCTGATTGGATATCTGCCATCCAGAGATACAAGGCACATGATTTCTATCATTTAATCTTGGCAAGCAAATCTTACGTTGCAATAGCTTGTAAATGTTCTAATTGCAAGTTGGAAATGTGTGGAAATGTGTCAACCTGACTTCAATACAGCATTAATGACATTCATTGTGTTCTTTATTAATTCTAACAGTTTAGATGAACAAATAAGAGAAAAACTGCCGGCCAACGTCACTGCTGTTTCACGCATCATTTCCTGCTCCAAAACAACTTAATTAGACAATGTGAATTTGGCTTGCGTTGAAAAGCTCTCCTTTTAAAAATCTTTGTCATTATTATTCGGGGTTTTGCTGTGATTCCTCCCCAAAATCCACTGTGTTTCAGCACACATCGCCAAAGTTAATTGCCTGTGCCAAAAAGAAAAGTGACCGCAAACATCGTTTAAAATCGATTACATCAGTAGATTTCCAGGAAATCAAACATCATCCTGTTTATCTTTCATAAATATGAACTAAAACAAATGTTATCACATCCTGTTGTCTACCTGCACTCAAAGTGCCATAGCGCTGTTCTTTACTTTCTCTTTGTCTTGAAAAAGCAGGAAACTGCCTACTGACCTGCAAGAACAATCGAACCTTTAAGACTCTGAACTCTCCCTATGACCTGTACAGTTTTATGCATGCGTTGCATTGTAAAACAAAGCAGCGCATGTGCACGTCTGCATCCGTGTATGGACTGTTTAAACAATCTGAATGAAATACTGTATAATGTACTCAAGTAGAACGTCTGTTTTAAGTTTGATTGATGAATACCCTTATGAACCCTCAAAGTTCATTTTTATAAGCATGCTTAAGTTATGGTCAAGTATACGTTAAACTAAACTTTATTTGATTATTATACTAGTATCAGTGTACTAGTAGTCTACTTGTAAGTGTATTAATAGCGCTTGTGTCTAAATTAGCCCACTTTCTAGTTTATATAAGTACATCTATTTTAAGTCTAAAATAAGTACACTAATATCACACTTCAACAAACCTATTTTTCACAATTTTAAAATCTTGAATGTCCAAGTTTGCTGATTTTCAGGAAGTGGATAAAACACTAACGCAGGATTTAATCATTTTCAAAATTCAAAGTTTGCAGGCATGCTTTTTTCAAGTTTTTAAGGTTAGATTTCCACAAAACACGGTAACAAACATAAATGGTGTATTTTAATTCATGAGAAAAAGGTTTGGATGGCTTTATCAAGTTTTGGCAACAATTGGAATGTACAATGAATTCAAATTTATTTTCCCAAACTGTATACTATTGAGTGAGTTGATGTTCCATTCCAGTAAATTTCATGTCTCTACTGTTGTTATCCCAAACCTAAAGGTCATAGCCAACCCCACATGTCTAAACTGATTTGGGACCAGTCCTTGAAAGCATAAAGGGTTGCCAGCTTCTAACAGAAATTGTTTTCAGGTTATCCGTAGAGGTGAACATGTTTTCTGGAATATCAAAAGGCAGATGTTTAGTCTAACTGCGAATGTGAGATCAATTCATTCGTCACTTAAAGAATACAGAATTCAATGCCGTTCATCTTGTAAGATGAGAGCTATAAGGCTTTTTGTTTTCCATAGGCATTTAAATACAACTGGTCCACTGTTGAGTTCAGATGGTGTCACGTCAGAAACCAAACCATCACGCAATGTGTGTCTCTCTGTCTTTATCTACATCCATCTCTCTCTGGACTGTGTGGGTTTTCATCTCTGAAACTCTGGAAGCGGTCAGTCATAATATCCCCGCTGCCTCCGCTTGCCTCTTGGCTGACCGATAGGCAGGGTTTTGGAGGAATTATCCCCCTTAATCGCTTTTTAACGCAGCGGTTCTCAGCTGATAGGTCATGACCCGTAGATGGGTCACAGGTCTGTTTTGATAATTCTGGGACTACATTTAGAACCATCCATTAGTAGATGGCGATAACAAATTAAATATTTATTCCTTTTAAAAGGACAAGAAGCTTTTCATATCTTGCTGTCGATGCCAAAGGATGTCGAATTAAATATTTTGGCGCATGTTTGTTGTTGCCATTATCCTTAAAATCCCACAAGTCATTGAATAAATGAAAAACCCATATTGGGCATTCAAGTCAGTGTGTTTATTTGGACAAAACATTTAAAATGGAAATTATTCATAATATTGTTTTAAATCCTAGATTTGTCACAATTTATGTTCTACCTTTCTCAATAAAAAAATAGTTTTACTTTTTATTCGCCTTGTCTCTTTCGATCACCACAGATGCTGTTTTTCTCCTTTTCCAAAGTCACCCCTACTTATATTTGTCCTGATGCCAAAACATTTTTCCCCATGAATGTCAGAGGGAAGTGCGAGTCTGCAGTTTCTCCTCTCTCCTGTGACATTATTCTGTCATCGGATAAAACCCGATCGGGGCCAACCACAACACGGGCCTCCAATCGCGGAAAGCCATCGATATTTTCACACGGCGTTATCGCGCTACCATCGCTGCTTCGTTCCTCCGTTGCTCTATACTCTTGTTCTGCTTTGCTTCTCCTTTTGACATTGAAGGCCTCGGTAGAGTTTCACCTCCAGATTGAACGTGAAGGCAGCTGTTTTACAGGGTACCCCAGTTCCACTGTTTATTGGCGATATTAAAAGCGCTCCTGCGATGTGTGATATACTACGAGACCGTTAAAACACACAAACGGTACTTCTGCGCTCGGGGACGTTTCAGATAAGTTCCGTCATTCCCCGCTGTGTTTTCGTTTAATGAAAGGCCCGTTTATATTTGTGGTGGAAGTACCAAAAGGACACATGCGATATAAAAATGGCATATTTTACAGACTGGAAGGAGGAAATGTGCTATAATATTAACGGCCCAGGCATTATTAAAAGTGTCAGTCTTGTAATGCTGACTGTTTGAGGAAGAAATGTGAAATATTTTGTGGATTGTAAAGCAATGCATTAATATTTAATTGTGCGATGGAATTGGTGTGAAAAGTGCAGCGGGTGCCAGCTGTGGAGAAGTCAAAATGGCCATTAATGGCAGATCAAGTTGCTTTCCCGAGTTTGAGATAGAGACATTTGAATGCGATCGTAGCTGTAAAACACAAAGTCTTGCCAACTTGAATGGTCCTCAACTCTGTCAGACGCTGTTGGAATATTTGCAGGGCCCGGTTTCCCAACACCCTCGAGAGGCTCTCCAATCGAACGTGTCCCAATGTTTTTCTTATCAGCCCTGAACCCATAAACAAAACTGAACAGGACACACCAAAAACCAAACATGCTCACGAGTCACATATTTCGACTATATCAACTAGATATTGCCTTGTAAGGGCCCGCCTCACTAGGAATTTAACAGCATGACCTTTTGTATGTATTGAAACATCTTGCATTTCAACCATTGCACACCAGTTTGTGTTTTTAAATGCTGAAAAAACTGAACGTGACACATATTATCTAAGCATTTCAGTAATTTTTTTGTCTCTTACGAGCATTAAATAGTAATCTTTTTCAAGGTCAGTATGTTTAGGTGTGAATCAGAATACTTTTCAGAAGATCTGTAAGTAACTACGAAGTAGGTTAAAGCTACACAAGTTTTTTGTTTTGTTTTGTTTTGTTTTGTTTTGTTTTGTTTTGTTTTGTTTTGTTTTGTTTTGTTTTGTTTTGTATTTATATTTTTTGTTATCTTGTTATTTGTTTTGTTTTGTTATTTGGTTTTGTTTTGTTTTGTTTTGTTTTATTTTGTATATGAGTTGTGTTTGGGTAAGATGGACAGGCAAAAAACTATTAATGCCTTGGCAACATTTTAGCACTGTTATACAGGGTACAGTTTTTATTTATTTGTCTTATTTTACATATTTTTTGTTCACTTTGTTTTTCGCTTATAGATTTGTGTGCTTATATATGAACTCAAGAGAATGATGTGTGGTATTATAAGGATCACCTGTTGCTTTGAAGTGGTTTGGTATCTGCTTCTTCTCTGGGTGATCACACACAAGTTTAGGATGTTGTGGACAGTGTTTCTGTTCTGTACAACAAAACCACTACAATCAAAAATGTTTATGCCAAGTCTTTCTTCTGGCTTTGGACGATCACAAAAAAGATGAAACATGGCTCAATGTCAACATAGACACACACCGTCCAATGCAGCAGCTGTAAACTCTATAGACCCCCAGAACCGGTGTGTCTGTGACTCACCTGTGACTCATTTGAGACACGCGTTCTGTAGGCGGGAGTCTGGTAGCGCTTTTGGTTTTCATGTCCTTTCATGTCCAGCTGTCTGTTGTGAAAGTGATTTGGCCGCCGCACGCAGCACAGCCAAACATGATAACTTTTTACAGATGTGCGTGATGTCCGGCTGAACCCCGTCAGGGATATACGGGAGGACATTTTAAAACTGTGGGTGGAACACACAATGCAATAGTAGATAATGTGTTTTACAAACTATTGTTGCACGGATCTAAAGAATACTTGATTTTAATTGGTCAGCTGTGACATTACCAGGTGTTACACTCCATTAAAATCTCTAAAAGTCATCTCGACCCGTTATACATATTTATTCTATCAATCCACTGTCTTTTATCTCAATCCAGGTTCAAATTTCATATGAGCCAAGAAAATATTTTAAACCAATATCACATGTCTTATTACTAATTCGCATGGCATGTAAATGTGTACCCATTCAGGGATTCTTCACATCAAGGTCATGATCATCCTATTGAGGTTTGCTTTGTGGTAAAGAGTACTGTTGTGTATTTAGCAATAGTTCACCCAAAAACAAACAAGCTGTCATCATTTTCTTTCCATCTTAACATTTCAAACCTGTATGACTTTTTTTGGCCAGAACACAAAAGACAACATTTTTAAATGATATTTTGTGGACAGAAAACCATTTCAAGTTATTATTTTGATTTTGTTGGTAACTATTACGTGGTTAATTTTGGGGGAAGTCATGGCCTAATGGTTAGAGAGTTTGACTCCTAGGGTTTTGGGTTTAAGTCTCAGGTCGGCAATATCATGACTTATGTGCCCTTGAGCAAGGCATCAACCCCCAACTGCTCCCTGCACGCAGCAGCATAAATGGCTGCCCCTTGCTCCGGGTGTGTGTTCACTGTTGGTGTGTGTGTTCACGATTGGTATGTGTGTGCACTGCTGTGTGTGTGCGCACTTTGGATGGTTTAAATGCAGAGCACGAATTCTGAGTATGTGTCACCGTACATGGCTGTATGTCACTTTCACTGAAACTCTATTGTTTTGTGTACTCTCATTGTTGATGCTTATATTAGTATGTAGCTAAGCTTTCTTGGATGGATATAACATAAAAACATAATATGTATTTTTTCACACATACATCTGTTTATATTTGACCATTCCCCCTGATGGTTGAGTCTAAACATCAGAAAAATATCAGCCGATGCAAACGTTTCTTATAGACAGAAAATAAACATGCCATTGTGAACATTGTGGATGTGACAAAAAACTACACAGTATTGGAAGATTTCAAACTTTGTAGAATTGCTTTGAAAAAGGCACAAACCAGAAGCAATCATATCCAACAAATGGATAGGAGATAGCTCTTTGTAGAACATTAAATACTATATTTAATTTTTTTTCTGTCTATTGATGAAGAATATGCACTTAAAATAAAGCAAATGATATAAAAACTTTTAGAGAGGCCTAACATGGTTATTTAAACATCCAAATTTTGATATGTGTGCAATGGTAAAGATTGAATAGCCGTAACACAAAATTGTAAGAATGTTATTTAATATAAAGCAAAAAATATATCTTTTCTTTCTTATTTTTAGTGGGATGGTTGACATAAGTGATAAAATGAATGACCTGTCAACTTATATTGTTGATAGGTCAATACAATATTTTACTGGGACTTTAAGACTATGTAATATACTTGTCTATCATTTAAAGATACATTTACAATTCACATGTTTAATCATTTTCTGAAGTCTTCGGCAGGGGGTGTACCTGGAAAACAGAATATTAAATATTGCAGATGCTGTATTCATAAACCTCTGTATTCACTTGGTGCTCCAAGACATTGTACTTTTCAAACAATAGTGCGGCAACACATTCACACTATAATGTGACTTGTGATTTTTCCAAAGTTCTTTAAGTCTTACAAATATTTGTGACATAGTTACGGTATTTCTTAGTCAAGAATCTGCATCTGTGTCTACATGTGAGGCAAAAATAGACGTTCTTTATTTTTCTGCAGGTGTAGGATGCAGTCTGTAAGGAATCAGTATATCTAGATAAAACCTCCTGACTCACAAAACACAAAGTGTTTTGAAGTAGGGAGCAGTGATTGTGATAATGATCTTCTGACATGAGCGGCTTATTAAAAGTGTCTGTATCGAGTGAGATGTTAGGCAGCTGTTGGAGTGTTTGCTATGACTTTGCTTTATGTTTCAACCACAGAGTCATTTCGCCACGGGGCTTGTTTTATTTATATCAACCCACACGTGTTCTTCACCAATTGCGTCGTCTTTCAAGTTCAACATCATCTTTTGGTATTCCGGCAATTGTTAAACCTGTGTGTGGGCCAATAGAAACAGAGACTGTCTAAAATGAACTTTCTTCATTTTTTGTCTCTTATGTTTCTTGTCAATGTAGACGACATTCAATCATTTTCTCTACACTTCTGAAAGCAAACAGACTGAAACATGTTGTCTTTTTTCTTTAAAACTCCAGGTATGCCGGATAGGAAAACAGCTTTAATTTTACCTTCCGGTCTTGCTGGCTTAATCAAGCGTCTCGCCCCGCAGCTCAAGAACAGGGTGCAGATAGTTTATCCAGAATGTGGTTTCTAGCCAGTCGCAACAAAGCCCTTAAGTTAAGAAAACCCTTAGTATGGGTTTCAATTAACATGTGCCTCTGAGATTTCTCACTGATTTGCTTTAATGTAATGCAATGCCTCATTCTGGCAGTGAATCAGCACAAGTCTCATGGAAATAAGATCAGGGACGTTGTGCAAACGCTACCAATCACCGCGGATAACAATCGGCGTCTTGCCGTTAGATGTATGCACAGAAAGTGGATCCGCGGAAAGGTTTTTAACCAGACTAGGTTTGTTGGATGGCGGACAATGTGGCTTGTCAGTTCTTGAGCGAGCATTGGAGGTGAGGAGGAGGTGAAACTGTTCGGTGTTCCCAGAGACCACAAAGAGAGCTGGCATGGTCTTATAAACTTTGTTGACTTTTTGCTCAATGATATTCGTCATTTTGGTTGGTTGGTGTCCAGTTTTTGTCATCTGAGAAATGTCACAACGGGTTTCTCCAACTGGGCATTTTTCAAAATATCTTCTTTATGTTCAGCAGGAGTATATGGGTTCCAGTTTTTATCATCTTAGAAATGTCACAGAGGATTTGTCCGTATGGGCATTCTTTAAAATATCTTCTTTATGTTCAGCAGGAGTATATGTTATTTATTTCAAACCACAGGGGCCTGAGGACTGTCACTATTTGGTTACCAGCATGGGGAGTAAATGTAATTTCAAACCTGTAGGATGGGACAAAAGAAGATATTTAAAAAAAATTTGGTAATCCAACAGCAGTGTAATTTATTTTGTGGACACAAAACCTTTCCAAACCTTTATAATGAGAGAAAATAAGATATTTTGAAGAATGTATGAAATTAAACAGCGGCTTCACCATTTTAATGGGCACAAATCAAATGCAAACCAATGTGAGCTTTCACTGTTAGGTACTTAACATACTTTAAAATATCTACTTTTGTGTTCAAAAGGAGTAAATGTTTTTTAAACCTAGTATGATTGGGCAAAAGAAAATAATTTAAGGAATGTTCCTAACCAAACAGTGACTGCATTAATTGTATGGACACAAAACCACTGTCAGGTTCCTATGTGCTGTGACTTTTTGGTTACCAACATATCTCAAAATATCATCTTTTATGTTCGGCAACAGTAAATGTTATTTTAAACCTGTATGAAGGGAAAAAAGATGATATTATGAAAAATGTTGATAACCGAACAGTGACTGCAATTGCTGCATGGACACAAAACCTTTTCAAACCTTTATAATAGGACTAAAGAAGATATTTTGAAGAATCCTGGTAACCGAACGACGGAGTACCTATTTTATGGGCACAAATATTGCAAATGAATGCATGCTTTTACTGTTATATATTTTTATATCTTTTTTGTGTTCTAAAGGATTATTTGTTATTTAAAACCTGTATGATGGGCCAAAAGAAGATAATTTAAGAAATGTCTTTAACCAAACAGTGGCATTCATAGAATGGACACAAAACCAAAGCAAGCGAATACGTGCGGTCACTGCTAGGTTCCTGACATTCTTTAAAATACATTCTTTTGTGTTCAGCAGACGTTAAAAGTTATACAGGCAAACATTAACTCACCATCAAGTTATTACAAACCTTTATGATTGGAAAAAAGAAGATATGTTGAAAAATGTTGAGAAATGCAGAGTATTGACACATGTGCCATCAAGAGTGAATGAATGATTACACTTTTTTATATTTTAAGGAAAACTGCCCTTTTAATTGGCAAGCCTTGCAACCTTTGAGGCCATTTCTTCTGTACCTCTAATGGATATTTGTCCCAGTATGTGTGTTCTTTACATCTTTAGTAGGTGGTATTTGAGAGCCGAGGGGGTCAAATAACGGTACGGTATTTTGCTGTCTGTGTCTTTAAGCTCATATGCAGACCTCCTTAACAAAGCAGCAGGACACTCATTAACACCCATCTCTCACTTGCACTCTTTGCCTGCATCCTCTCTTTCTCATGAAGAGCTCCTCTCAGGACACCGCAGTTATTCTGGTGTTCAACAGTCTCAGCAGGAAGGGTAAAGCAATTTATTTGGGCTTGTTCCCTCACACGTGGAGCCACTTAGTAAGCAATGAGGTGCCAGACAAACTCACAGCTGCAACAGCACCAGCACTCCGACCTCTCCACCTTTCCTCCGGCCAGGGCTCCGAACTTTTCTTTGGACACCATTTCAATAAACCATGCGAAAGACAACGATTAATACGATTAAAAGTGTACGGAGCCCGTACACTTCTTTTAAATTATGTAATATTTTTAGGACAACGTCATCTGACTCTGTCTTTATCAAACGTTTTGGTTAGATCGTTACTGATTTAGGTTTTGTTAATACAACCTCAGTCTTTCTTACTGTTACTGACAGCGTTGTCAAACTCAGCACACGACACAGAATTAAAAAGCTGTCAGCTGTCAACGCTGAAGCCAAACGCGGGGCTGGGAAGGATTTTAATATGGGAACCCTGTGAGATTGAAATTGGAGTTTTGTGGCTTGCAGATGATTTCTTTTACTATGAGAGGAGCTTAATGTGAAACCATTTTTAAATAAAATAAAAGGCGTAGTTCATCTAAAAATATCAATTCTATCATGAATTACTCAACCTTAAATTGTACCAACCCTGTTTAATTTCTTTGTTCTATTGAAAAAAGCTATTAAGAACAATTTTCACAACTGAGATTTCTTGGCACCATTGATTAACATGGTAGGAAAAATTAAATAGCAGTCAACTGGGTCCCAGAAAAGGTTGTTGTTCAACAGAACTATATTTAATGCATTCTTTTATATTTTAGTAGTGGTCAATGCAGCCCATTTATCTCAGTTGCTAGCATTCTTCTAAATATCTTTCTTTCGATTTAAACTCGGTGAGTCTTTCATGACAGTTATCTCTTTTGGATGAACAATCCCTGAACTCTGCTTTTAACCATATTAAACCATGTTATTTGTATAGATTTTACTATTATTTTACTACAGTAATCAGGGTTTTACCATGACATTTGTAGTAAACTAAAATGACAATAAACATTACTATCTGACACATCTTAAGATTAAAAAAACCTAGTTAGGTAAACTTTGATATATTTTAATAGTCACCTCAATGTCAAAAGTGACCACAAAAGTATGAATTTGCTGCATACCGTAAATTCCTGCATTACTTGCATGTATAAATGAATTTATGTTATTTACAAGATATGCACTACTTAAAATGATTTCCTTTTGAGTCAGTGTTTTAAGCATGTATACGTCTTCTAAAGGCCTGGGATGGCAACCAGCCTGCGACATAGAGGACCAGCGAGTGCTGAAAACCCTACACAATTCCTCAACATTGTTTTGATCCCGTCCAATACTTTATTTTTTGCTTCAGTGAAACCCATTCATGGGTGTCCACATGAACATCAAGTAACAAAACTCTGTCCACTTCCCCTTGTTTCCATCGCTTACATTGTTATCTGGAAAAAGCACGAGCGGTACCAATCTAAACCACGGGCCGGGGTTAAAAAACCTGCTCGTTTGTAATTGGATTTATGTGCAGGAATGTTTTTCCAAGGCGCGACTTGTGAAATAGCACGCCATCTGCTCTCTATTAGTGCGCAGGACCGGCGCTCGCTACACAACATGCGAGGAAAGCCCCAGACGCAGAATCATGGAGCTGCAGAGCTGCTTTATTACAGCAACAGGGAGAACTGCGGTTCCAGCGCATGCATGCCATCACTACACATTCTGTTGCTGCCGTGCATGTATATATTGCTGCTAAACTTTCTAAACATTACAAATAGTTTACTGTTCGATTGCTTTTTTATATCTTTAGTAGTGTTCAGGAAATAACAATTCAATGTTCCTCACCTAAGTGCTTCAAATATATGGTTTTATTTACTTTTTTTTATAATTTTCACATGAATGATAAAACTGTTGGAAATGTCACAGAGTTTCATTGAAGAAGGGAAACCCAGGTATCATGCAGATGCCTGTGGATGGATGTAATACCCTAGCAACTACCCAAACGACCCTTGCAAACATTAAAAGCACACCAGGAACCATCAAAGGTAACCTAGCAACCAACCAAAGCACCCTAACAACCACCGAAAGCATCCTTGCAACCACTCAGAGCACCCTAGTAACCCCCCCAATCACACAATATTAACTTTTTTACAACTTTGAAGCATTACAGTGGTGAGAGACGAAGACCAACATGGAGAAAAAGATGGCATGCAGAGTTTTTCCATTGGCTGAGGCGTGAGGTTGTTTCTTTGACAAGCTAGGGTCAAAGGTCATTGGAAGGTGATCACACTAATAATTAGGCTTAAAAGTTTAGTCCCACAAGGGAAGGGTACTTGTGCGTGTGTGTGCATGCGTGTGTGTGTGTGTGTGTGTGTGTGTGTGTGTGTGCATACATGCTTATACTACACATTGACAGACCCCCGCCCTAGAGAATAAGTGTTCCCCTTTAGCCTCTGGGACAAGTACCCTCCCTTCCCTGTGTTTGTGTGAAAGATCAGCTCCATATTGCACTTATGTAGTGTGTGTGTGTGTGTGTGTGTGTGTGTGTGTGTGTGTGTGTGTGTGTGTGTGTGTGCGTGCGTGCGTGCGTGCGTGCGTGCGTGCGTGCGTGCGTGCGTGCGTGCGTGCGTGCGTGCGTGTGTGTGTGTGTGTGCGTGTGTGTGTCTGTGTGTGCGCGTGTGTGCACGTGTGCGTGCAAGTGTGTGTGCCTGCCCGTGCATTTGTAGAAAAGAATAAAGACAAAGCTCTTGTACGGGAAGGTAGTGACTGTGCAGGAGGCGGTGACATCACAGCAATGCTGATGACACGCCTCGCAACTGTTGTTTACCGTAATCCGAAAATATTTCGTGCATTTGAAAGCCTTGTGGGCCATTTGTTGGTTGGATGTATAATGCAAGTATCAAAAGCCCATCAAGACTATGCTAATTCAAAAACATTGGTACCCTCAAAGTACATCTTACTTCAACCTCAATCTCTTCTGGTTTTAAGAGGCCTTAGAAGTTGTCCTAATGCGACTCTGAGACCCTCGTGTTCATGGTCTGCCTCTCCTCCCCTGATATTTGAGCTTTTACTCTGTCCAGCTGCAACATAAAGTCTGAACCCAGAGTACACGTGCTGATGAGGAGCGGTTGAGCAAAGGCAGCGTTGCGGAGTGAGACCCATTTGGGAGCGTCAGCAACAGATACAATCTGAGATCGAAAGAATCAAAATGGCAATTAATGAGCGAGACGACAGGAGATAGAAAGAGACCGAGGTTGAGGGGAGCGGCTTCAGACGGGAGTTCTGATAGTAGTTTAATGAAGTGTGCTCTGCGAGGAGCAAGCGCTTTGGAGCAAGATCACAGGTCAGAAACTCAATGAGACGATGGCTCGGCTGGCACAGAGCCGAGATGCTGTAGCCGCGCTCAAGGTCAGCGAGATAAAGGAAGCTAAGAAGGGGATGAACAGGGTGGACAGGAAACTAGATTTATGTTCTGGGTGCTATGTAGTTGTGTATGTAAGCTTGGGAAATAAAAGTGCTTTTCAATGCCAGCAAAGATCTGGGGTGTTTGGTTCCACAAAGAACCTTTGTTCTTTGAGATAGAAAAGCTTCTTCGTATATTAAAGATTCTTTAATGGAACCATTTAGAATAAAAAATATTCTATGGTATCGTGAAGCACCATTATTTTTGAATGTGAAAGAGAGAGAATGGATCTTTCAAAAATGTCTTGGTTATTCCAAAATTAAAAAATGGATTTATGTGAAAGTTATGAAGAAAATTGTTTTAAAGTGATAGATCAGATCAAAGTGAATATTATGTTATTTTTTACTTATTTTTTACACCTCACTTTTATAATCACTTCTTTCTTCTGCAGAACATAAGAGACATTTTGAAGAATGTTTGTGACCCCAATGGTACCCATTGCACCCAAAACCAATGCATTCTTCAAAAATCTTAATTTGTGTTCTTGCACAAAAGTGCCTACATTTGTTGTAACTGTACGGTGTTGCTTTCAGTTTCGATGTGATGTACATTGATGATTTGTTCACATATTTGATCATCTATAAAACATAATTGTGCGACACTCTAGAATTTCTTAATGCCCAACATATTAACATCAATAGTGTAAAACAAGTGATATACACTGGGTTTATTCAAATCCTTCATAATATGTATAAGCAAAGTTTATAAAGACAAAACAGTAGTTACTGTACGTGCTTGCTCTTATTTCAGAGATTTAAATATTTGATTTTGTCAATTTTGTGTGTTCAGCACCATAGCTGTCATATTCAAGTGTGATGTACAACATGGGCAGATGCTCTGACAAATAGAGCTGTTCCATTATCAGCCGCTCAGTAACAACTCCTTCATCTTATCGTAAAACGTATGTTTCTTCACCGCTGTGGATAAGGAGGAATTCATACAAACTGCGCCGCTTTGAAACAGCAACCCATGGGGATTGGGTGGCGGTCAGACACCAGGCTGATGTATTTAAGTAAAGGCATTTAATCTGGCTACATTCTCCCAACAGCCCAGCCAGGCCCAGCTCTCTCTGATTGACGTGACACCCTGACACCTGGGTTCCACCACTGCAGGCCGGCGCGCGGCCCGGGCACACCTGCCCGCCCCACACACACACTGCAATTCAAACATTTCAACAGTAATCCCGACTTTAAAAGCTCCACGCGACTTAATGAGAAGGAATCTGTGCTCTGCGCGTTACCTCGATTCCTTCTACCCCCCTCTCTCTATATTCCTATGTCTCTCGCTCGTTCTCTCCCCCTCTCAAGAGGGCATTTAGAGCTGCCCATTAACGGCCAAAGTGTGGATTTCCTGTGAAATAACCATTGTGCCCTCCACATGGTTCATGTCTAAATACTCAAGAACACTTAGTTAAACAGAATGGGATTATTTCCAGCTGTGTCCGTCCAACCAACATCCAGAGCGGGAGAGATCCATCAGAACTTTTGCTTTATTGATGATGTGGCGTATAGTGCATATATATTGGCTTTTCTGTAGAATATAAGGGCGGGTGTGAAGTGGTCAGCTCTTCACATTCCACAGTCTTTATGGAAGCTGGTTCGCTTATTGCCATCTTAAAACCGCTTGCCACGAGGTGGCCTGGCAGATGACTGCTTTAATGTCTCGGATAGCTTATTTTTATGGTGCTGGAACTCCTCAGAAGTCCGTATTCTGTCTGGGATCGGTTGTGTATTTTTGATCTGATTCAGTGAATCAAATCGATGCTGAAAGCCAGAGTGTTGCTTTGTGAGCCATGCATTTTATTGAATGCAATATAAAGCAAAGAAGGGTCCAAACTGTACTTCGGCGGGTCTGCGAAGTGGACTTTATTAAACATGTTGGAGTCCATCTGTGACGTGCACCAGTTCTATTTCTTTGCATTACATCAACGTGTTCGATTAAAAAAAAATAGCAATAATCATCCCAAGACTTCAATATCAAAGAGTATAGCACATTATAATCCAACATGTAGACACATGCACAGCTTTTTGCACTTTCTTGCTCAACCAGGTAACTTTTGTCGTGCGGTGTACACCATGGTTTGTATTCATGCTGTGAACAAACTTGTGCAATTGTTTTGGAATCATGTGCACATTGTGTTGGCAACATCCCCCCATTTTATCCCCAAATGAGATTCCCCAGACCCTAAATCAAAGACATGTATACAACATACAGTATGTGTTGTTCATCCATAACAAACCTAACCACAATGTCAAGATCAGACATGTCTCCAAGTTTGGTTATCAAGAAGAAATGACTCTTTTACACACTGATCAATTCCCACCCCCAACTCAAGATTAAACAGGTTGCGGTAGGCTCCAGTATCGAGAGAGAGAGAGAGAGAGAGAGAGAGAGAGAGAGATAGAGAGAGAGAGAGAGAGAGAGAGAGAGAGAGAGAGAGAGAGATCGCACAACGGGATATGCTGAGACCTTCACTTGTTCATCACACTCCAGCAGCACCAGACCCTTAATCCAGTCCAGTGAATCCGGGATTATCCCACCGAGAATCATGAAATCAGACGCAATGTGGATTTATCCAGTGCTTGTGTGCGTCCTGCTCTCCGTGGATGTGGGTAAGTCCGTGCGTAATGCGCACTTTGGAGTGCGCTTTTCTTATTCTATATCAAGTTTGAAGAAAAGTTATCCCATCAGATTATACAAACATAAAAGAGATAATGCACTTATAATGAGAGTTTGTTTAATAGAGTTTAATAGTAAATGTATCCAACTTTTATTAATACATGCAACTTTTTTATACATATCCAATTTTTATATCTATCCAACTTTTTTATATCTATCCAACTTTTATATATATGCAACTTTTTATATACATCCAATTTTTATATCTATGCAACTTTTTATATGTATCCTACTTTTTTATATTTATTCAATTTTTTTATCTATCCAACTTTTATTTTTTTGGGGAGTATATGTCATAGGTGAGTATTGGGTTTAAGGTGCTAATTTCTTTACATTTACAATGGTTTATAATCACAGTTGACTTTGATATGCTTTTAAAAACTTCAATGAGCTGAATGAATGAGTTTAGCTGAAATTGAGAGGTTACCACTCCAGAAACACTTAAATTTATTTTTTTTAATGAAATTTTAATTAAAAAGTGAACTTTATGTTTAGAAGTTCACCGTATGTATATTAAGTTTCGAGTTTTGGCAAATCTGCTGTCTTATAAATTGAATCGCATCAATCATGCCTTAGTATGTGGCTCGTTGTAGATGTAATGCCGAGGAGAGTTTGTATGGTAACAGAAAGGTCATAGGTTCAAACCCAAGGCCATGACCATCATAGAGACCCTCAAAGTTTAGAATAGCAGTTTCTCAATGGTTCCTCGATGGCTAATTCTTCAATTACACTTCCTAAGTCACGTCTTTGTTCAATCCCTACAAACATTTATGCTTCAACTACCAGCACTGTGCCCTTCAGTAAGTCTTTTGACCCCAGGTCACCGTCGGAGGTCTGATGATAAAAGCCGTCTTGCATGAAAGCATCAGCTAAATGCATAATTAGTTGAGCTCTCCACCCCAAAACATACACTACCTCAGTCCTGTTTCAATGGAGGGAATTCAATGATACGACTGATGGTAAATAGCCCTGACATGCATCTGCAGATGCACTACAAGGAAATGTCAAAAAAAGCCACAGATCACAGCGAAAGAGCCCCTCTCAGGTCGCACATGTCCCGGTCGAGAGCACATATGGAGCGACTGCGCTCTTTAAAGCGGGCGTTATCGAGTCCCTGTGCAACATCTGGACAGAGCTGTTTCTCCCATATTTCACCGTTGCAAATATTCATCGGCCCAGATGTGCTGCGTAAACACAGAACAAGAGGCTCTTCGAACTTTCACTAGGGCTCAAGGAAAGGAAAGACATTATCGAGCCGGCATGAACCCATTAATGCTGATCTTTCGCTGATGCCTCACCGCTACCATAAACGTTACGCTCAGCATTTCCCTGCTGTTATCCAAGGAAGACATTTAGCCAAATCTAATAAGCGGGCCAGGAGATAAAGATGCCCCCGACAGGCCAAAGAGAGGAATTTAAAGGAGTCTAATTGAGGTGCTGAAGGAAAAGATCAATGTTTGAAGACCGGCCTGATGAAAGCCATATGTGTTCTGATGCAGCCCAAACATTAATAATGTGTTCTCACCAAAACCACCTCAGCCGCAGGAGTTCGGCGGGGGATGCGGATGCGCGATATGGTACCCGTCTGAAGCGCACACAGGCCTGTTTCCACTGATTCTTCAATAGTTTCGCAAATCCCCTTCATGGTAAGACCAGCGGTCCCAGGGTTTCCAAGCTCTTACCCATGCTGAGTGCAAAAACAACAATTGGGGGAAAGTGTATTCACTTGTTTAAGTTTCACAGTATGCCATCAACATTCACAGTAAAAGTACAAATAAACTTAAACGTTGACCCCTAAAGTGGGAAAGATGAGATTAGGGATGTGTTCCGTGGTAGGTCAACCAGTTAGCTTTGCACATATATGTGAGTTCCCTTTTAAAGCAAAGTGAATCATAACTCTTTGACAGATAGAATGTGTTGGGTGTGACAGGGTTAAAAGTCTAAACAGCAAACATAATCACGACATATCACATTATTCACAAATCCATGTAGACGCAACCAGGCCACTTACTCCCAAGAATGACCCTTGAAGTTCATGTCGACTGTTGCATGCGTTTCAACTTTTAGGAAGTGTTTATTTTTATTTTTATTCTTTCTCTTTTGTTCAGAGTGCAAGAAACAGACGCTCCAGAGGTACCAGAAAACTGAAAACACCAGGCTGTTGTGTACAGACTGCTCTGAGTCTTCACGAGTCAAAAGCGTCTCGCTGGACGACTGCGCACGCAAATGCAGCAAGAGCAAGAAGTCCTGCAGGTGACGGATGTGCATGTAGTCACGCAAACAAACACACTAGCACGCAGTTTATGTGAGACTTTAATCTGAACCTTTTGCATCTTCTTATTAAACAGATCAATCACAAATGTGCAGCTGAAGTGTTTCTTACAGAGAGCAAGGGGAATTAGATGGAGAGCAATCTCACAAATCTCCTCTGGAGCTATAAAAGGGATCTTAGTGTTTCCAACCCTGCTCAGATGAACAGCTTTCGTTGTCACATTTGTGCCCACTTTTATTCGTCACACACTGTAAGGTGCTATGAGTTAACAATTACTAATGCACTAGATAAAATAAACTGATAATGAACAACAATAGGCAACAGTCATGTTAGTTTATGTTCATATTCAGCATTTAATAATACAATTTCAAAATCAAAAGTTGTCCTTGTTTACATTTGGTGAAGCACCATGACATGACATGAACGTAAATTAACAAGGATGAATAAATGCTAAAGAACGAAATGATTCATTGTTTGCTAATGCATTCACGTATGTTAACAAAGAGCACCTTATTGTAAATTTTGTATCCACGCGAAAATTCCCCTAAACACCATAAAAGGTCGCATTAGCATTGAAATTAGTTTTCCAACGAAAACTAAAACGTTGTTGTCTTGCTTCGCTTGTTTGCTTACAGGGCATTCTACTTTGACCAATTAAACAGGAAATGCCACTTGCTTCCATTCGACCGTTTCTCCGAAGGCTCGCAGAGAGAACGCAAACCTAACTACGATCTTTACGAGAAGAAAGGTAAATATTTTAATTCCCTGCATAGAAGCTCACTCGCGCTTGACCTTTAACTTTAACTTCTTCGAAAGTTTACCGCAAACGTTTTGGGTTGACTCCACGATCGTGTTTGTTTACATCTCTGACTTTGAGCGTAAAATTATGACCTACGTGTAAATCCACCTGCGTCTTTTGTAAACATGATACGCTTAAGAGGTTTGCAACCAAACACGCAAAAAAAACCATGACGTTACGAAGTTGCCTTATGTTTACGTTCACGCCAGCATTTGAAGTTGATGATGTTCATCCGTTGTTCGTTGCGCATAAAAAGTCCTGTTTAGCAATAAATCCCCTTAGGTTGTCAGAGAGAAACAAAATCAGTAAACACTGTTTACAGTTTCAGATTATTTGAATAGCTGTGTGCTGAATGTTTACCGCAGACTATGTGAAGGAGTGTATCATTGGCTCTGGTGTCAACTACAAGGGGAGAAGATCCTTCACGAAGACGGGAATTACGTGTCAAGCATGGAATATGTCCGTACCACATGAGCACAAGTAAATACTCTCTATTTGACTTTCTTTTTCTCTAAAAACACTTTGCGCAGTACAAGGCATTGGGCACGTGTGAGTTTGCACAGGTGCTACAATAAATTTTCAAATCTAGCCTTGCTTGTTTTTGACAAGCAAGCCAGCAGCAATGAGCAACGGCCAATGAAATTGTGAGAAGAGGGCGAGGCAGTGAATGTTGAATTGGCAACTCAACAATCTGAAACTCCAAATCCATTCTAGAACTGTTGGATGAGTCCATAAAACTGCTTTGGTATGATATATGAGTAATTTTAGTCTCCGATTTGTTGCGGTAGTGTCGGTGATGACTTTTCTAAAAATCTTTTCTTTTCGTTCTCACGTTTTTTACATTGAACAGTTTTCATCTTAATCCTTCCTGCCGTTGAGATTGTTTTCAAACCCTGTCCTCTGAATCTGAACATAGGGTTTGCTACGTAGAGTGACGCCTCAACTGGTTAAACGCGAGCAACACCATTATTGCGGTAGAACGTTGCCAGGTTCTCGTTAGCCGAGCGGTTATTGGCCTTATGATCTATGCCGCTTACAAGCCGTTTAAAGATTTTAGAGGTAAGAGAGCAAACGAAAGAAAGATAGAGAAAGAAAGAGAAACGGGGGGATTTATGGACTGAAGTCATGTTCTGTCTGCCCTCCAGCTGAGCTCACAAATCCACAGACACATTAAAATACGGGCAACTCCGAGGCCTAAACACAGATGCTAATCCAGACCCCCTCCTCCTTTTGAATAACTGTATTCTCAACAGCTTGATCCCTTTTGAGAGCCATCGCCTTTTCACTTTCTTTTGTGTGATTGCAATCTTTCTTCTGAGACTTCAGTTCTGATTTCTCCAGAAGACTAAATGCGCTTAATAAATGAATCCACCTGCTCCCATTTAGCCTAGCCAAACTGAAAGGAAGCAGTGTTGAGGCCTAAAGGTGAACCTATGAGATACGTGCATGTAAATGAGTAAGCAAGAATGTGTTTAACGTGACATGAAGGAATATAAATGACAACATCTCTTCTTGGGACTTTCTAGACTCTGCAATGTCACCAAAGTTGATTTGTTGACATTTTATATGGGTTTATAGCTAGCGAACCCATTGGTGTCAACAAATATAGATTGCGTCACAATCTACGCCAATACTAGCCAGTGGAAACTATGCAGTTGTTAGTGGCATGACTATCAGATTGTGATTCACCGCTGCCAGTAAATGTCTCCTTCTCAACATCATTTTCGAACACAAACAAATTCCACGTTTTCCAAAGCGACACATTTCCGACCCATTTGACCCTCTGCTGGTGTGAAAGAATAAATAATGCATGTGTTTATGGAATTAAAGATGGTTAAGAGTTTCCGAGTGTCTGTTGGCAGCCCGCGAGGAATGGCTGGCTAACATCTGTTAGCGCAACATCATTAGCCGTGGAGATCACAGGCCTCATGTGGAACCTGCCACAAGATCCAGATGCAGTAACCCAGTCCGGTCCAGTTATGGGCCTTTCGTAACCCAGTTGTTTATGCAAGAAGTTTATCTGCTCTCTTGTTTTTGTTTAGATGGGGTTCTATGTCTTTGATCCAGTGCCATTGTAGTCGCAGATTTACGGATAGCCTTTCAAGGTCACTTAAGGTGTTTTAGATCACAAATTAAGTCCTTTGTGGAACATAATTAACATGTTACTGTGGGTTTAAATGTTTCTTAGAGTTGGGACCTTCTAACTTATGGTTGTTACTTGTAAGATCCAATCCGATTTATGCCGTTGAACTTCTAAAGTCAAGTTTTTTGAGCACCTTGTCCTTGGTGGAACATTAAGAACATTTTGCTGTGGGTTAAGATGCTTCTAAGTGTTGGACCCTTCTAAGCTAAGTTGTTACTTGGTCGTTCCAACTGATTTAGGTGGTTGAACTTCTGCAAGTTTTAACAACTTTTCCTATGTGGAGCATTAAAAACATGTTACCGTGGGTAAAGATTTTTCTAACCACAAGAATGTTCTAAGGTATGGTTGTGGGACCAAACTGGTTTAGGTGGTTGAACTTCCGAAGTCAACTTTGTCTTAGCACCTTGGGACTTTTTGTAAGGAAGACCAGAATGGTCCGGATTTTGCTATGTCTGCCAGCTAAACCAGCAATACAATTTAAATCTTGTCTAATGTGGTCTTAGATTCAGGTCTAATGTGGTCTTTTTTTGTGATCTTTGTTCTATAGTACAGCTTGAACTGGTTGACCATCTTCACTTAAATTCATCTTGTCATTTTCAACAGTCTGGTTGCCATAAGACATGAGAGAAAATCAGTGTGACTTCTAACTCTCTCTTTCTCTCTCTCTAAATATCTGTCTATCCATATAATTATCAAACAGTTTCAAGCCTGCCAGACACAAAAGATTTGACCTGCGGCAGAACTTCTGCCGAAACCCAGACAACGATCCAAGTGGACCCTGGTGCTTCACAGAGCTCACAGAGACTCGACATCAGGAATGCGGTCTTCCCCAGTGTTCAGAGGGTTAGAGACTGATCAATGCAGTTGCAATGTTGATAAAATGTAAAAAAATAAATAAAATTGTGCACTATTTAAATGTGTGCATTCTGTGTCTTTTGCTTATTATATGATTGTAGTTGAGTGTGTGAGGTGTAATGGGGAAACTTACAGAGGACCCATGGATCGCACAGAAAGTGGCAAAGAGTGTCAGAGATGGGACTCACAAAAACCTCATAAGCACACCTACCAGCCTCACAGGTACACAAACATACACACATATATACGCACACATGCATTGCAAACACATACAGCGCTGATTAACGACAGCTTTCTCAATGCATTCCATATGTACAGGCATGTCGATAAAGGCCTGGATGACAACTACTGCCGTAATCCCAATAATGACGTGCGGCCGTGGTGTTACACGATGGACAGAAATACGCCATGGGAGTACTGCAACATCAGCGTGTGTGGTCTGTTCACATTTTTGTCTTTATAACTGTAAAGGTTGTGCCGTTTCGCTTTGGTAATCACGGGCGTCATATTTCAGATTGTATTGCTCATTGTTTTGATGTAGTGTCTTGGATGATTGAGGGCACAAAAAATGTGTAAATATAATAAAATATAAAGACAATAGAATAAAGAATAGATCATGTTAGTGTGAGAACTTTTGAATGCTTTTCTCTCATAATATTAGTTTTGTCATTTAAAGTAACAATAATAAGCAATGAGAGAATTAAAAGATATTAATTTCCTTCTAAATATCCTGATACATAATTTACTTTTCTTTTCTATACATTGTAAGTAACATTCTATGATAAATGTTATATTGATTTCTTAAATATTATCTTTCTCGGACCAGGTCAAAGATGTAATTTAAGTGAAATTAATAGGTCAAATCAAACATTAATGTTTGATTTCTCTCTGACTTAAGCCTATTTTTAGTGTCAAATAAGATTAAGGGAGAAAAAATGTTAATGTATTTATCTATAGTATAATACTATCTTCTGTATCTCTATGGTGGATATAGTTATGTATGAGCGTACATGTGCGAGTCTGTAATGTTTAGTTCAACTGGAATTCAATACAGGTGCTCCAGCTTACCATAAATCTTTGTTACTTATGTATTTTCTCTGTGGTGTTTCATCTTCTTGCAGACATTTCTCAAATTCCTTGCATATTCTTTTGCATCTATTTCAGACTCGGATAAAGACGTCAAAGTGGATGTGACTACCTCTTGTTTCCGGGGTCAGGGGGAGGAGTACAGGGGCACTGTCAATGTGACCTCTGCAGGTGTGACCTGTCAGCGCTGGGACGCTCTCTTTCCTCATAACCATTCTTACACGCCGCACAACTACAAATGCAAGTGAGTTGCATTTAATCTCTGGCGTTTCTTTATAAGAGCAATGATTTTTGAAGTTGCGTCTAACAAGTCTGATGCAAAATCTGATGTAAGGAGTCTCGTTGATGTTTCCCAGTATGTTGCCTTGTCAAGGGGTTGCTAAGGTGATGTGAGAAGTTGTATTAAAGGGATAGTTCACACAAAACAACAAATTCTGTCAGGATTAACTCTCGACTTGTTATTTGTTTGGTTGAACACAGAGAAAGATATTTAGAAGAATGCTTGCAACCCTATTGACTACCAGTAGAAAATACAAGGGTACTTTTTGTCCCACATTCGCAAAATATCCCTACTAAGGAAATACGTGGGATTCAAGAACTATTTCGTTACACGCATTTTTCCAAATATCTTTCTATGTATTCATCAGAACAAAGAAATCTATACAGATCTGTATCAATTCCTAGGTGAGTTAATGATGACAGATTTGTTGTTTTTGGGTGAACTACCCCATTCAGGTAGAAATACATTTAAGATGCATTTAGTTTCATTCTTAAATCAGCTCTGACACTTAAAAAACCACACAATAAAAACAGTATACCGATACGAAATGATAGGACAGTTGCTTTGTGTGTGTGTGTCATTCAGGGATCTCCGGGAGAACTATTGTAGAAATCCAGATGGCTCTGAAATCCCCTGGTGTTTTACCGCAGACCCAAAAATCCGTAAAGCGTTCTGTACCAACATCCCCAGATGTGAATCTGAGAAGTCTGACAGCACAGGTGAGCCCTTACAAATTTCTTACACGCTTACACACAACCGCAAAATCCCACACATGGATAAGCACTGTGAAGCGTATTTAGCCACATCGTGAAATTTTGTTGCCTCGAAATTCCTTGCTCATCATAATTCAGAAGAATTTTAATGACGAAGAGAAGGAAAGACGTTTTCTGCATAGGCGCCTTCATGGATGGGTATGAAGATCTGGCACCCATTCTAGTGTGGTTTTGTTTGCATTCCCAATCAAATGTGTCAAACAAATCACAAGCCCCTAAAATTGAGCCAGAAGGATTCTTTAACATAAATCCTGTACCGTGAAACCGTTTCAAAATCTTTGTTTCATGTATGTTCTATCGCTGTGTTTCAAAAGACACATTTTTCACCAGAAGAGTCCCGTTGAGGATTTAGGTTAGAGATGTAGGCCAGTCACTCTCTGGATTCACTCAGACTTCAGTCAGATCTTGGCACGGACCAAAGCTTTTTTCCTCTACATGTTTGCCAACTACCAAATGTAAAGCGGCCCCTGGCGTGAAATTGGCCATCGCCCGCTAATAAAATGCTATTTGAACATGCTTACTTCATGACAGCATGGATCCACTCAGCATATCCGTAAATAATGGGAACCCGGAGCTGTGAATAGGTGTGGATTTTACTCAAGGAATTCCGAAAAATCACAGCGGGAACTCTTTAATATCCGAGTTGATTCTCCAAGACAATGAGATTAAATGCCAATGAAACTTAGACTTTTGCCTCAAGGCTCAACATCCTTCGTATGTGTTATTCCTGAGAAATAGACCCCAGTAATTTCTCATGTATCTCATGTTTCTAGTAAGATCTCAAGCTATGCAATTCACAGGCATTTTGTATTATAGGAGAAACGTCTAAGACAAACACAGTCTTAAATGAAGCGTATCTGAGTACTGAGTGTGAACACGTGCTTGGAAGCCGAAGCCATGCAGGTTATGTTGTTTATGATAGTTTTATGTCTGTTATATCTGTGTTCTAGATTGTTATGAAGACAACGGGGAGAGTTACCGCGGTAATTTGTCAAAAACAAGATCTGGAATTCCTTGTGGACTGTGGTCTGACCACACATTCAGGTACACAGATGTTTCCATGAAATGATTGAAACCATTTAATGCTGAAACTGTTTGAAGGCCATTTTAGCCCATTATAATGTGCACAGACGGATAGAAGTAAACAGGTTGACTGTTTTGCTCTTGTTTTTTAAATATTGCTCATTTAAGGTTGGATTCTTGACTTAAATTTGGGTCACTTTAGGCAGACATTTGTAAGCGGGGACTAGTTTCTAACCAATGTAAGATTGTGTGTTGAAAGACTGTAATTTTAGGAGCTGCTTAAAGAGCAGGTATTAGAAAAATGTACAAGAAACCAATTTCAAAAAACCAGACAAAATTTAAAGGAGAGCTATTACGCTGTTTAAATCGTTTTAAGATTTTTAGAATGTTAAACATGTTCAGTTGTCATGTTCAACGTGGTTCAATTGTTAAAAACTGAGTAAGACACATGACCTAGTATTAATACATTACCTCCACGCAGACCCTGAAGGCTTCAGAATTTCTTTTTTTTTTTATATTTAACTTACAGATATCACGAAATCATCAGTTATTTATTGGCTATTCACAAGTTCTACTTTTCAAAATACATTGTTAACCCCAAAAAAAAGTCGCATAATGAATTTTTGAGAAAACAAGCAAAAAAGTTTGATTTTACCTATTAACTTCACTATTATTTCCATCTTTAACTTGGTCTTACTCAGTAAATATAAAAGTTTTCACAGGCAGGGTCACCAATATTACTTCTATATTTATGAGTTTGTAATACATAAAGTATTCAATAATACATGTTCTCTGCATGGTGTTTGGAGCCTTTCCAGGAATCCTGGATAAATTATACTGTTTGGGAATAAAAGAAGTTGGGATTCCCTTTCAATGAGAAGCATTCAATATGGTCACAGAAAAAGAGTCCCCTCCAACTTTGCCTTTATTCAACATTTCTGCATGTATTGTGCCTTTTCTTATTAAGTGTCTGTTGAATTTCAACAGCGATTTGAAAAAGTGCAAAGCTACATAAAAGTTGTGAAAAAAAAAGAGATTGATTGCATCACATATTCATTTGTGAACTGACTGTGCATCTTTGTTTTTTTGCCCTTTGTGACCCTTTATGATATTCTGCAAGAATGCAAATGAAAAAGTGGAATTTGATATGATGAAACAAAAACGTTGTTTTACTCCAACAAATATCTATAAATAGTAAAATCAGAAGACCTTAAAACAATTGTGCCCTTTTTATTTTTCTCGCAGCTATAAATTGAAACTACTTCTCATATATTCCTACTTCTCATCATGTCAAGTGTGTCGAAAGCGACTTTCCTCGCAAAAGCTTTATGTAAGCAGTGATGTTGAGTTTGTTTTGAAAAGCGATTATAAAGCAGTATTACAACATTGAAAGAGGTCTATGATAACAAGCAGAAGTGGGAGCCGGGCAGGACACATTCATCACTGACACACTGACAACAAAAAATACCACACACTGTTCCGCACAGACAGTTGTCCTCACAAAGCAGCGACCTGAAGTCCGTGTGCTCGGGATAAGCTGTTAACATTACTTAATTTACAGGAATTTTAAAAGCCAAAATGACACAGACAGACGGACATGTTCCAGGAATGCCCTCTGACCCCAGGAAGCGGTGTACCCCGCTCTCAAAGATCGGGCAGATCAAAGCCAATCAGCTTCTTCAAATGGCGGCCTGCCAGGGAGTCTGCCTCGCACGGGGTCGAGAGGTCGTCTCTGAGAAAACTCAACATCGGCTTGTTCAGTAGTCGCAGGGGACGAGAAATTACCCCTTACCGCTTCCTACACATTTTTCATTCCAGATTTTCATCTGCACGACTGTCCGTCTTGCCCAATGATTTATTTTCTTAGTAAGTCAACTCTGTAAAAGTTGCCTGGCGTGCGGATTCGAGCTGGCTTGTGAGTAACGTTGAAGACAGGAGGTGTAATACGGAGTGCCACGTGACTGTTCAGAGTTCATATGTTTAATCTTTTACTGGTGCCGGAGGGACAACCTGAAAACGATTCCTTCTCTGAAGGTCTTTTTGGGATTGTCACACAAGTCAATGTTTCCATCCTTCCTGTCCCGTGCCTCTCAAGAGAGCTGATTTCCTCTTCATGTGTGTTTGTGTGTAGGAGAGACATACGGTCTGCGGCGGCCAGTTCGAGCTTGGAGCTGAACTTGTGCAGGAATCCTGACCGTGATAAGCACGGGCCGTGGTGCTTCACGTCCAACTCCTCCATTCCTTGGGATTACTGCAGACTGGAACGCTGTGAGTTTCCAGCATTTGTGTCTTTATGTTCCATGTTGGAAAGGCCAGCTGAGAGATTCATTCATAGTAGTTTTGCTTTGGCCTAGATGACAAACCCGTTTCATTTGACCATGTTGGTCATATTAGAAAACTCTTCAAGTATTGCTGACACTTTTGTTTTGAGGTTTCATGGTCAAACAAACATTCTATGTGTTCTGTGTTATTTAGGTAGATCAGCGTTCTCTGATGACCATCAGATGAGTAAGTGAGTTTATCTTTAACTTAACAAAGGCTTTACTTTTGGGACAGATTTTCAACTTAATGTTGGATTAATATACCTGAAATAAATAAATTCAACAAACATTAACTTTCTTAACTGTGTTTATACACTTAAAGGGATAGTTCACTCAAAAAATTAAAACTCTGTAAAAAAAGGACTTGCAGCAAATGATCAGTACAATATTCTTTATTAACGTACATTTCTGTTAATGCTAGATGTATTTTCATACAGTGCCAAATGTAAACTACAGGTTTAACAACAAGAAAATATTGTCCCCTATTTTAAAGATTTTTTTCACAATGTATATATACTTAGAAGAATAGTTCACTCCAATATGAAAATTCTGTCATCTTGTGATCAACCTCTTGACTTTTAAATCCTGTGCAACTTTCTTTCTTCTGCAGAAAATCTCGATATCTTAAAAAATGTTTGCAAAAAAGTTTATTGTTTATAGGCTTATTGTTGTGTTCATATAATAAAAGTCAATGGAAGCCAAATTGGTTTTTGTGACATTCTTCACAATATCTTATTTTGTGTTTCGCAGAAATGAGTCTTACAGGTTTAAAATGACAAGAGAGTAAGGAAATTATCAAATCATTTTCATTCGGGCTGAACTTTCCATGATTCCATTGCACACAAAAGAAATAATAAACATATGAATAAGCCAACATTGAAAATTCATTTGACATGTTCTTCCAAAATGTTCCCCATCTGCAGATGGGAGACCAAAACCGTCTTGTTATATACACAAAGCCACAAGGATTGTCGGGGGGATGCGGGTGCAGCGGGCAGAGGATGGAAGCTGGGTGGTCAGCATTCAGAAAAGGTATACACTTGCTGTTTGATGAGAGGAAGATCTATAGGTGCTTTGAAAAGTTTAGGCACAAACTCACAGTGTGAGATATTTAGCCACAGATATAAATCAAACAAATGAGATCTATTTTTAAATTGTTTATTTCAGTTAGCAATGAAATCAAACATTTCCATTAAGAAATTACACAAGCGTCGCTCTCTACACGTATTTCAACAATTGGCGCTTATACATGTTCACACTGTTTGTAATATCTATTTTTGGAAAACATAAATCATGCACAAAAGATTTCATACTCTGATTCTCCCTTCATAGAAACAAACACTGGTGTGGCGGCTCTTTGATCAGAGAGGAATGGGTTCTTACCGACCAACAGTGCTTCTCCACCTGGTAATCCATTTTATCACTTCTATTTTCTATCTATCTATAACCTTTGTCATATTATCCCACTTTGAGTCATAAATATTACCGCCAACTTTAAACACTTCTATTTACATGTAAAATGACATCAAAATGATACTTCCATATCCGAAGCTATCTTTCGAATTATTCACAGAATCACTGATTTAAATTATTCATTTTTTTTAAAAACACTCATGGCATGCGTGATCCCATATGGACACAGCCTTATCCCGGCCTCATGTTTCTAAATGTCAGAAGATGTTTTCTGTGAGGCATGCGGATCCGGTGTTTCCGGATTAAAAGTGCGCAGTGACAGGCCTGTTCGGGGTTTTGAGTGATGGCCCTCTGCTTTGACATTGGTGCATCTGCTTAGCTTCTGCATTTGGCTGCTTGATATATGTCCGCGGATCTGCCTCAGTGGTTTTTGAGTGAAAGCCTGCTGTCTCTGTTTAGTTTGAGGGTGGAAAGGGGGACAGAGGTAGAAAGCAGGGGAAAAGGATAAAGGAGAGAGGGAGAAGGAGCATGCCTGGGTTTTCGATCATCTCTACATTTACCAGATCCGTTCCCTGGTGGGTTCAGTTATCTGATGCTTCTCGGGAAGACGCAGACCTGGCTGGACTCTGGCTGAGGCTCTAAACTGACCTCTGCGCCTTGATGGCGTCTGCGGATGAGTTTAACAGGGATGCGCGCCAGCTCGCGAGTCTCATGCATGTAGAAAGGATGATGTTCTGCGCCTGTGATCTGCATTAACTGCACGGTTGTAAAAGCCTGAGTTATCGCCATCCTACTACGATACCTCAGATGCACGCAGACCTCTCGTGAATGGGTGGGGTTTTGTTGGACATGCTTGTGAGTGGGGTATCATGAGTGGTTTTTGTGATTTCCTCAGTGTTCCTGATCTCTCCGAGTACACAGTGCAGGTGGGACTTCTTCATCTCAACGCCTCTGCCACCGCACAGGGTCTCCGGATAGCACACGTGGTCTGCGGGCCAGAGGGATCTAACCTGGTTTTGCTCAAACTCACAACGTGAGTCAGTTTGTCCAGCCAAATATTTGTCTATCCATATAGTCATTCATTCATTCATTCATTCATTCATTCATTCATTCATTCATTCATTCATCATCAAAACTCATGCTTTTATGCCCAGGCCTGCCCCTCTCTCTGACCACGTGCGAACTGTACAACTTCCTGTGGCGGGGTGCGCTGTTGCAGAGGGAACCTTCTGCCTCATGTATGGCTGGGGAGATACAAAAGGTACTGTTCTGTTTGGTTCTGTTCTGGTCTCTATTGCTGTCTTTCCTGATGTATTCATTTTACCTAAAACCGATACTGTTCTATTCGATTTGAAATTCTATTCTATTTTTATTTCATTTCATATTTTGTTGTATTCCTTTCGATTGCATTTTGCATTTTGCAATTTGCAATTTTTTTCTATTTTTTATTCCATTTCACATTCTGCTCTATTTTATTCTATTGTATTTTGTGTTCTAGTCTCTTTACTATTCTTTTCCCTACTGTTGTTGTTCTTTTACATTCAAATAACAAAACTCTTTTCTGTTTTGCTCTGTTAAGTGCTGTTTATTAATTCTTTTCTATTTTCTACTGTCAATACTGTTATACACTGTTATAATCATATGATGTTCAATGTTTGTATATTATTCTATTCTGTACAGTTGTCCATACTGTTACATTCATATATAAAAAAATGGTTCTGTTCTGTTCTGTTCTGTTCTGTTCTGTTCTGTTCTGTTCTAGTCTACTCTAGTCTGGTTTGGTCTATACTTTGCTCTTTACTGTTATGTTCTATTTAATTCTATAATTTGGTCTTTACTGTTAAATTCATATAACAAATGATTTTTATTTATACTTTGTTCATTTTGTAATGTGTTCTATTTTCAATTCCATTTCATTGTCTTTTTCTATTCTCACCTGTAATCTTATTTAACTATAAAAACAGTTGTTGTTATATAAAAATAACAACAGAGAAAATAATAAACTGAAAAAGAGAAGAAATAGAAAATAATTTAAATAAAATATAATCGAATAGAATCATCTTTATTTTGTTCTATGTACTTTTACTTCTCTAGTCCAGTTATTCCATCATAATCTATATATTTTCTGTTTAATGTATTATTTATACTTTTTACTACTTTTTAGTGTAATATTAATGCTTTTAATATGAACACTTTTTGAACTTTACGCTTACCTCTGTTACTTTGACCTCTGTTATAGGCACAGGGGACGAGGGCAGTCTGAAAATAGTGGGACTTCCCATCGTAAGCAGCAAAAAGTGTTCTCAAAGCCACAATGGGATTCTGCCCATCACCGAGACCAAAATCTGTGCTGGAGGGAGGAGAGATCAGGGTGTTTGCGAGGTGAGAATCAACACATTTCTGAGAATGGCTTTCCAGTATCGCTTTTGTGATCCTTTGTTGTATTGGTTTACGTCTTACAGAGAGACTATGGTGGCCCGTTGGTATGCCAGGAACGTGAGAGCAAGGTCATAGTGGGCGTGAGCATCAACGGCCGAGGTTGTGCGGTCGCCCGGCGTCCCGCCGTGTTCGTAAATGTGGCCTTTTACTCGGAGTGGATCCGTAAAGTGTTCAAATACTATTCAGACATGGAGACAAGTTACTAGACTATTATATTTCCCACCATTGTGGTGAATAGAACCCATGGCACATGTTGTGGTTCTGGTATGTCAACACAAAGAACACGATGAAAAAATTCATATATATGTGACACAAATGACTTGGAGGCTGGAATAAAACCACTGCGAAAAAGGTGAAGAACTGGCAGACTGTGAAGGGTTCCGATTTCAGGCGATCAGACATGTTGGTAAACCAACAAACTGAGTAAAGACTTCTAAATGCTTTATAAGGAGCTTGTGGTTGGCGTGTGAGAACTTCGATCCAGAACAGATGGATGAATGAACTGCGCTCAGCCATGTGAGCGTATTTGCCTCAGACCGAAACAGATATATTCTAAGTGTCATTCCCTGGAGATACTTGAATATGGCAATTACACGACATGGAGGGTGAAGCTTTTGGTTTTGAGGATTTTCCTTAGATTGAAAATGATTGTTGAGGTGCAAACAGAGATATATTCTCATTTTTAAGACTTGGACAAGAACATCGCTGGTTCGGTCTTTGTGGGCTCCTCTTTCATCAAACACAATGACTCCACTACAGAATCCATGGACAAGTTGTTCCCCTAAACCAAAATGGCGTGTTTCATTTCTAAAAGCGACATCATGAATTTTTGTTGGGCGAAAGTACTCATCTACACACCACTACGAATAACAGTCAGATCTGCACTGCGGTCGCCACCATGCCCAAGTGGGACTATCTCAGCATCTTCAAAACTTCTAGAAGGATTCAAAGACATCACGTTTCGCACCTTGCCTTACTCCAGTTTGGAGCGTACTGTGGCTCCTTTGGGGCTGTGTTTGTGTGATGAGGAACTATTTTTACTGCACTCCAGAGAGTGTGCCGGTCACTCTGTATGTCAGTGGGTCTTATAGATCTCAAAATACAAGTATCTGAAGTCTTTCTTCTCTCGTGGTGTAATATATCTGTAATATTTATTTATAAGGTTTGTAAATCTACAAAGTCATAGCGTTTTATCTTCCAAAAGTGTTTATTGTGTTTTATCTGGCCTGTAGATTTGAAACATAACATTTGTAAACAAAACAAATGAGCAATTTGTCCAAGGTTTGGAAAATATTGTGAGTGTCTTGACGCAAAGATGGCTCCCCAAAGGCCTATAAGCTGCACATGTGTGTAGTCCCAAGCGGAAGGTTCTTTAAGTTTAACCAAAGGATACAAAGATAAATAAACTGCAAATAGGGTTAAAGCAGTCAAGTTCAGTAAAGGCAGGGTATATTTTTATAACGTTCTTAAAATGTTCTAATGTTTTTTTTTAAAGAAAATGTATGATGTTGCAAATAAGACGTATTGCTATGTATATAAGGTGCCTTTGTTTTGTTTATAAATGACATTTTATAAAAAAATTTACCCGGTTTGTTTTAACTCAGTGTTGTGGTGTCACTTAACGCTGCTGCCGTCAATGACAGTTCAGCCAAAGATGAAAACTTTGTACGTATGACATTATTTCTTCTGCAGAACACAAAATAAGATATTTTGAAGAATGCCAGTTACCAAACATCGGCGGCACCCATTAACGTGAATTGTTTTTTTGCCCATACATGAAACTGAATGATACCACCATTGTTCGGTTACCAACATTCTTCAAGAAGTGTTCTTTTGTGTTTTGAAAGAAAGTCATTCGTTCTTGTTGAAATATCAGTTCACTTTTTTATTTCTTAGCTGCTGTCATTTCAAACACTATTTTGTATTTGTATTTAAACCTTTAATACTTATACCTGCCACTGTTTTATCTGTCGATAACATCTGAACGTTTTTCTGTATCTGAACAGTTTGCATTAAAGAAATCACGAATTGTTTGATCATGACACTTTTACTTTTTGAGAGCTTTTGAGCCATGTCTGACGTTTCACCCTGACCGTGTTCATGGGTCAGGTCGCTTTTAACAGGTTGTGTTCGGTCGACCCACAGCTGATGAAAACATCTCCTATACGTGAGTAGAAGGGCTCTCTAGGCCAACCCAATGGTCTCCTGTTTCCTTCAGAGCGCTTAAATCAGCAGAGGTCAAAAGTCAGGGTTCACGCTGTTGAAAAGCTGGATTTATAAACCTGTTAGCACAGTCAGAAGTGAGCGAGCGGTATGGCAAAACAATCATAGTAATGCTTTTAAAGATACATTTCTCCTCCATAAGCTCCAGTTCCAGCCCATGATAGATTTGCGTCGTAATGCGAGCTTAAACCAATACACCTGATTCAATTAATTCAACAGCAGTTGATTATTGTTGAATCAGATGTGTTAGTTCAAGACTGGAACAAATTATGCTATTGTAGGGTCCTGAAGGAGACAAGCCATAAAGATCTGGATCAGACGCAATGTGCTTTCAGGGTTATACGGCCGTTCTTCTATAGGACTCCAATGTACTGTAAAACCCAGAGGTTTTGTATTTAATCAGGAGAAATAACACAACATTTCCACGGCATCTGACAAGCGTTGAAGGAATGCGGTCCTGATGAGAATCATTTGTCGGTCTGTTATGACTCTCGAGCAACTCATTTTCCGCCTCAGTGCTTTGGTAACTGCACGGAAAACGTCTCTCTTCAATCTTTTGTTCCTTTACGAGCATTGTGTTTATGCAGGACGGTGCATAGTTTCTTTATAGATACTCTTGAAGTGCATATACTTTAGTGCTATCGTGTGATCTTCCCTCAGGGGGTACGGGTCAGATATTGAAGGAGTATAAAAGAAGAGTGAAAATAAAAGCACATCCAGCAAAGGACTGGTTCTCTAAATCATTAGATTAATGGCATTTATATTAGAAATCGGCCTGTGGCTCCGACCTCTGCATGTCTGTCCGTGTTGCCCAAACTCACTGATAAGGTTTGAAGCATTCTGGTTTGTGTCCAAGGGTTGATCTTGTTCCTTCGGCGCAAGAAGTATGCGAATTCTGTCGAAAGCTCCCAGGAGAAATGTTTTACTAGATGAACCTGCATTGGCAGAGGGCTCTGAGAGAGAGAGAGAGAGAGAGAGAGAGAGAGAGAGAGAGAGAGAGAGAGAGAGAGAGAGAGAGAGAGAGAGAGAGAGAGAGAGAGAGAGAGAGAGAGAGAGAGAGAGAGAGAGAGAGAGAGAGAGAGAGAGAGAGCGAGCTATAGTACTTATAGTACTAATGTTGAGTTTTTGGGGTCACCATTGACTTCCACCATTGATGTCCCATTATGCCTCGGATCGAAACTTCTTTAATTAAAATATCTTTAATTGTGTATTTAGTGAATTCTTTTTTAAACCAATGTTTACTGAAACTGCACAGCTTTGTGTCATCTTTGAAGTAAATAAAAGATGGGTAGTGCCATTGTTTGATAACCAACGTTCTACAAAATAACTTCTTTTGTGTTCACACATTTTTTATGAACTATGATTTTATTTTTTTATCTCTTGGCTGATGTCTTTTTTAACACTATTTTGTATTTGTATTTAAAAATCCGATACATATACATGCAACTGTTTTGTTTTACCCGTTATTAACGTCTGAAAGTGTCAATGTTGAGGGTTTTTTGTGTCACCATTTAGGTCATCAATGACTTCCCCCGCGTGTGTCCCAAAATGGCTTCAGTTGTGCATTTGGTAGATTCTTCTTCAAACCCCACATCCCCTAAAACCTGTACAGGACTCTGAAAGTAAAGATGATATTTAGAAAAATGTCTGAATGGTTTTGTGTCCATCTATACAACGAAAGTGAATGTGGGCAATGTGACATCCTTGAAATATCTTATATGTGTTACACAGAAGGAAATCAGTTCTGGCATCAAGGACAGTTTCATTTTTCAGTGAAGTCTTCTATTAAGATCCATTTGTTGTTTAATGCCTTTATAATAATTATATTATTGCCTCTGTAGGGCATATTAAAACATATTCCATATGCGGTAACTTAATTCTAATGTAAATAAATCTATTTAATTTGAACAACTCTGGTCCCTTTATTTCATTGTCTCTTTCTTTATTCAAATCAAACACTTAAAGTTACATCTTAAAGCATAATCTGGAACAAGAAACCAACCCAGTGTTGCTTTTGCTTTGCTGCCCTCTATGGTCCCCAGTACTCCTGCAAACTCAAAACATGGAAGCATCATGTCCCATCAAACTTTGAGAAGCCCACTGTGAACAATTAGTCATAAAAATCCTTTCATCTGTATCCAGGGGAAGCGGTCGGGACGCGGAGTCCTCGTGAGAAGATAGGTGCATTAAAGTCACAGTGTGATTGTCCGGTGGGAATGGGTTAGAGTTAAATAGAGTCGATGGGATGGCGGTTTTGTCTGTGTGATGGGTCAGTGGAAAAATGGATTGGTCTTGATAAGCCTCTGCACTACTGGCATTCAAATAGCAGTCCGGTGAGTTTCCTGGAAACTCTGACGATGAAATCAAAGCGTTCTTGCTTCCCAGAAATCCTGGTGTAGTCATACCTGTGATGGAAAAGTCATGATTACAACATACAGAAAGGCATGTAAACAAACTAAGCCAATGGGGATATGTGCATTAACATTTAATGTGTGTATATTGGTCACCTTTTTCTAACCTCTGGCACTGATCCGGGCCCAATGCTGTTCTGCTAGTGATAGATTGCTGGTGGTTAACCTGGTCTATTATGCCAAATCTCCTTTCCTGCTCTTTCGCTTGCTCATACTTTCCCTCATCTGAGATGACATAAAACAGGTGTTAAAGGGTACTGATAGTGAAAAATAGAATAAAGATTTGGAATAAACAGCATACAAGAGGAGCTGTGTTGTACACATTGATGTGTGGCACCCATCATATCCGTGTCGAGCTGAATCTTCTTTAGAATGCGGTTTATGGAGGACACCTGATGATGTGAGATAAAATGATTCCATTTATTAACATTAGGAATATCATCATACATTTATTGTGTCATGGCCGTATATGTATGCATGTACAGTATATGAACATGAGCTATACATTTTTAAAGTACACTAAAAGAACATTTTATTTGGAATTACTTAATTCAATCGTGGAAATTGTTTCTACAGATAAATTGAAAAAGCCTCGTTGGAATTGCTTACTTTATTGAGTATATCAATTCCACATTATTGAATTTTAATAATTATTTAACGCATACATTATTACATTATTAAATATATTTATATAAAATATTATTTGGTTGTTTTAACATTACAAAACCTTGATCTCTAGAGAAAATGTCAAAACAACTTTATTTAGGTCGGATAATTCCAACAAGAGATTATATTTAAAAAATCTATAAAAGATGAACTCATGCACACGATTGAATTAATTAATCCCAACAAATTTTTTTAAGTAAATTTACAAGGGAAAAATATGTTGCCATTTATTTTTAAGTCAAAAACAAGATTTGACCTACACTGGGCACCCTGCCCTCTCTGCACACTCGGTCGGTTGCCAGTTTTTGTCGGATTTCCCAGGCGAAGAGTGTGGGTTTCTGTCGTTTGTAATGCGCTATGATGGAGATGACTTCAGGGGTTAGGAGTCTGGGTCTGCTGCCTCCTGTAGCTTTAGGACCGATGACCCCTGTGCGCTGAAACCTGCCCAAAATCTTACTGACGCAGCCATTGGAAACCTGCACACAGAACACAAGGACTATCTGGAGCTTGTCGAGGTAACATGCGCAATGGTCAGAGTTATATCCACGTTTACCTTTAGGATCTTGGAGATCTCAGATGGTCTTACACCCTCTGTGGCGAGCTCTACCATCAGTCTTCGTTTATAGACTGGCAGAGGACGACCATTCAGAAACACACCACCCAGCTGATTCAAAGTCCCTTCTTCTGAACCACATCCATATATACAAGAGTCAGGATTGCACTGGAATATCCTAAGCAGCTGAAGTCATTTTGCTACACAAACTCTACTAACACAATTGGCATCTGTTAAAATCCCTAAAACCATCTAGTGTTGTTTTGCCTTATCATTATAGCCCAACAGATGCCCAAAGAGACCTTCTATTCAAACCCACATAATATGCCTCATACAAGGTCTGCAATGGCTTATCACGATTTTGCAGACTAACAAGATATAAAGCACTTCATAGAAATGGATGAAATGCCAACCTTCATGTGTCAGATCAGAATGCACCCCACACACTCCAAAGGAAGCCTGGCATCCTTGCAAGAAAGTCATCGGAAGTCTTTGCATTCCAAACTCAAGACGTGGACTTTACAGGAGTATTTCTAAGAATGTCGCTCTGTTCTTCTTGAAGGTCTTGTGTGCTGCCCACTCCTCTCCAAGCCAAACTTCTTCTTATATATGACCAAGTGCCCTTATCAAGATGACGTACTGTCCAGATAGGAGAAGGTAAATAACGCATGGTGCAACTTGGAGACAGAGTGCTCACCGGTGTTCAGCAGTGCAATGGGTTTCCATGCATGCAGTACTGGAGGGGCAAGAGCATCTGGGCCCATTTCAGCACCACCCCTTGCTGGACAGATCCCCTTGAATTTAAAGTCTATTTAGCCACACATGAATGCATTCAGCTCATAAAGGGCAACTTTTAAAACATTAAACCCAACAATAAACCCAAGGGCTCCATTGCATGATCCTGCCACTCCCCGGAGGCTGCGACTCGCCTGTGGCCACGTGACTTGAGCATCTTCCATCCATCCAAGCCTTGGGTGTTAATCAGATTTGGTTCTTTTAAAGCAAACATTCGAAAACCTGCTCGAAAGACGACTGCCATATGGTAAAGTGCTTTTGATAAATCATAAATCCATCATGGAGCCTCTTTTATTACATTTTCTTTCAAGCATGAACAAATAGAGTCAGAGGGGGAAATGTGGACCAATTGTGGTTTTATTTATAAAATGGAGAGCTGAGAACCCCACACAGATGTCCCTCTGTCTGGCCAGGAGATAAAATGTGTTGTAAACCTTTCAGAGGAAATATTTGGAGAGCAAATATTAGCAAGAGAGTATCCACACAGGCGTCATCTTTGGTCCTGCTCAATGACTAATTGGGCATCATTAGGTAAATCCACACAGATCGAAGATTGTGAAAATAAAGGTTGGTTTTTACATACCATATGGTCCAAATTACATATTAACCTTACAGCATAAGAATATATGCAGGACTTGATGCTCCCCATGTAAGGGGGAGAGCACCAAGCTTGAAGGCCAACATCTCCTTGCCAACGGGATGAAAGGACAAATAAAGTGTTTATTTATTACATTAAAGAAGCATGATATATGTATGATATATGATGTATAGCAGTATGATATAATTCCATGATTCAACGAAGATAGCTGAATAAATGTGCAATGCGTGCAGAATAATGAAGAACACACTTCTGTGCGCAATGAGGTCAAGACGTCTTGGAATGTTTCAAATTCGAACCTTTAAATTCAAACTGGGTTGATGCTTGGGAGACTTTGTTGGTGCAAACATGCACTAAGATTATGATGATGCTTTTTTTATGGATGTGGTTTTTATAAATGCTGGCAAACTGATGTATTACACCTGCGTAACTGTGTCCACGAAGCTCTCCAAGCGCACGAATGTTCATCCCCATGCAGAATGAACTCCACAGTGGGATGCTGCATTAAATGCATGGAAAATAGAATGAAGAGGATGCATGTTTTTTTTGTTTTAAGGTGAACTTGTTTTTCTTTAGATTTAAATGCAATTTGCACATGTTATGTCCACTTGATATATGCTGGGACACAACATTGTTGGATTTGATTTAAAGTCGCATGGAGTTTTGAAATCAAAAAGGTTCCTTGCAAAACTAACTTGTGCATTGTAAAGTCAAGACTTTTGCAACTTTTTCTCTTTATGCAATTCTTCATGGTCATGTGTATTCATTCATGCATTGAATTTGTGTTGAGAAAGATGGTTTTATTTAAACTTATTTAAATTAAGACAATTTTTAACCATCACGTTGCACATGTTTCCACATTTTAAGGTTCATGGTCAGATAAGAGACACATTGGCTTAACCAAGCTTTATAATATTAAAATATATTTTAGTTGTGATTGCATGTGCACATTTTGCATGCCAGATATTGTTAGATGGTATTTTTATTTCTGTTGTCAAATAGAAAGACTGGATGTAAAATAAAGCAAATATGCACAAAGAACATTTACGCACAGAGTTTTTAGGTTTGCGTTTTGAAGTATTGCAAAACTAAAAGTCTATTTACAGCCGTTTAAAAGTATAGCAGAATGCTTAGCCAGGGCAAAAAAGAAAACACTCTAAAACAATTTGAAAGAAAAGTTTTATTTAGGTGTAAGAGCGCAAAGCGCACTCGTAATATTGGTCAAATGGCGCCACCCGATGGTCAAAATGTAGAACAACATGGATCCAAAAAATAAATTTTGCTTCTTCAATTCAATAAAGCATATCACACATATTCATTATTAATGTAAAAATTTAAAACAAAAATATAATTGTATTTCTATAACATAACATGGTAAACTAACTGTTGTGTGATAATGGTAATTTTATAACAAAACTTATTTTACTACAAATATCATATTTACACTAGTTATTGTAGTTAAAATATTGAATCAACAAAGGGCAATTCAGTTGAAATGTCAAGCTTTGGATGAAAATATCGTTCCTATCAAAGGTTATCTTATAGCACAGATGTCAACATGTTTTAATACGCATGTGAGGCCTTTCTTTACATTTAGAGAATTGTTCATATTTTATATGATATTTCACAGTAAAGCAAGGGCTTTTTTTCAGGATTATCACATCCATTACGATTCTTTTTGCTCATAAACGGATACATAAAAATAAAAAACTTTATGTTCTATAAAGACGTATCCCTTGGCCATTTGTTGGATATTTTTTAATTCTGATGTGTGTATTTTAATTCACGTAAATCTTATGAAGTTTCTTGTCTACGAAATTGGTGTCCATTATTTGTCACGTCCATAACACAGATTTATTTAGAAATAGATTTATATTTATATATTTTTTTTCATATTATATTTATCATTTATATTTTTTAAATAGAAAACTTGTGCATAAACTGTTCATCTTCTAATGTTTAAAAACATCAATAAGAATTTGATGTCTTTAAACACCATAAACTCAAACAATTGAAAAATTTTATGTCACATCCAAAACACTTTCTTTTTGCTTATAAAGTTACACATTCGTATTAAAATATAGAAATTATATTATGTTCTATAAATAAATATATAATCCTTGTCCTTGTCCATTTGTTGGATAATGTTGATTCTGGTTTGTATATTTTAAATATATAGTTATATATAATTTTTTTTAAATAGATTATTGTTTATAGACTGATATTTTTCTGATGTTTAAACACTATCAACAGGAGTTTTTTTATAATAAAAACAATAGTTTCAACTGTTCTCAGTCTAACAGCATTTTAATGTTTGCTTATCAGGGGGCAAATTAATATAAAAAAAAAAAAAATCATTTTATCTTCTATAAAGAGATATCACGTCTCCATTTGTTGGACGCTTTTGATTCTGGTTTGTAATTCACATAAATTAAAAAAAAAATATTTAATTAAGATTTAAGAAGTTTGTTGACTCCAAAACTGTCATTTTTAAAACAAAAAACTAGTTCATAAACTGATATTTTTCTGATATTAAGACATTATTAAAAAGGGTTTTTATAATAAAAACAGTTTAGTCAGTTTACCGGTCACAATTTTATTTTAAGAACATTTTTATATCACAGATATTATACTATATTTTACTTATCAAGGGACACAATAATAATAAAATATATGAATTATTTTATCTTCTGTAAAGAGATATCACTTTTATTTATTTTTTGGACATTTTTGATTCTGATTTGTAATTCACATAAATTAAAAAAAAATAATTTAATTAAAATGTAAGATGTTTGTTGACTCCAAGACATTAAGTAATTTTTTTATTTATCATTTTTAAAACAAAAAACTAGTTCATAAACTGATATTTTTCTGATATTTAAACATTACTAAAAAGGGTTTATATAATAAAAACAGTTTATTCAGTGTACAGGTCACAATTTTATTTTAAGAACATTTTATATCACATACATGTTAATTATTAAATCAAATTTATTATTTTATCTTCCATAATTAGATCCATTTTTATGTATTGGGCATTTTTGATTCTGGTTTGTAATTCACATAAACAAAATAAAAATGAAATATTCTTATTTTTTTTAATTCTTATTTTTTTATAAAAACAAGTTCATAAACTGAAATTCCCTAATATTTAAACCCATAATTAAGAGTTTTACATAATAAAAAACATATCTCTTCTCATTCTAACGGCATTCTGACGTCACATCCATAACTCCCATAACGTTTTCCCTCCATCTCGCGCGCGTTCTCCCTACGTCACGTGTTCCCTAAAAATACAAGCGCACTAAAGCGTCGCCCGCACTCGTTAGTTCGAACCGTGTGCTGACGTGTCGCAGCCCCCCCTCCCCGCGCACCGGAAGTCGTCACACGCCTTGTGACGTCACCCGCCGTTCGCCCCATTCACACTCCGTGACCGAGGAAGTGCAACGGCTTGACGTGGACATCCGAGCTCCGAGCTTCCGGTTAAGCAACGCGTGATCAGCAGTGCTCAGTCTCTCTCTCTCTCTCTCTTCTTCGGCTCCCAGTAGAGGCGTTCAGAGGTTCCTTTGGCTCTCTTTCTTCTCTGCCCATCGGATACTCCAGCAGTCCAGACGACATGGCATCAGCACCGGTTCTGTCCAGCTCAGGTCCTGCTCCCCAGCTCCAGAGGGGCATAGTGAAGATGGTAAGGGGGCACAACCAGTGCACTACAGCCTGGCTCACTTGCTCCACATTTGGGGCTCGAAGTGAGTGGCACGACTTGAAAAGTTCCCATGCTGCTTTATTTTCCTCTTTCTCATGGAAGTTCATGTTCACTTGTGCAACTTTAGGGTCCATACTTCTTCCTGTGTGTCTGCCTGCATGGTCACCTATAGACCCTAATGCAGAGAAATGTCACTATTGAGCTGAGGAGTAGAACCAAACTGGAGATAGGTCACTAAACTCATGCTTTCTCTTTCAGATTGAGTTTATAAAGCATGCTCACAGCCTGCTCATGACAGATCAGTGAATCTGTGCCAATGGTGCTTTACTTTGTATAAAGGTGTATAGATGTATATATAGGGGGTTTGTAAAGTATATAAATGGGTTTGTAAAGTATATAAATTTATTTCAAGTATATAAAAAGGGTTATAAAGTATATAACTATATATAAAGTATATAAAGGGGTTTGTAAAGTATATAAAGGGGTTTGTAAAGTATATAAATGGGTTTGTATAAATGGGTTTGTAAAGTATATAAAAAGGGTTATAAAGTATATAACTATATATAAAGTATATAAAGGGGTTTGTAAAGTATATAAAGGGGTTTGTAAAGTATATAAAGGGGGTTTGTAAAGTATATAAAGGGGGTTTGTAAAGTATATAAAGGGGGTTTGTAAAGTATATAAAGTATATAAAGGGGGTTTGTAAAGTATATAAAGGGGGTTTGTAAAGTATATAAAGGGGTTTGTAAAGTATATAAAGGGGTTTGTAAAGTATATAAAGGGGTTTGTAAAGTATATAAAGGGGTTTGTAAAGTATATAAAGGGGTTTGTAAAGTATATAAAGGGGGTTTGTAAAGTATATAAAGTATATAAAGGGGTTTGTAAAGTATATTAAGGGCTTTGTTTAGTATATAAAGTATATAAAGGGCTTTGTTTAGTATATAAAGTATATAAAGGGGTTTGTAAAGTATTTAAATATGTCAAGTATATAAAAAGGTTTATAAAGTACATAAATATATATAAAGTATATAAAGGGGTTTGTAAAGTATTTAAATGTATGTCAAGTATATAAAAAAGTTTAAAAAGTATATAACTATATATAAAGTATATAAAAAGGTTTAAAAAGTAAATAAATATATATAAAGTATATAAAGGGGGTTTGTAAAGTATATAAATGGGGGTTGTAAAGTATATAAATATATTTAAAGCTATATAAAGTATATAAGTGGTTTTGTAAAGTATATAAATATATTTAAAGCTATATAAAGTATATAAGTGGTTTTGTAAAGTATATAAAGGGGTTTGTAAAGTATATAAATATATTTAAAGGTATATAACGTATATAAAGGGGTTTATAAAGTATCAAAATATATATTAAGTATGTAAAAAGGTTTATAAAGTATATAAATATATGTTAAGTATATAAAGGGGTTTGTAAAGTGTATAAAGGGGTTTGTAAAGTATATAAATATATATTAAGTATATAAAGGGGTTTATAAAGTATCAAAATATATATAAATTATGTAAAAAGGTTTATAAAGTATATAAATATATGTAAAGTATATAAAGGGGTTTGTAAAGTATATAAATATATATGAAGTAAATGAAAAGGTTTTTAAAGTATATAAAGAGGTTTGTAAAATATATAAATATATACAAAGTATGTAAAAATGTTCATAAAGTATATAAATATATTTCAAGCATAAAAAAAGGTTTATAAAGTATATAAATATATGTAAAGTATATAAAGGGGTTTGTAAAGTATATAAATATATATGAAGTAAATGAAAAGGTTTTTAAAGTATATAAAGGGGTTTGTAAATTATCTAAATATGTATAAAGTATATCAAAAGGGGTATTTAAAGTATATTAATATATGTAGCGTATATGAAAAGGTTTGTAAACTATAAAAACATATATAAAGTATATAAAGGTGTTTGTAAAGTATATAATATATATAAAGTATATTAAAAGGTTTATAAAGTATATAAATATATGTAGAGTATATAAAAGGTTATTTAGTATATAAAGGGGTTTGTAAAATATCTAAATATATATAAAGTATATTTAAAGGTTTAAAAAGTATATTAAAATATGTAGAGTATATAAAAAAGTTTATAAAGGGGTTTATAAAGTATATAAATATATGGTAATTATATATAAAAGGTATATAAAGTATATAAAGGGCTTTGTAAAGTTTATAAGTATATATAAAGTATATAAAAAGGTTTATAAAGTATTTAAATATAAGTATATAAAAAGGTTTATAAAGTATATAAATATATGTTAAGTATATAAAAAGGTTTATTAAGTATATAAAAATATGTTAAGTATATAAAAAGGTTTGTAAAGTATATAAATATATGTTAAGTATATAAAAAGTATATTTTTAGTATAGTTGTAGCAGCTGACAATATTTGTTTGTCCATATGGGTCTCTCTTTAATCTTTATTTATATTTATTTATTTATTATTTATAGTGCATTGTTTTTCATAGTTAAGTGAGGCCTATATTTAGGATAGTCACATCCATAACACTGCATTTTGCACAAAAACTGACACAAAAAATACAAATATGAATTATATTATGTTCTTTAAAGTGCTATCCCTTCGCCTTTTTTTTGGATATTTTTCATTCTGGTTTGTAGATTTTATTTCACATACCTCTTAAGACGTTTGTTGTCTTCCCAAAGCAGTGTCCTTTTTGTCACGCCCATTACGCAGATTTATTTATCTTTTTTAAAATAGAAAACTAGTTACAATTATATTCTAAGAGGGATTTATGTCACGCTGGAATTGGCCAGATGTAAACTAATAGTGACTTGAGTTATAAGGTAACCTCACAAACACCTTGCCGGGAGTTTTACGTTTGTTTGTAACTTATAAAGTGCACGTACCACACAACTAAAACAGTTACAGTTTATTTGACCCGTTTAATAATGAATTGAACACAATTTTGCTGTTACTTTAACTCTCGTTCAAAGTTCAGGGTTGCAGGGTTGATAGTGGGAAGGCTCGCGCCTCTATTAGTCTTGTATTAAAAAAAAGATCAAGTTTTTTTAGAACGAGTTAAATTGTGTTTAACTAGTTAAGCTGTTAGACTGAGTCAGTCCATCTCCCAGTTTTGGATTGTTTACTTTTCCTGTTCTGGTGAGTAAAGGGGGAGCAGGTATGAGAAACTGACACGTAGGTCTTTGGCCCACCTAAACTTCCCACGACCACAGAGAGCAATACCTACAAACATCAAGCCTACGTCAGCATATATTATAGACTTTGTTTATCAATCCTAAATGTCAGAATTTTAAACATTTTAGGGCTGTTTAAATCAATTAATTGTTCGGCAAATTTAAAATAGTTTTTTTTAATGATAAATATCTGTGCATAAAATGTCTAGAAACACATTCACATACGTTCATACATCACCCTGCCTGTGAAAACCCAAATCAAGTCTTTTTCTGTGATTTACATTTTGAAACAGAAATCATCATTCTACATAATTTAAAGAACAGTCTTTGTGAATGTTAATTTGAAATATTTATCATTAACAGAGTAAGACCAGGTCAAACCTTGAAATCATAGTGAAATTAATAGGTCAAATAAAACTTTAATGCTCGTTTTCTCAGAATTTGATTTCATACTTACGCCTGGTTTTCACTGACAGGGTCATATTTTATATTGAAGACAAATATAAAAATGTGCATATATGTATATGTTTATATGTATGTATATAAACATATATGTGTGTATGTGTTTAAGTATACAATATTATTATGCACAGACATATACATTTATGTTGGTGTAACAAATGTTGATAACAAATGTAACTTTCCTGCAAATTTCTCTTAGTTCAGAGCATATTGCAATGGAAATAAATGCACAGATTTTTTCCCCATCCAAACTGTGGTGACAGAGGCTTGTGCTTTTATTCATGCAGTCAGTAATTATAGAGGCAGGGCCAGCAAATCCCTCTAGAGCAAAGGGTGAACTAGCCCTAACTCAAACCTGGAATAGAGAAATGCATAAATTCATTAATGTAATGCTTGATGTGATTATTTTATGTGTTCTTAGGTTAAAATGCCTGTGATTGGATCAACCTCTTCAAAATATCTTTTAGGGGTTCCAAAAGGTTATCTTTCGGTACCAAAAATGGTCACAGGGAGCCTTGTAAACATTTACTGTGACCATCAACCATTTCGGTGCTGATTGAAATGCTAATGAATATAAACATACAGACAGTGTGAAATAATGTTTCACCTCGCAGGGGGTCAGGTCCTGCCCCTTGGAACGCTTATTTTGTGATTAACTTCTGTGTTAAGTTGTATTTGTTATGTGTTCTCTTATTATCTATTTACATTAGTACTAATTATATCAGGTTTGGTTTGAGTATTGTGGATCAAGTGGAAACAAACTATGGTCTTATTGGTTTTGTGACCTCACAACACCAGTTTCAGATGCCTTCATTTGACTTGCAAATTGTTTCCATCGTGCCCCGTCTATGCATCTATGGTAATGACCGTCATCACCCCAATTGACTTTTCTGATTGTTTGGTGATTTAGTCAGTGGCTGGAATGATATTTATTTTTTGCAACCATGCTGAATGATCCAGCGTTGTTGATAAACGCTCATAATGATTCTTATTTCTGCAGGTCTTGTCCGGTTGTGCCATCATTGTTCGGGGCCAACCCCGAGGAGGACCCCCTCCAGAGCGGCAGATCAATCTGAGCAACATCCGTGCTGGAGCTCTTGCCCGTCGTGCAGCTCAAAGCCAGCCGGAAAGCAAGGACGTACCAGATGAAGTGAGAATATTGCCAGGATGCTCTGCATAGACTTAACTTAATTTTTTCCTTTAAAATGCTGTTTTTTATTTAAGAGGTGCTGTTTAACCAAGGGATCTGTTAACCTTTCTGTAAAGCATCACGTTATTATATGTACTCTTATTTTTTTTATGGCTTATATTGTATACACTGAGATTTAAACAGTGCTTTTTTTAATGTGCATTTTGTGAATTTGCTACGTTTGCACATTAGACCTAAAATCCCAGTTCTGATGTTATTTATACATCATTTTAAACCTGCATAATTTAATTTTTTCCTGCAGAATACGATTTGGTAACTGAACAGTGGGGGCACCCATTCACTTCTATTGTATGGAAACAAAACCAATGCAAGGGAATGGGTGCCAATTATCAACATTCTTCCAAATATCTTCATACAATGTATTTTTTATTTAAGTCATACTGATTTAAAGGTCATGGGAGGTCATGATGATGGACATTTCATCACTTTAATGTTTTAGTGGCAAGTGCGTAGGAAACTTTTTTTTTAATGGAGTTCAGATCAGGCTCTGGTACACTGTACTCTGTCTGTAGGAAATGATCATCTTCAAACATAAATTCATATTTATTACAAATACCTTTTTAATTGACTAAGCCATAGTGTTTCTTAAGGGCCTTATTAATTTGTTGGCATTGTGCAGTTATATTGTTAGTGTTATGCAGGACCCACTTTTCACAGCAAGCTGTTGTGTAGTATGTATTAAATGTAATAAAAACAATTACCTAAATTTGTATAAGTACATAATTACAGCTACACACTTTCAATGCTACACAATTTTTGTATTCACATTCAATTTTATTCCAGAGTAAATAAAACAATTTTAAGCTGTTAATGCTTTGTCCTCTGGCATTGAATTGCTGTTAATAACTTTTTGTTTTTGCGTGCTGTGCAGCCGTGGGCCTTCCAAGCTCGAGAGTTCCTGCGTAAGAAGGTAATCGGCAAAGAAGTGTGCTTCACCGTAGACAAACCAAAAGGAGCTATAACTAGAGAATACGGCATGGTGTATCTGGGAAAAGGTGAGCTATGTTTTTCTTATGTAATATAAAGACGACCTCTGTTTATTCTGGTTCACTGACTTTTTACAATTTTTAAAAGAATGTAAAAAAACTTTTAATACTAAAATAAAATGATGTAAATAAATTGAATTAAAATGTAGTTAAATTAACATGTCCCTTCTGGGTTTGATTTCTGCAAAGACCCATCAGGAGAAAATATTGCAGAGTCTCTGGTGTCAGAGGGTCTCGCCACAGTCCGCAGAGAGGGCATGAGAGGAAACAAGTAAGAAACTAGTTTCACACACAGAGAAATGCTTTGTTTTGTGTTGTCGGGTGTCAGTACAGATCATGCACCGATTGTCACATCTTGACAATTGTTTGATTTGTTTTATCTAAAACCGCTGTGATGTCAGAATGTTTGCATTGTTGCAAAAAGCATACTTTTGTGCAATCTCTTTGTGATCTCCTTCACCCTCTTCTGGTCATATTCGCTCACTGCATGTCCAATCTCAGTCCTTCCCCCTCATTCAATCCTCCCTATAGTGTAATATTGTCCTAAGCTTCTGGGACTTAATGACTCGTGTGTGGACTCTGTGAAATGGCCCTGAACAATTGCCAACGGAATCTGTTTGCTTTAGGCTCATTTTCCCCACAGGAGATGGCGGTTTTGGCCCTGCTGGTTCCTCCGCAGCCCGGAACAGCCTTCTCATTAGCCAGTCCTGCTGTGGCCCATCACGGCCCACAGGACCGGCCATCATCATCTCCAAAGGAGCCGTGTTTAAACCTGAGCTGTGCTCCCTGCCCACCAGTTCTCAATTAGGCACATTGGCGTGAGGTCGGAAGCCCGCTCTTTCCGACACGCTCATACTCTCTTTTGAAAAGATGAGGAGGAATAAAACTTTACAAGACAGAGATGGCGGCTCAGATTTGGCAGGCCTTTATTTCCTGTACTTAAAATTTATGAAGGCTTTAGATAATTGGAGCTTTGGGTTTGGCATGGAACAAGCAGAGGGGGACTTTCTTTTGACATTTGCACTGTCAGCCTTATCTATTATTGCATGAGCGAGTTTTATATTGAGGCGGTGTTATTAAGCGTCCTGGGATTTTTATTGTTTATTGGGCTGAACCGGATTTCCTTCAAACTTTTGGGTCTAGATAAAGTGCCATCCTGACCATGCTCTGTTGCATTTAAAATTGTATATAAAGTTGAAAAAATCATATAAAATTGAAAAAATCATATAAAATTGGGAAAAAAATTGCAACTAGTGACGAAATGCAAAACAATGAATTTTTGAAAATTAGAAAGATGTACCCGCCCGATATTTGGTGTCTGCCAATATGTTTGTTTATTAGCACAGATTTAAAGTAAGGCACATCCGTAGGCTGCAGTATTTAATGTGTGAAATTGTAGCAAGCAAACTTCAAGATATAGGCTCCAAAAATTTACAAAGAATAATCTTCAGCAAATATTGGTTATTGGGTTATCCTAACCTCTAAACATCCATTTTTTCTGTAGTCTATATGATATTCTGACATACACATTTTAAACTTTGAATTAAATGTTGTGTGCTAATCTTTTATCAGTGAGGCACAGATTGATCTTTCCATCCATAATTCATTATTAAATTCCATGAGCTTGTTTTCCAGCTGGAGACTTGTATGAAGACCCATCAGTCCATTAAAATGACTGATGGTCAGCACTTTAATCTTTCACCACCCACATTTTTCCCATCACGAGTCTTGCTTTCATCATATCTTCTAATATATAATTTTTTGGTGTTTTTATTTCCTTTAAATTTCTTGTTGCCTCCAGTGCTGTTTAAACCAAGTTTTTTTTATATATCTGACAAGTGTTTGCTGGGGTCAGCCCGTTTAATTCCCTTTAAAGATAATGATGGCTTTTAGCACAGAGGAATTAATTGAAGCGTTTGTTGGCTTTTGATAATGAACTGACTCATTTAAAGAGCTTAGCCGAGCTTCTGAAAGCCTCGGCTCATGGAGAGAGACGTAAAGAGAGAGAGCTAAAGTTCTGCCATGCTTATTCTTAGTTCTCTAAATAGTTGTGCTGGTTTAAGTGGATTCTTACTGAACTTGCTGTGCTTTGTGTTTCAGCCCTGACCTGGCCAGACTGTGTGATTTAGAGGACCAAGCAAAGTCTTCCAAGAAAGGTCTGTGGTCTGAGGGTGGAGGTTCACACACAATTCGAGATCTGAAGTATGTTATCGAGAACCCACGCAACTATGTGGACTCTCTTCACCAGAAACCAGTCAACGGTATGATGAGCTTTACAAATTTTGTTGAAAGACCTTTTCTATTGCACCTGACATTTCATTTTTCATTCTTGTACCTTAATGCAAGAACAAGTGTCATAACGGTTGGTTGAAATGACATTTATATGAAATTCTTTAGTAAACCCGAAGCAAAATATGAAAACGCATGAAATTACTTTTTGAAATGATGGAAAAAATTGTTTTGTCTAGTGAAATTACTGCTATAGACTTAAAAGCCATATAATCATTAAGACCTCACATTATGACCAATGCTTTTCTCCAAAAAAACATACAACATCGTAACAGCTGGAGCATTTCCCTGGTAACCAACACAAAAGTATACTTGCATTTTCTCTTGAATCGTGTATAGCTTTCCTCAGCCTAAAACAAATAAGCTATTTTGAAGAACGTTGCAGCAACAGCATCCATTCACTTATATTCAATGGTCACACCAAACCAATGCATATAAAGGAGTGCTTCTGTTAAGCTTAAACATTCTTCAAAGTATTTCATTTTGTGTCACACTGATTTAAAATGGCGATATTAAGGAATGCACACTGTCACACACATAATGTTCTCCTGCCTGGTGTCTCACTTCCCCATTTACAAAAGTCCCTTCCCTCTCTATGATGCTCTGATCATAGCTCATTTCTCCAATTTAAACTGAGCTCTACCTCTCAAGAGAGTCAACCTCTTTCATAGTACGCCAACTCATCGAAAATGATCGTGACTCACTAAACATTATAGAAATGTGCCCCGTTTGTCTGTATGCTAATTACAAGTCAAAGTTGTGACTGTATTTAAAACAACACACTTAGCCACATGACCTGTAGTAGTTGAATCGCCCGCTCGGTAGATTATTTTATCGCTCTTGCTGTGTAGTGATGAAAAGTGTGCGGTTCTGTTATGTGACAGGAATCTGCAGGATTTTGTGATGTGGAAGCTTACTTTGTAAAGGGCTGCATTTGCAAGATAATGACTTTGAATGCAGTTAGTTTAGGTCAAAATGTTATCAGATTAGTAAGGATTTACACAAGTTATTATTAATAATTGTCAAAGATTCTCACTTTTTATTTCTCCTACATCTACAGCCATTATTGAACATGTGCGGGATGGCTGCACGGTCCGAGCTCTTCTGCTGCCCGACTATTATCTAGTGACAGTCATGCTCTCTGGAGTCAAGGTAAGATCATAGATTTCAAATTCTGTACGTCTCCTAAAACTACTATTCTGGCATTTTTGTATTTGCATGTGTAGTATTTTTGTAAAGTGTCTGCAGATTTTGTTATGCAAGTTCTCCTAGACCATCTTCAAGCTGTCCATATTTTACCAGATACACCTAATATGTCATTTGACTTTGAACCTATCTCCAGTGTCCTTCATTTAAACGGGAACCCGAAGGCATTGAGACCCCTGAGCCCTTCGCTGCAGAAGCAAAGTTCTTCACAGAGTCCCGACTCCTCCAGAGAGATGTGCAGATCATTCTGGAGTCCTGCCCTAACCAGATCATCCTGGGCACCATCCTGCACCCGGTATGTTGTGTTAGAGGCTCCAAACAGGATTTTTTACACCAATACTGAGTACTTATTTTTTGTCATGGTGTTAGACCTATTCTGTTTATTAAGCTAATATGTAGCTTCCGATACCTGTTTTCTTTTTGAGATAAAGTAATTCTGTAGATATTGCCTTCCCTACACGTCCCCACTCATCATGTACGTCCTAAACCGTTGACGTCATCAATTGAGATTGGTTCATAAGTTTAGTGTGTGCCAATCGAGTCATAAAATCGTATTATCCACCGATCATATCACAAAATAACTTGAATTGTAGTAAAATGTGCGCCTACTGTATTTGTAGGCAGTCTTACTCTTTTGCAAAATTTAAATATATTAGTGAGATGCGTCCTTTTTTACAAAGCAAATCATAAAAAGTAAGTTGAGGGTTTAGCCCTAAGTGTCACGCTTTTATACTTAAGCAAGGTCAACATATGAATCATGTTGCATGTACATCCCCTATAAGGGTGCACATGGGGTTACATTTTTGAGTCTTGAAGTAGAGCTGCATTGGTAGGAAGAATGAGCTGTCTACACCGACAGTTTGTCCCAGGTCTGGGCTGTCAGGAAAAACACTCTGTGCTCATTTTCGTTATTTACGATGCGAGTGGGAACGGTCCCTGGCTGAACCTGACAAGATCCAGCCAGACTACAAATGGACTCCAGAGATAACCTGACGCCTGTAGATACACTCATGCTGATGCTATCACTTGATACTCCATTCATTTAGTATTTTGTTGTTTTTTGTAGTCGATTAACGGGGTCAGTGAGTTTTCCATTTTTTATGTTGGTTGTCTGCAACTGGCACTTAGACAGTTTACAGACGTCCACACCTCTGCACCATCTCTGATCTAACATGTTGTCACTATGTCGATTTCAGAATGGAAACATCACAGAGCTGCTTTTGAAGGAGGGCTTCGCACGTTGTGTGGACTGGTCCATAGCAGTGTACTCCCAGGGAGCCGAGAAACTCAGAGCGGCTGAACGGTCAGTGCTTCGCTTTAGGATGCTGTCTCACCTTAAGCATTCTGTTCGCTTCTGTGTATTTTAAAACACGCCTTCTATCTGACTCCTGAGCTTATTAAATTCCTCTTTTTTTTAAACCCCGCAGGTCAGCGAAAGAGCGTAAAGTGAGAATCTGGAAGGACTATGTTGCTCCAACAGCTAACTTGGACCAGAAAGAAAGACAGTTTGTTGCCAAGGTGAGTTTTCGGTCTTTGTCAAGATTGTCCCTTAACAAGGTCGCTGTTGATCCTAAATCAGCTTTCATGACAACCATCTTAGGTTTGTTTCAATAAAGTAACGCAGAGACCAAAGAGTTAAGGTCAACGCTTCCACACCAGCAAAGGATGACATTTCACCAACATGATAAGAAGTGACCTTCTCTCCACTTCATCTTCACAGACTCCTTTATCCCAAGCTGTTCTGAAGCATACTTGAACACGGCAGCCTTTTAAAGTGCTGACTGCGGTTGACGCGCTCGTCTCCCTGACGCCTTGTTCTGTATTGTGTCTGTCAGCGAGGCAGGGCTTTCAGGTCTCAGGTGTTTCATTTCGTTTTGCATACTCCGTAAACTCAGCCTTGGGCCGTCTCAGCGGTTTTGTTCTATTGCAGCCTTTAAAGTCCCCCAGGTAGATCACAGCATGAGTTCTGCCTTCACGTATGTGTTTATGGAGTTCACCCAAAAATATGTTAACATTTCTTGGTTCTCATTAGCACAGATATTTAGATGAATGCTTGTAACCAAACTGACTACCACAGTTGGAAATAAGGTTATAATGTTTTAAAATAACTGCATTTCCATTTAATCCATTAGTGTTATTTATTATGTCATGAATTTTCAGTTTCAGTTTAAAAATTAAACACGATTAAAAAATAAAAAGTTAAGTCATATGTATATTATTCACTGAGCATCTACATATATCTCTTTATACTATTCAAGGTAGTAAGCATAAGTTTGTTCTGTATATGTATATATACAGTTTTATATGTAAAAATTCTTATTTATACATCTTTTATTATTTTTATTTTTTTGGCAGATTTGTACTTTTATATATTCGATTACGGTTGTACATGAAGTTGCCAGAACAGTTTTTTTCCGGTTACTTTTCCATGACTTTTAGAAGAAAGTGTTGCCTTGCTTAGAAGTATCTGTACTGCGCCTGATATTAGCACATTCTAATCTGTGGTTTAATGTCACAAGTAGAGTTTGTTCTTTTTTTAAAACGAAAGTCAGCTCTATTGATAAGGTGACACGGCCGGCACTTCTTTAAATCAGCCACCTGTGTTTACGTAAAGAAAGTTTCTCCGTTTCCCTTTAAATAAGCTGTTTTGCCCAACTTGGGGACCTTTCAAATATTCATGCTCGGCCTTTGGTTATGTAAAGGTGTTGCACTCGCAATCTGCCTACTGAATTAGTCTAAAATTCTGCAGACACAAAAGTATGTTTTCCCTGAGTCAGAAAATACTAGGAGTGAAGAATAAAACATTTATATGAGCTTTAGCTTGCCTCAGATCTCTGCGAGCCTGAAGTGAAAGAAGATATACTTTGAAATCGGGCGTCTGTGTGTGTTTAAGTGTGTGTGCCAGCGAGTCAACAGAAAAAGCGCCTGACAAAGGCGGAATGGTGGGTATTTGTAAGCTGTTTCTGTGGCATGCCACACAGATCTGCCTATTTAAATTTGTTTGATGCATTCACTGTCTCTACGGATGCATGCAGGACGACTTTGTCGTGAATCATCTGTGATTGCCACATTAGTTATCTGAATGCTGTCGCTTTTCTGTTGTTTCAAGGCACCTAGCTTATAATTTAAAGAATATTGTGATACCATTGACTTTTATATCGACATTTGCACGTGTGTGTGTGTGTGTGTGTGTGTGTGTAAAGTGTTTTATTTAGGTTGATATTTAAGTAGATTTGACCTTGTACATCTGCACTATTATTATTACAATGTTATTACAATGGTTTGTTACAATGTTATAACCATAGTTCTTCCAGCACCCTTTTCAAAATGAAGTACAAAAGTGCATGCATGAAAGCTTTGTGATGCTAGATGTATAAGTTAAAGCATTACCCACATAAAAGTAGGCGCTAGTATGCTTTTATTGCAGTCCCAGTCCTGTCCGGTAGGTGTCAGTGATTCTCTGCAGCATTCAATGTAACAGAGTGAGTCATGAATCTGGGCTGTAGATCCCTGTTGGCATCTTTCGATGAAGTGCCCTGCATGTGTAACTGCTAATGAAACAGCAAAACGTGCCTTATCCCATCGCTTTAGATAAAAATGAACGCCCTTTTCTTCGGGAACGAACACGTTTGAGAAAGAACGGGAGATTCTGCTGTAACTCTGGCAAGAAATCTAGCTGGTGTTTTTGTAAATGATGTGTTTAATTTCCACCCCGACGGTTCATTTAAATGCCTGTCTGTCAAATCCTCCCCTATCACTGTATCTTCATCATCTTGTCCCTGTGAAGATGGCAATTTAGTCTTCATTTGCTCATATCTGATAATGTATGTTTTTGAAGCCCTTTACTATCTGCCCAGGTCTAATTTGATCTTATCCATTACCCAAACCTGCACAAATGCCTCTCATGCACTTGATCACTGATGTGTTATTGAATAACTTTATGGACCTATAAGATGACATCATTATTTAAAACTTTTTATGTTGCTTTCTGACACACAGTATTTGCTCCTTCTCATTTCTTGTGTAATATCTGTTGCTGAATAAATATAATGACAAAGATCTCAGAATCAAGTTTCTTTCGAGATGAAGTCCTCCCAATATATCAACTCTATAGTGTCGCCTGCCGATCCGTTTTACATTGTCTAATTTGATTGAAAATGGTGAGGTAATGGCGGAAAGAGGAGGGATGTTAATTCGAGAGCAGTGAGTGGGAGAAGTGTTTTGTTTGCAGCAATCTGTACCGTACAAGGCTTGTTGCAGGGTACAGTAATGTTTCTCTTGGCAACAAGCGAGTCTCCTCTGTAGTCCAAGTGGAGCGGTGATTTGGGCGATGATGACTCCGCTTGCTGTATCATAGCACCTACTCGCTCACAAGCTTAACTTCCTTACTGTAAAGGAAAGAGTTGGAATTGATTTGTCCACTAGTTGTTTGTAGTTGAGGAATTATGGTTAGACAGGTTGTAGTAATAGTTAAGACATTTAATCTGATTTCAAACCTGTATGGCTTTAATTCTTCTGAAGAACTCAAAACAAGAATTTTTTTGAAAAGTGTTGGACATTTAAGAGCACTGTTCTCCAAATATCTTTTGTGTTCCACAGAAGTAAAGAATCATACTTTGGGCTTTTATGCACGAAACATCATAGTCTTCAAAGAACGAGAAGTTGCAGATTATTTTTAATAGCTGGAACATTGCTCACAGTAGGCAGTTTGAAGTCCGACAGTAATTGTCTGAAAATTTATTGAAGCTGGTGAATTTGGTGGAAAAGTGCTGCTTTGATGGCAGTAGCGGTGAGGCATTAAAGAGGATGATTACAAAACGCCTATGACACTTTAAACATGCTAAAATTCCTCCGTGAAATGTTGTTGTTAAAGAATAAAGCTGAACAACTGATAAAAAAAGCAGTTGGACCTTACTAAGTAATTAATCGTACAGTTCTTATTTCTTTCAAAATCCTTGACCAAAACCGTTTTTTGTAGTCGATAGCAATACCGGGACATCATCATTAAATCATCATTTACTCATCCTTAAGTTGTTTCAAATCTATATACATTTCTTTGTTTTGATGGACACAGAAAAATATATTTAGAAGAATGCCTATAACCCCATTGACAACCATAGTAGGACAAACAGCATTATTGTTTTTAGTTTTGTTAAACACAAAATTGTATATTATGACGTCCAAGAACTGTTTGGTTATGCATTCTTCCGGATGTCTTTCTCTGTTCAACCAAAGAAATAATTTTACACTAATTTAAAGCAACTAGAAAGTGAGTCAGAATTTTCATTTTTAAGTGAACTATCTCTTTAAATAAGTGTTTTATTGTTATTACTTATGGCTTAACGTGACGTTTACAGCAGAAGTGGTTTATTATTCTATCAAAGCACTTTTACTTTGGTGCGGTCCTACAAGCACACATCCTTTACTCTGTTATTGATTTTTCTTTTTGTCTTCCGTACAGGTGATGCAGGTCGTGAATGCAGATGCCATCGTGGTGAAGCTGAACTCTGGGGAGTACAAGACCATCCACCTGTCCAGCATCAGGCCCCCGAGACTTGAAGGCGAGGTACGCGTTAATGCACGTCCGTCCTTGGATACCCCGTCGCTAAGACCATTACGGAACCCGCAGGGTGCCGCCTGTCACATACGCTGTTTGCAAATAGCTGATGTGAAGGTTTTTCTCTCTCATCTCAATCCCTTAAGAGGGCTGATCTCCTCCCTTCATGCATCTTTCACATTCGGTTCTCAAAGGGTTATCTTGGGCGGACACCAGGGGGGGCTGGAGAGTCAGAGCCCTGTTGGCATTTGACACGCCAGTGCTGCACTGCAGCCAAAAGCCCTATAGATTTACTCCCATAATGAGCACACACTCTCGCCGAGTCTCTTTTCCTCATCTGTTAATGTCATAGACATGTAGTCGAGCCAATGCAGTTCTTGCAACATGTTAACACATTAATACAAATGCATCAATTTCTGGCATGCATATGCGCACATGTATTTTCGCAATGTAAAAATGAACAGGTCTGCTTTGATTTGCGCTAATAAGAGGTGGATTTAACGTGTGTATATGAGAGATCTAATATATTTTGTAACAAAGGCAGTTATTAGTGTAGGAACATCTTGCTGGTTAAGTTACTCAGTTCTGACCTCCTGAAATAAGACACGGTGAATCAGCACGATACATTAGTCAACTTATTTTGGCATTTATATGATAATGTGTGCATTGCTTATCGAGGACGACTTGAAATGAGAGGTCCGCTTCTCCAACAAAATACAGCTAATGTTTTAATTCCTTTAGCTGTAAATGGGTTTGATGTTCCAGATTTATAATTAAGATTGCAATTATTTTTAAAGGATGCGTTTCATAAAGATGTTATTTGTCATGCACATGTAAACAGAGTTTTGGAATGAGGAGCTGTGGTTCTGTAGCTATGGATACGGTCTGCTGCCAGCTTTCGGATCAGAGCGCTTTCCAGTCTGCCAGCTTAAAGACAGATTTAATCAGATCAGAGATCATTACAAAACAATAAAGATTAGGATTTTTTTCGATCGTATATATCTTTCTAAAGCACAAGATGAAGCAGAAAGCTTTTAAAATATAATTTGCTTTTTCTTTTGACCAGAAAAAACAAACATAGAAGTTTAGTGGTGTTATGCTTGTGTAATGTATACAGACTTTTGGATCTCCGCTGTTCCATTTTGTTTTTATGATAAATGTTATCTAGTTTATTATTTAGAGATCTGTTCGTTTAATCATTTTGCCTTGAAGCAGTATCAAATAGGTTCATCAGGCAGTGTGTGGGGTTGGTTATGTTAAAGGAATAGTTTATAATGTAAACTCTTAACATTTAAAAGGCCCTTGCGTCATTCTTCAGTCTGAATTGTTTTAATCTATAATCACTTAATTTATAATGCATTAACCCCAATCATTGAAACATACTGCACACATACAGTAAATCCAAAAATAAGTTATCCAGCTCGCTAGAGAGGATTCATATACAGTCACCGAAAAAAAATATACTGATGACTACAATACTATGATGTCACATAGTCAACCAATAGCAATGTGAAAGACTTAAAGCGTGGCAAGACACAGGAAAAACTTTTAACATGAAATAAATTTTTGACACAAAAATAAACTGTTTAATGTTGACTAGTATTTGATGTATAAAAATATCATGTTAAAATCTAAAACTAAAAACCTAAAAACATGCCTTGAAATTAGTAATTCACAATAAATGAAAAATTAGTCTTTAAATGCTGTTTTTCCTTTTTGCCACAATAGAAAAAGTTTGAAGAAAACAATTTATATTTTGAACATAGTTGATGAATATAAAGAGCTAGTTCACCCAAAAGTAAAAAGTGTTGTTTAAAACCTGTTCACAGTTCTTTGTTCTAATGAAAACAGAAAGAGAATTTCAACGAATGCTTGTTACCAAAACGGTTCTTGGACCGAAACTACAGGGTAATTATTTCATGACCGAGTTTTTGTTTTTGTGGGAACTATGTAAAATCTTACTGGCTCTCTTGGGCTAATGATGTAACATCATGAGGCAAGCAAGAAATTTGACAAACGGACAGATATTTATAAAACGAAATATAGATTAAATTCAGGAGTATTAGGGCTCTTTGACATTGATATGATTTTTTTTATTTCTTATACTTTTCATACATTAACATTTCAAACTTAAATTACTTTTTGTGATACAGGGTGTTCTGATATTTCCTATTGAGAGTTTCGATGAAAAGAGCTTTGCTCCTGCCTAAATTCCCACTGACGGATGATGAAACGATTGAAAATCCCATAGATGTGCTTGGAGGGAGGGTCCTGAGCCATATCCTGGGACCAGAATATCACAGAGACTTCAACTCTTGAACATCTTGGCAACCCAAAAACCCTAGCACTGGATTGTGCCACTCAGAAGCCTTAGCAACCGTATAGCTATGCCCTGGCAATCGGCCATAAAACCCCAGCATCTTGGCACCGAGTTTTGCATGGGCAAGCACCAGTCGGGTGTGCTGCTTCAAAAAATGGACAAATCTATTTTCTCATTGCCGTCTTCATGCTGCAGAATGTTAATCAGATAGCAGACTGGTGTAGTTATCATAATACCATGGCGACCGTTGTGTAATGTTTGATTGCACGCATTTCTAATCATCTCTTTATTTCACGGCTCAGGGGTTTATTTTATAAGTCCAAGCCTTTGTTGAAAGTCTTTCCACGTTTATTCGAAGACGTTAAAGTATCGGTGTGTCGGTGGTGCCTCCTTTTTAGAATCCAGTACCTCCTGTTCACTTTACATACTCTGTCTTCTGTAGTGCATCTCTGCACCAGATGTTCTTGCAGTATGTTTCCCTGCTCAGTGGCACGCTTTGATGAGAATGAGAGAGAGAGAGGAGACTGCAGAGTCGGTCTTGAGGTTGTGACGCCCTTGTGCGCTGGGTCTCATCAATAATGATGGCGGCATGATAAATCCGAACTCTAACCCCGTACTTCCGTACCACCCTTATGTGTTAAGGTCAACTGGGAAATTCAAACGTTGCATGCGTGCCAAGTGATTAAACCTCATTAGTACATCCCTCTTGTCCCCTTGGTTCTAAGGGGTCTAATGGAGATCAGGTTACATCTGTTTCTGGTGGAATTTACGTGTGGATTTTATAGTGCATTGAGATTCAAGGATTAAAAAGAGGAAAGATGGTTTAAAATTTATTTAAATAGTTTTCTGTTTGGCGCGATGAAAGTTGACTAATGTGCCTAATACCAGTTTAAAGAGCCCCTCGGGTCCTTTTGCTCGTATTACATTTTATTTGTGAGTGTGTGTTAGTACCTGTAAACAACTTTAAGTTTCAAATCCCAAAGCTAACTATAAATCTAGTTAGCTTCACTAACAGAAACTACGTCTTTGGTTAAGGAAATGCAAGGATTCTAGGCATCCAGTACATATCTACATTAACAGTTATATCAATTTAATAAATTCTTAGAAAAAAGGTAACATAGCTTTTTTTTCTGTGGAAAATATTAAAATAATTGAGTGCAAGGCCAACACTTATTCTCCCTTAAATGTCAAATATTCATCAATATAAACATTAAAAAATATTCACAAAAATGAAAAAAAATTCAAAATGGAATATTAACAAAATATTTATTTAATATATATATATATATATATATATATATATATATATATATATATATATATATATATATATATATATATATTTAGTTGATTTCAAAGCTTTTTAATATACTCATTATTCTTGGGTCTAAGTGGCTTTTTTTCAGTGTATTACGAAAATACACTGGCCATATGATGAAGGCAGGCCTTAAAGAGAGGCAATTAAAATGCAATGTTTTACAGTCAGAATAAAAGAGTTGAAGCAGCAAAGTCATTAATTAAAGCGTTTATGTATAGTTGAGGACTCAAACAATGTAATTAGTAATATTTTCATCAATAAACAAGGGGCTCTTTAAGAGCTGTTTCATTGAAATCGGAACGGTGCAGCAACCTTTATTAATTCTAATCTAATGCAACATTACAATTGACATTGCGGGATACAACTAACAAGATTGCTGTTAATCTTTTCATCAAACTAATCAATTCGGGCTTGTATGTGCCATGTAGTTTAGCGCGAAGCAACACAGAATTGGTTTTGTAATTAATTTAAAGCACAGACGTCCATGCAGCAGCTGCGCAATGGCTTTTAACAGCTGTAAATGTTTTTCCATTTACTTCTTCGATTGTTTTTATCAAATAGTTCCCGGATGGCGAACCGCTCATGCACATGCACTTTGCCCGGTCGCACTCATTCACATTTGCAAAGTTAAGGAAGTTTGAGGCTTTGCAGTTTGCAGTACCCTGTGTACAATCAAATGGTTAATGGTGACCACACAACGTTCATTCTAGGGATTCTAGGGGCATTGTTGCTGCTGGTTTTATTTTAGGATTTTTCGTATCCATCTTAAAATCAAATAAATAGATATTCATGCTGTGAATGAACAGTTATATAAAACTGCGGAGAATTGAAATCTCACTGGTAAAAAGTACCTTCTCGTGTATTAGAAAAATAATGGATAACATCGCATTTATCATGTTTATTCTGTTACGTGCAGTGTCAGTTTTTTCCCTCTCATCCTCTTGTGTCCTGCTTTTTGAAAACTCTCTCGTCCTCAGATTAACGCAGGGCGTGAAACTGTTGTCCCCTTGCTGTGGCATACAAACACTTCAACTCAAAGAGACAAACCTGACCCCAGGCCAGCCTGAGGATCTGTGTCTGTGTGTATTTCTGTACTGTTCTCTCTCTCTTTCCCCCTCTCGTGTCGCCCACCCTAAAGACTTTGGGGGGGATTCAGAGCCAGATGTGTTGACCGGCACAGAGATGAACTTTGACAGCTGCTGCCTAGTCTCTACTTCTCTCTCCCCAGATGACTCTTGTATTGTGGAACCCCCCTTACTTGACCTTTTAATAGTATTACGCAGTATGGATGCGATTCTAGTTTAAAGGGAAAGTTCACCAAATATGTATACATTTTATACCACTGTTAATTAGCACATCCGTGGAACATACACAAATGAGTATAAACATATCTTTCATGCTCACTTTCTAGCGATGTTATGATATATATTGAAATTGGTATCTGAAAAACGATCGTTCATGAATCAGTATCGAATTCAAGGTATTGGCGTTGGCATGGGTATTAAAACAATTTCTAAGTTACCCAGCCCTAGACGTGACCGTGTACCCCAGTTTTTTGTAAAATGTGTGTATCGTCACATCCCTACCAACAACTGTTTGTGTTTAAATATTATAATTATATTCATTGGAACAACAGAAGAGTAATGTTGCCCAAATTTATCTTCTGGTAGTCCACGGAGAATAAATAACTATTGAATATCAAATTTAATTTAAAACATTCCAAATTTAGTAAAGTATTCAAGTTTTTTTATGAATGTGTTTTTTAATGGTTAAAGAGTTGAGTTGTACTTGTAAGCAGAAGGTTGTGGATTCGGAACCCACTGTCAGCAGAAAATGACGGAAGTGTCTTTGAGCAAGGCATCTCAGCCCCGCGTTTGCTCTGTAGTGATAATTGGCCCCCTACTCTTAAAACGCTATGGATACAATCGTCTGCCAAATAAATAAATGTAAATTGTAAATTGTAAATCTTAAGCCATACCAATAAATAACACAGAATGAGGTTAACTTAAGTCAAGGTGTCTGATTGATATATTCTGAATGTTGATTTCTGGGTGAACAAATCCTTTGAGAGAACCATGACCTCACGTGCCAAATTCCCTCGTTCATTTAATGTTCACCACCTCTTCCTGATCAGATTGAGGCTTATTTTCTGCGCCATGGTGCGCTATTTCCAGCTGCATGGTGGTGTCAGCCATTTTTGGAGCCCTCGTGGGGATGTGGTGGGGCGGAGTTATGTCAGAGCAGCTCAATGAGTCATCCCCACTCCCACTGTGTGTGCGTGCGAGCGTGTGTGTGTGTGTATGCGTGTGTGAGCAACTGCTAGGGAAAAGTTGACATCTGGGTTTAAAGCAGAAGCTGCTCTACCCTTGTCTTCCCCACTGAGATAGCCGCATAAAATGTATCAGTCATTCAATGACGCTTCCGTGTCACTTGCCGTCACCTTTTCTGCTTGTGTTTGTGGGTCGGCTGAGCTCTGCACCAGTATATAATTCTTCTAAGGCCAGATTGTGTCTCTATAGTGTTTTTCTTTGCAGTGCTTGTGTGCTTAAAGGCATGTTTGTTTGTGTGTGCGTGTGTCCTGTGGTCCCTGTCTGGGGTCACTGTATGGTTCCATGGCTCATCTCGCACATTATTGGTCAGGCTCTTCCTACAGAGGACTCTGCTTTGCCTCGGGTTTGGCTGACTATTTAAATCCCAGAAAACTTTCTTGGGCAGAATCAGCAATGTTTTTTTTTATAAAAAGGAATATTCCGGGTTCCAATGTTGATTTTTTTAAAACTAATTGAATGTTGTCATTTCTTTGAGTAAAATAAATAATTTTTGTTGAAATATTTCAGTGGCAACAACATAAACAAACATTACATAGGCCAAACATAACTTCTGGTAGTCCAAAGAATCAATAACGGTTAAGAATATTCAATTTAATAAAAATAATATACAATACAAAAAATATTTAGATGTATAATATAAATAAAATTCTTTAGCCAGGTCCATAAACCAACACTGACTTAATTTAGTTCAGTTCTAACTCTTGTTAAACCTGTATGTCTGACTTCTGTAGAACACAAAAGATCACATTTTGAAGAATGGTGGTAACTGGTTTCGTGTTCATACAATAGTGATGAGATGCCACTGCTTTCCAATTACAAACTTTTCCAAAAACTTGTGTTTTCTGCAGAAGAAAATAATTAACAAGACTTTGTACGGAATAAATAAAATGTAATAATGACAAAACCAATATATAAGTTTTGTAATACCCGTTTTCAACCCTTTACCCTACACACTAAAAAATATAAAATTTTGTCACCATTTTTAAGAACATGCTTGTGTCAGTCAATCCCAGAACGCTATTTAAACCATAATCTTGTTTTGAATGTTTTTTTCTTTCACATATATTATATCTTCCCCCCCTTACTAATTTTATCTTTCTCTGCATCACTGTTTCACTCACTGTTGATTTATTTTAAGAGTCATTATAATTTCAGCCCTAAATGATGGTTATTTTTCTAAGGTGCCTCTGACGCAATCATTCTAGTCTGAATTGCTCATTGTGCTCCTCTTAACTGATGCTGAGGGTCATAATGCTCCATTCTGGCTGTCGTGCGAGACTTATGCGCTCTTACAAGACGCTGGAAGGTCTTAACCTCGGTTATGCTCTGACATCCAGCAGGCATTCATAGTAACTAACCAGTTGTTATTCGCGTTATTCGAAATGACCAATAGTAGTTAATTAAAAATGTCAAAAGCATAATTAAATCTTGTCTTTTGTCGTTTGTATAGTGCTTATCTTCTCTATTGATAAAATAGCTGCAGAGAGGCTGAATCATAATTGTATGAAGTCTTTATTTGTGCAAAGAAGTTTGACACTTAGTTTTTTAGTTATGCACTTTGAAAAGTTGAAAAAGAGACACTTGCGCACTTGTTTATATCCTATATTTATTTAGTCATAACTATGTGCTGCCAGTAAACCTTCTGTCTTTTGAACGATATGTGCAAGGATACCAAAATAGGACTGTTAATTAAAAAAAATCCAACCTTGGAAATTACCATGGTAACAAATACCCAGAAATCCTCTTAGATCTGTAGTCACAGTGCTAGAAAGACAATGGTACAGCACATATTATTTTATACAGCTTTAAAGGCCTCCTGTGGTGAAAATCTCATTTCAGTGTGGTTTATAAGTCTGTGTTGTGTTTTATTTTACTATGCTTTAGGACAGACGTGTGGAAATTCATCAGTCAACACCGTTGTAGAGTATATTCTCCTTAAAAACGAAGTTTACTTAAGATAAAGTGCAATCTTAAATCGCACATTGTGCACCATTTGAAGAAACCCGTCTATAGATGGTGTTCCAAATTCCAAATGGACAGATTGATTAATATTCATGCATGCTTTATGATAGGCCTTGTTTGCCCTGGCATGCTAAACAATGTTGAATAGTGTAAAATAGTATCCATTACAACACCAGTCCAAATCTTATTATGTACATGAGTTCCACATGAAGTTGTTCTAACATCATTCCAACAACTAATTTTTTTCAATGTAGTTTAAACTGGTTTCATTGGGGTTGGATGGTAAATTAGCATAATTACTAATCTTATAATAACTAATGTAATAACTAATGATACTTTGATGGATTATGGGTCATGGATCTGATCAATTTTTAGATCAGCAAAAAAACAAATGCTCATCATTGTTTTATGATTATATACTATTAAAGTAACAACCGGATCAACATTTTGCAATCGATAAAATGCCTAAAATTAGCAGAGCTTATATCAAGTTCAAGTCTGCTTTATTGTCAATTCTTCCACATGTACAGTGCATACATACAGAGAATCGAAATTGCGTTACTCTCAGTCCCCCGGTGCATACAGATAACACTAACAGTATATAAGATATAAAGATAACAACTATACAACTATACAATAAGGGAATGTTTAGAAAGACATAATAGAAAAAAAAATTAAATTAAAATAAGGTTAAATAAAAAAGCAGCGCAAGGCACATGGCAGATATAAGGGGTGAAATTGTAAAGATGTTAAAAGTAACTGCTTTTTTAACATTGTAATTTCTTTCTATCATAGCCAAAAATATAAAAATAATGTCAAAACAACATGGTTGCTTACTCAGCAGTTTAAATGAGATAAATGCAATCATTTTTTTCTTTAATGAATAAAGTTACAGTTAATTTTCCCTTTCACATGCTTAAGGCAGCAATCTGATAGATATACACTTTATTATTAATATTGAATGCGTTTTGAAATCATACTTTTCTTGGTATTGGATTTTAAATTACTTAAAAGTGATTAAATGTATGACTTTATGGCAACTTTACATAAATCTGCAGTGACTTCATGACTTACCAGTAACAAACCATCATTTTTAATGTTTCATAAGATCTTATTAGATACATTTCCTTTATTTCTCTTCTTCTTTTTGATTAAAGTTCTAAGTCTGTAATTGGTCAATGTGATGATACTGGAGCCCTGTGATAGGCCTTAGCTGCTAAACTGCGTGATTGGTTGTTCCCTGATGGAAGAGCTCCTGTGAAGGTTCAGGACCCTCAGGCCCGATGCTGGCAAAAGCTCTTTACTTTCTTTCTGCTTCATTCTCACATTCAACCCCTGGGCCATTCATCACCTGCTGATAATGAGACTGAATAATGAGAAAAAGAGAGAGAGATAAGAATGCAATGTGAGTGGTGCGTGTTTGTTAGAGACAAAGAAATCTTAGGAAACAGTGGGTGGTGCGTATGTGTTTCTTTTAGAGAGAGATGGATTAAAGTTGAGGAGCTGAGGTGGGACCGGGGCAGACTCTGTAAACAGAAGTGCCAAACACACTTCTGTGTTCTCTGATAGTCTGTTCTTTAAAGGATGCATCACACTCTGGATGGGAAAGCAAATTAATCTAAATACAAAATTGTCACCATTTTGTGTTTTCGGGATTTTCTGTGGAATTGGATGGTTATATTCCTTTGTTGATGAACACTGTATAGATACCAAACATATAAGTATATATTTAAAAAAGTGCTTCTGATTTAAGTCATGAAAGATCTGAATGACATCAGGGTGAACAAATTGTGACTATTTATTGTGCTTCAAACATTTAATATGTTCTAATGTTATACACACTTATAATAAAATGATTAATTTGTGTGTATATGCGAGTAAAAAAAACAAGAGAATCTGATTAACTCAAATGTTCTATTAGAAAAATATATTATTAAAAATGTTTTTACATGTTAGATAAATAAACTGTTAATTTGTAAATATTTCTGAAAAATATTTTAAACTGAAAATATAAATTAAATATTTGTAAACGAATTTATTTAGTTAATAGAACTTTATTTTGTGATATTGACTAAGCCATATGATTTACTAAACTGTCATTGAGCTGGTAATTGTTAAACACTGATGTATCCGACTGGCAGGGACATCCTAATTTCTCCTCAACACAGTTCATTCGCCAACCTGCCATGTCTTTTCAGACCACGCTTGATTTGCCAAATACAATGACAAAGGCTTGTATCTTGACAGTCTACAAAGCTTCTTGTCGTCCACAGATTTGGTATTTAGCACCATTGCAAATGTGTGGCAACATGATGGAATGGAGACATTGACTTCGCTCATTGTTTAGAATTTAGAGCATGCTTTGTACCTTATTACCCATCTCGAGGGTCAAATAGTCCACTGTTTTTGCACAAAATCTTACTCCACTTCCGAGGGTCGGCACACTTTGTTACTTTTTATGTTGTGTGTAATGCAGTTGCTGACATTTTGTCTTATACACACACTGCACTGCCACCTTTCTTCTTTTTTTCTGTATGGCTCTGGGGAAGGGAATTGCCGTAGGTTTATAATAGGCGGTCTGAAAATGGGTTGTCTTCCCTTTCAGAGGTTTCTGTATTATGATCCGTTGGCACAGTTTTTCAGCTGTCCTGAAAGCCCCTCTATCAGAAAGGAGTTTCAGTGCATTACATGCAACATTTCAGCACCGTGAAAGGACTCTCATAAGAAGGAGCATCATACACCTAATAGTTTTGTGGTGGCATCAGTGGTGATGAGACGGGGTCAAAGCGTGATTTAAATAAAACGCAGAAAAACATCTCGAGCGTAGAAGTTTATGTAGAGTAATGGACATGTTAGTTAAGTGTTATTAGAATGGTATTGGGTGAAAAACGCATGTGTCAAGAAGTTAATATGGCCGCATCAAAAGAAATGTACATTTTGTATATAAAAAACACAGTAAATGTGGATAAAAGATCTACATTATGGGCACAGCTGAGATTTTAGAGAATAAATGTCCAAATCTGGTTGAAAAAGTGTTACATTGTCATTCAGTAATACAATATTTGTGTGTACATTCAAACAACATTCTGATTTTGACCTGTACATCAAAATATATAAAATAAGGAAACATATCACATTTTATTATGCTCTAAATGAATAAACATTTCTTGTGGAAAAATGTGCACAATCTAGGACAGTTACATTAGTAATATTAAAATAACTAACAATAATAAATGTAAAAAGTTGTTTAAGTTTTTGTATTTTTATATAATTATTAATTACTTTTTGTTGTAAATATGCACTGTAAATGTATTTCATGTGGCTTAGTTAATATCACAATACAGTATTAACTTATCAATAATAAGCAATAATATTTTAATCAAATATTTTAAAAACATTGAATGAAGTTATAAAGTTGAAAGTTTTAAAACAATTTCTTAAAAATCTGAAAGTAAATCTTTTAAATGTACAAAAGTTTATATAATGAAACACAGTAACTATTTGTTTTACAAATGTTAATCTGTAATATACAACTAGTATTTTTGGGTGAATTGCTAATAGAAATATAAAAGTTCTGATTTACTTTTTTACTTGCATATACACAAAATATGAACGGTATAATTACGTAATTTAAAAGCTCTAAAATTGACTTATATTTTGAGTGTGCCTTACATGGTTGTTACACTAAATGAAATTTTAGAGTTTAGAGTTCAAGATACATTTACTTTAAATAAAAATGCACCTACATATATATCTTATTTTCTCTAACGTCAACAATTTGAAGCAGTATTACACTTATTATTTTTAAGCTTCAAATCTTTTTAGTGTTTGGCCTGCATACAAGTTAATGCACAAAACCTTATGCATGTTTGGACAAACATTTTATTGATCCACAATAATCATGTAAAATGCAAGAAATTGATCCATCATAATTCTTTGATTTGGAAGTGTGGTCTTTATGATTTTATGCAGACCACAAGGGCATAGTTGATGTGGGTTAAAGGAGGTTATTCAAGAGAGAGATAAACCTCTGCAGGATTCAGGCTAAAACACGAGGATTTAAAATGGATAGTAATTTATTTTTAGTCAATATGCTTTCGTTGGTCCTCTTAAAGATTAGTTCCGTTGGGTTAACAAAACAATCCCGTCCTGACCGTGTTTTCAGCCCCTTTAATGTTCTATCCTTGCTTATGTTTTCCCTCAAGCTTTACCTTTGTTGCCTATAACTAGAAAAGTCTTCCCAGCAGCCGAAAACAAACATTCACACATAATTCCTACAGGAATTTCAGGTTCCATCCCAGAACGCTCAATTACATCATATTTCTCTATTTTGGGTCGAGTGTCCCTGAATGTGGTTCAGTGTATTAATTCATTCTGTCGAGGCCCCAGCTGCCTCACGAGAGGCTGGGAAAAGCTCTGCCTGCTGTTTCTCTGGAAAAATAACAGGGAAAATCATTTTCCTATAAAGAAATAAAGTTTAAATAAAGGAATGTGCAAAGGATATTGTGAGATGTCGCATGGCGTCACCCAACACAAAACCACAATTTGAGATGATGTGTCCTCCTGAATCCATGAGCATTAGCGCTGATTTGTGGGACGTGGAAGAATATGGGATATTAAAAGAATGGAAAGAGGGATGTGAGACTGGAATTGGAGGGGAAGGACAGGAGGATGAGATCGCTTTGTTTTGGACAAAAATCCCGTTAGAGATTAGATGTTGTGCCCGTTTGGGGCAGATTTTTTTCACTGCTCTTTGATATTGACTTCTGTCTTTGTCTGATATTGACTTCTTGCTTTTTTCTTTGTCTACAGGAGAAAAACAAGGACAAAGATAAACGTTTCCGTCCTCTGTATGACATTCCTTACATGTTCGAGGCACGAGAATTCATGAGAAAGAAGCTCATTGGGAAAAAGGTAATGCCAGTTAACCTATGTCTTTTCTTATTTGGTATTTCTTATTTTACAGTATTTTTATTCTGTCCGTTATTATTTCCCTGTTTTTCCTGTTTTCTCTTTGGAGTCACTGATCATATTGACCGTGCAGACCTTGAGCTCAGCAACTTTTCTCTAGCAAGCCGCGAATAACATTTTTCTGATGAAAGCACAGAGAATGCAGAAGCCAGGACATACAAACATGTGCCCTCTCAATAACATACACGTGCAAATACAATTACAGGTTCACAAATCCACGTGACATAGTTTGCAATGATACGTACTGATAATTGATGCATATTAAAGTGAATAATTAACATGATGTTAATATTGGCAATAATTGGGACAAATTAACAGTCACTTCTTTATCAAACATCTAATTAAAGATTGCATTAAAGTGAAAATTCTGTCTTCAGTAACTCTTTACGCTTCAGACCTGTATGACTTTTTTCCTTCACAGAACAAAAAAGATATTTTGAAGAAAGTTGGTAACTGGTCCCAATCGACTTGCATAGGTTTTGTGCCCATACAATAGAAGGGAAAAAAAGTCAAACAAGTTTGAAACAACTGAAGATAGAAGGATAGAATAATGTTTTTCATATTTGGATGAACTATCAAATGTTTGCCATTAGCACTGTAGTGTTTATGTGATGGTGGGAATTGTTTTCTTAAATCGCAATGTATTTTTAGCATTATTAGCATTATTGAATCTATAGAATGGAAAAATGTATGTACAATTGCTATGTAGTGTACTATGTGTTGATGGGAATAATAATAATACAAATATATAAAACGTATGTAATAATAAGCTATATGAGATCGTACGGTATAGTTCATCCTAAAATAAAATTTCTGTAATTTAAAGACCTTTAAATTCAAACAATTCTTTGCTCTGATAAACACAGAGGAAGATATTTAGAAGAATGCTTATAACCAAAGAGCTAAAAGCAAAAAATGGCTTGTTTAACTCAAATTAAGATATGTTTAAAATTGTAAGACAATAATGTTTTGGGGTTCTCTTGACCACCATTGTAAATTTTCTTACTATAGTGGTTAATGTGGTCCAGGAACAACTAGAGAGTAATTCATGGCAAAATTTTTAATTTTAGGTTGAACTATGATAATATAGAAACGACAATGTGAATAAGGTGAAAAGAAAACCATGCAGGTTTTCCTAGAAAGCATCCCTAACAACATGTATTTTAGCCAGCAGGATATAAACTGGTATAGGAAGTTCTTCTCATGTTGGGACTCATTAAAGTGTAATGGGCAGTCCACTGTAGATAGTATGGCTGCAGTTAATCGTGTGTTGAAGACGTTTCTCGCTCAAACAGTTAAGCGTTTGTGTAGAGTAATGGAAAATTCTACCTCTGAGGGCCATTTGATTTAACCCCAAAGAAATCCAACGGCACACACACACGTTTTCTCATAAATGTGTGGAAGGCGCTGGTTTTATATTATGCTTGTATGTACGTAATGCAGCTCTTGGAAACGATATTTTATTGCTGCTGCTTTTGCTGGTTCACTGACCCGGGATCATTTGAATATTTAGCCGATAGAGACGAGAATCGGAAGGGAACGAGTTTAATCTCAGATCAGATTCATGCGAGGCATTTCCTGTGTACGCACGCAGCCGGAGTCGTCAGTTTAGTTTGATTTATACAACGCTCGGCACGGTACGATGCCTGTTTGCATATTAATGCAAACAGTGTGGGAATGTTTGGATTTATTCAGACTTTTTACCGCTTAAAGAGATGCCAGCGCAGGCACGCAATCATCTTAAGGATCCACTCTTGACTCATTAAATGTCAATGAAGTGCTTTGAAATTGTGGTTTGTAAAATTAAGCATCCTCGAAATCAAAGGTAACATCTTACAGATCTCTTACCGGAGGTGATTTTTGGATGTGACATAATAATTAAGAGTTAATTTCTGATGCGTTTTCTAATTTTTTTTGCTAATGAAATGCCAGCGAGCATTTGGAAGGTTGCTTTTGTTGTTGCTAGGACACAATGTCGTGCGAAGATGAGGCCTTGGACTGAGGAGCATCACGTTTTAGCATCTCCCCTGCTGCCCTAGCAACAGCTGTGGAAATGTTTGTGTTCCAACTGTTTAAAAGCGATCTAATCTGTGCTTTTAGATGTCTGTAGTTAAGGAAAGATTTTAGGCCTATTTGGCTATAAAAGTAGTTTTGATGGATAGTATGTGTATTAATGGATCTCAGACAAAATTTTTAGCTTTGAAGTTTTGATATGTCTTACAAAGACTGTGTTGTCTGTTTTGGTCAGTAGGATAGACTTATATCCTTGCATCCAACATGATAGTTCACCAAAGAAATAATTTCATTTACTCTCTTGTTCTGCAAAACACAAATTGATACATTTTACAAAAAGTGAACAAAGTCATTGGTCCCCATTGACCAACTTTTTATGGCATCAGCATTTTTTCTTAAATATAATTTTGTCTTCTGCAAAAAAAAGTTGAATGTTTAAAATGACTTAACATGTGTCAACGCGTTTGTTCAACCAAATACAGTGTTATTTTTATTTTTTATTTACTCACCCTATTCAAATTTTAAACATGTGTGACTTTTATTCTTCTGCAGAACAGAAAAGAAGATAATGTGATGAATGTTGGTCATCAACAGCTATTGGTCCCCATTGACTTGTTACATGACCACGGATACAATACAAGTCAGTGGGGACCAACTGTTTTGTTTTACCAGCGTTCTACTGAAAAACAAAGATATAAAGGTTTTAAATTAGCATCAGTTTTAACATTATGGTTCACCCGAGAATGAATTGTATCACTCACCCTCGTATATGTCTTTCACTTTTTTCTTCAAAACCCAAAGGAAGATATTTTGAAGAATGTCAGTAACCAAAACCCATCGGTCCACATGGACTTGATTGGAACGGCACATAACCAAGCAGGGGACCCACATTTCTCAAAATATCTTCTGTTTTCTCGTCAGAGTATTTATTAATCAGCTGAAATTCAAAGAATTGCACAGGGCACTTGCTCTTTCCGCCCTCACGGGAACCGCAGCTATGGAAGGGCTTGATCATGGTGCCCGCTCAGATCGCGTTCCCTTCTTTGTGAAGATTGAGAAGACTGGCATTGACTAGCAGCGGGTAATAGCGGTAAATCTGCTGAGAGCTGCGTTTCTCCCTTTTCCTTCCCCGTATTGAAAGCCTACTTCCCGGTGACATAATCCAAAGCTAGATTTGGCTAACTTTCTAAGTAGTGCCTCTGTAGAGGGTCTCTGCCTCAGCAAAAAGTCAAATGGAAATGTTTCATTAATCCACTTATCAGGAAAGAGCACGTTTGGATAATCCTGCCCGCTCAAAGTGCCTCTGTTATGTGGGTTTGTGTGCGTGTGAGGTGTGAACAAGACACCGAGAGAGGAGCCGAGTGAGTGTCAAGCATCTGATGTCTGTGTTTGTGCAGGTCTACCTTTATGTGATTCAATATATTTAAGGTGTTCATTTGTTCACTTTTATAAAAGAGTGCTCAGAGATTTGCTGAGAAATGCACCATGGCCCTGATGTGTGCTCGCCCGCAGCTGGCTGCCCAGTCCTTATCCATCTTTTTCCTCTGCTCGAGCTTCTGCTTTAGAGGGAATTACAGCCGCGTGCGAGTCTAGCAGCTCACTTTTAATCCATGAAATATGTATTACCGAGTTTCCTGACTACACCTTCCTTCACCGCATTAGACTGCTCTCGGGGACTTATGCTCGCATTTGTAGCAGGCCGTGTCTTTAAAATATGCATGCTCGCTCAATGTATCCATGCCACGCTGCATTTCTGTTCAGCTGACCTTCCTCTGGTTTTAACAAATGCTTTAACATTAGCATCATCCCGGTCTCCGTCATCCTCCCGGTCTGGGCTTCTCTCCGTCGAGCCCTGTCGCTGTTATGTTTCGATCAGATCTTTCTTATTCCGACACGACTCTTAAAGACCATTTAATCTGTCATCTGCCTCCCAAATGGCTGCTCTCTCATTTTCTCTTTCTTCACAAGCACTTTGGGTCTTCTGAAAGAAAGGGAATTGTTGGCGTTTCGCATTTCTTTACAAGACTTGGTCGTTCAACCAAGCTCATTACTCCTGCCCAATGGTGCAGAGCTGTCTCCAGCTTTCAGAAAAAGAGAAGGAGATGCGAAGAGAGGATAAAAACGCAATCAGTTTGTGTTTTATTTGTTGATGAAACACTCAACTCCTGGGGTAAGAAAATGAGGGTCCTCAGGATTCCCCAACCTAATGAACTCCTATTTACATCCATTAGACTGGGTTACATTCTCATTTGGGGCAAATGGGTTTAGGATAATCAGAATGATTTCACGAAGGGCAGACTTGAGATATTGTGATTTTCCTGTTTAGCTTGTAACTTTCTTACCTTTTGCCTTGTTAATTTACTTTCTTTTGATATATTTTTGTTTTATCACAGAGCTTTTCTTAAATTATATTTCTGCTCTGCAGAAATCTTTTTTTCAGAAAAATAAATGTTTTTACGTCAGTTATTTGTCATTTAAAGTAGTGTCATTACAAAATATGAGTTTATAAAAATTCCTTTTACCCTTATATGTAAAAATTTATGAGAGATTTTTCTATGTACAAGATGTGCGACAATAGCCAAAGATCTAGTTTCGTCATCTATTTCATATATTATGACATTATATAAAGAGAGATGATACCTAAACAGACTTTAGTTAATGTCTTCAAGACACTTCATGACACCTACCTCTTCATAGCTCTGCATAATACAATTATTACTGGATTATTATATATAATGACTGATTCATTTTTTAGAAATGCTAACTCATATTTTCCTATTACACACTATTGCAAATGATGTAAATACTGACTGAAGCAAACCATTGAAGCAAAGAAAGTACTGCGGTGCCTAAGACTTTTGCACAGTACTGTATAACATAATAATTTAATATAACATTATGAATTCAAAGCAAGTTTTGTGCTCATCAGTGTAAGTTGCACTGCTTTATAAGATACTACTAAAGGTTGTACTACATATTAAACACTTCCAAGGGTTTTTCATCTTCAAATCTTCCTTTAATTTAACATTAGTTTTTCTCCAAAGTTATATTTTAAGAGATGTGCATATATAGGAAATCCAGAGGTTCCATTAGGAAGATGACTAATATGTAAAGATCCTCCAAAATGAAAATTCTTGGCCAAAATTGAATAAAAAACTAAAAAAACAGTATAAAATAAAACTAAAATGTTTAACTTGGCTGCAAACATAAAGCTGGGTGCACAAGATATTATTCAAACCATAGAGATGGAGCGACGCACATCGCTGAAGGAGATCAAAGCGATCTGGATGTTTGCAGGCTGCGATTTCTGTTTGCTTCATCACATGTTGTTTCAGCCATGTTGTTTAGGTGATAAGTCTTTCGGCCGGACAAATATTCGGTACATCCCTACTCATAAGTTAATATAAGATTAAATGAGGGTTGAAATGCATAAACTGCAAAAAAACTTATTTTGTATTATATGGCCGTTTTTATAACAAATAAATGTTTTTACATATTTTAGAATGGATTAGATGCAGGGTTTTTCCAAAGATGTAAATTTCCAGGCGAGGAAAAGTTTTTGAATTATTTTTGATAAACCTCATAGATTGCCTTGTGTAACTTAGTAACTTTGTTGTAGATCTTGTCCACCTAGTCGTATCTCTGCTATTTACTGCTTCAATGTCTCCTCGATATCTTTGGATAAAAGCGTCTGCTTAATGCCTTAATGTACATGTAAATGTAAATAGATTGTCTTTGGGGTTTTTTTTACATGGATTTTTCTGTTCATTTATGTTATAAATTTACATTGTATAAAATATTAGATCATGGATATTTCTTTGAAAATTTAAATTGATTTATGGAAAAAAAGTAGAACCTCACTTCTCAAAATGTGTATGAAACCTGTAGATGTGACAGATAAGCAATGGGCAGAGATTTGGTGGCAGGTTCAGCCGAGTTCGAGTCACGACTCTAAATTTTGTTTCTGTGAACGTTCTGGTGCTATATGACTGCCCACAAGGCTATCAGCGCTGACTAAGGTTCTTTGAGTGGGAGGTTGTTTGAGTCCAATAGCATGAGAAATCCTAATTGAAAGAGACAGTTCACCTAAAAGTAAATAATAAAAACTTAATAAACCTCTCTCTACAGTAAAATAAAAAAAACTGGAATAAGGTCATATATGGGCGATGAGGGTGAATTTTTTTTTTTTTTATTATAGCCGGAAGTTTAATATGCAAATCTCATGATCATGTCACAACACAGATTTCACACCAGCAAACCCACCTGACCTTTGACATTAGGTATTCTTAGGTTGACATTTAAAGCTTTGCATGTCATTGTTTCTTCACTATGCAAACTGTACCCTTCAACATTGACCTGTCTACAATCCACCGAGAATACTTCCCTGGTTATAGATTTACTGGGCCACAGTTTTAAAGCGGTGCTTTTAGTGTATCTTTCAGGCTGGTTTGCTGCTGGTTGCGGATCTTCAAACAAAGGCATCCTCTGACACATGACTGTAAGCCTTGTCTTATTTTTCTAAGGTAACGTTACAGATGCGCAGCCATGCGTTGTAGTTCGCTCTATTATTGGATGCTATCAATCCGCAGGCACCCAATAGACCATGAGGAAGTGCGGCAATTGGTCTGGTTTGTCTCTTCGTCCTTGCGTGGTCCCGATTCCACCCTAATTAATGACACGTCTTTTCCCTTCGGTGTCAAGGCAGGAATATGGGAAATGAAGATCCAACTCACTATTTCAGTTTCATGCTTCTGTTTGTGCTGAACTAATAATGGAATGGAATTGGCTAGATCACAGTCTCTCTATTACACAAGGATGCCTATCTCTGAATATCTCAACCAGGCTTCTTTGTTTGCTTGGAGCTAACAAGACCGGGAGTACATGCAATGCCCCTTCTGGGATGATCCAATGACCCTTATACGAGTTTGAGAGGAATGGAGTCGATATTCTAACCTGGAGTGTCTTGGTGACTCCTTTTGTCATGATATAATCAGGTTTTGTTATTCTTGTCCACTTGCTGTTAAGTAAGATAGTCTATGTGATAAACAGTTTCCATGTTTGGACTGGTTCCCTCCAGGGAGATCTCCGGTCTAGCCTGACATGATTCACACTGACTCGGGGTCACCTTGGAAAGTAGCCCACAGTCATGCTCGCACACGCACACACGCGATACCCCTCGCTCGATGCCCTAACACAATTTGTCCACCCTTCACAGAAAGCCTCGTAATCCATTGTTTTTTTTTTAGGTCAGTAAACTCTCTTTACAGCCAGCTTTTCGCTTGATTTGCAAGCCTGTATAAAGATATCAAATTCCGAGTTTGATGTGTTGCTCTTTCTTGGCGTAATTCTGTCAGGTTTAATGCCGCATCATAAAACACTGCAACACTGCGGTTCTCAGCGTTCTCACGTGTGGTCAATTTATCTCCGTGGCCTGGACCTCTGACAGGGTTATAGACTGTATGTAGGCTGTGCTTCTTGGCCTCTTGGAAACCATTGGTTTAACCGTTTCATGTTGTGTCTTTACAGGTTAATGTCACGGTCGATTACATCAGAGCCGCCACCAGCGCTTTGGAAACGGGGGGCGTCCCTGCTTTCCCAGAACGCACCTGTGCTACGGTCACCATCGGGGGAATGTAAGTACCACCAACCAATTTCTCTCTCAAATGTGTTTTCTTCCTTATCTCAAGTCTGCTGTACTCATGAAAAGTAGGCAAGTCAATAGAACAAAGATCCTTATATTAAGATTCCTCAGAGCTCATGAGATGATAGCTGTCATGGCTGAGAGCAGAAGTTATAACGAATAGTGAGTGTAATGAGCAGATTATCTTTGCTTAAAGTGCTCTAGATGTTCTTAAAGTGGTAGCCATTAGTTTGATAGTGGTAAGACCTTCAATCATGTTCATCTTTGTTTTAGAATCTGTTTATTTCACACTGTCCCTTGTTAACCGATTCCACGCTTTCGGGGTTGTTCTGCTGGGGGGACGTGATTACCCAAGCATGCCCCAATGCTTGGCATAGAGCATTGTGGAAAACAGGTGGTCCCACTGCCTCAGGGCCCAACTGATTTTCTAGAGCTTGCAACGCTCATCACTGATCAGGAATCAGTTTTACGATACTCTTCGTTGTTTTTAAAGGCTCGATCTAGTGCAGAGGCGTAACAATTTATGCCAGCAATGCATCACACCAAGAGCCAGGGGATTGCAGAGGGGGCTACCTTTCAGTAAACATTTGATTTGGGAACATGGTGAAGTGGAACTATCGTAGGAAGCGTAATGATGCAATCTTCGTATGATTACCTAAAACACCTGCAAACGTTGAAAATGAGAGTTTTAACACTATTTCAGAACATTCAGTTTCACCTCCCTGCCCCCGCAGTTCCCTATTCACTTGTTGTTTATGTCAGCGTTGAAAGTACCACACTAGTCCTGGGGTTAACCGTTTTCTAGTTTAACCATTGATGAGAAGCCACAAACATAACATGTTTTGCTTGTTTTGGTACCAATAGAACATTGAGAACAGCACTTATGTCTATGTGGGCCTGCAGGATATTTTATGTTTAAATTTTTATAATTTATTTAACTTAAAAGTTGTTCTTAATGTTTCATGTCTATGCAGAGTAATGTATTTCACCAAAAGGGATGTATTAGTCAGTTGTTTGAGATTTTCAAAACCTTTTAATAATTTTGCAGCCAAAATTGGTATCCCGAAGTATCCCTAGTGGTCACAAGTTAGGTTTTTTTCTTCCATTTTTGCAGGGTTATTTTTTGTGTAAGAAACTAACTTTGATATACATCACATACACACATAATTTTTTGTTTTTGTAGAAACATCGCCGAGGCTCTGGTCAGTAAAGGTCTCGCCACAGTGATCCGATATCGGCAGGACGACGATCAAAGATCTTCCCACTATGATGAGCTTCTGGCGGCAGAGGCAAGGTAAGTCGAATCATGGAGAACACAATCACCGGTGAACAATTGCAGGTCATATTCCCACACATTCAAAGCAGAAGAAGCCATCTGTGAAATGGAGCCATTTTGTTCTTCGCAATAAGTCACGGCTTGTCTGGTTAGCTCTCATTTCATGGAGGCAATATCAGTCCCAAAGCTCATACCTCAAGCGCCAACACTAAAGCTTGGCTCTTTTATTCTTTGTCTACGAATATAATTATATAGATTTGCAGTGCCAACCTTCCGGAGTTCTTTATTGCGCCGGAAAAGATTCGGATCTCAGGGTCTGTGATAGATGGGTGACCCTCAAGCCGAACAGATTCACTTCTTCTTATCTGGTGTTACTCACTTTTGTTTTTGCTTTTAAAACGCCAGCATACGCACATTTCTATTTTTTTGTCCGCTCTAAGGGTAATGCTTCCCCATGGAGCCTGCAGAGACGGGCGGTTTGCGGGTCTCAAATTTATTTTTAGGAGAGATTGCTGGTCGTTACCCTATATCCTCTGAGAAATCAACCTCGGGATGAGCACGCTCGCTCTCTCCCCCCACTTCGGCTGAATGTGATTACACACCAGGGAGGCTACAGCCACAGATACATCTGCCTTAAAGAGGCCAAAGACGTGTCCCTCTTCCCTTCTGTATCCGCTGTTATCTCCAAGCATCACTGCTCACACAAACCGCTCTAAAACACTGAGCTACGGTTTTAAACGCACACGCTCCCCAAAACAATTTTCGTGTCGAGCATGAAATCTGTATGCCTGCATTGCTCACTGGTGTTGTAAATGTGATTTGTTTGGTGTTTGGTGATGTAGGGGGTGGATGGATGGATGGACAGGTGTGTTCAAGTGTGTTGATTTTTTAAGAGTCCGGGGCTAGTTTAACTAAAGGCCACAAATTGTTTAAATTGACTTTTGAATCAATTTAGGGCAATAAAGAACTGCAAAGGACTTCATAGCAAGAAAGAGGTGCCAATTCACAGGGTGGCTGACATTTCGGGGGTAAGTGTATTTTGTTTTATACATTAAAGTCTGGTTTGTGAAAATAATCAAACTTATTTATATTTGTGTTTTGTTAGTGTATTTAAATGTCAAAGATTTAAATCATAGTGAATATAATAGGTCAAATCAAACTTGAATTCTCGCTTTCTAAGAATCTGATTTTTTTTTCCGACTTGAGCTTGGTTTACACAGTACAATGAAAGTTCACGAATTTTTATCGTAAAATCTCTAGAAATATCAATATTCAATTTCGTTCTTCATTCTACCTCAGCATAACACCGGCAAAGTGTATTTCGAATGGTTTCACCCTCGCGGACCCCAGAATTCTCTCCTGGATCTCTCCTATGACAGCTGATTTATCGCTGTATTACGGCCCTACCCATTAATTTAATGAACGCTCGTCCAAAAATAGTCTTCCCTCAAAGTCAATCTGAAGTTGTTTTTCTGCAAATCCCGCTTGGGCCGCACACCAAGCGCACATTAAATTTTACTCTGGCTTGTAAACGGCGACACGTCCGCTGGCTTGTTATTCAGCCAACGTATGAAACCGCGACTTTCCGCTCGTCCCTCTTCAACTTTTATCTCCATCTCTGTTTCTCTCTCTCATCTTTGAGTTTATGAATGAGCTCCTCGGGTTTTAATGAAGTGTACGGCAGCCATCTGAGAACAGTTTCAGGATGTAATTTACACCCGGGCTTGTGTAGGAGGCTTTTAGCGTGAGAGAAAAGAGCGTGTCACTCTCAAACAAGAGCGTTCTCGTTTCTCACCCAGAAACAAGATCCCCTTGTTAAATGACTGACAGTGGGAATGATGTCCTTTGGATGAGGCCGGTTTTTTGAGGTCTGAAGGGACTGTTTTAACCATGTTTATTTCTTTTCTGTTCTCTCCTTCATTCGGTTTTGTTTCTCGGTGTGTGGGTCACGGTTTATTCCAGCTGCAGTGGGCGTCTCCGGTTTGCTGACTCACAGGATGGATTCAATCGAAATCTGCAGTGTTTCTATACATATCAGACCTTCGCATGGAAAACCTCAGAGATGCCCCCTCTCGCTTTGCAATTACACTTTTGTTCGGGGCACACTTGAAATAGACATTCCCTTCTCCCAGAATGGCTCCAGGTGTCACAGACATCTATTTTTTTCCTAGCCTAGTCAAAATTATGCGAATTAGACATTAAAATGTGTCAAAGGTTGTGTAAGGAAATCAGCGGAGAAAGTCACTGAAGGAGTTGGCGTCACAGATCTGCATTCAAATTCGGTTTAAATATTTAATGTGCATTAGAAGCACCAAAATGCGCAATCCCTGACCTGCTTCGTCTCATAATATTTATATGAATGCTTGATTTCTGTAAGCACCTTACAGGAAACAAAATGTGCTGATTGTCATGGCAACGCTACAAATCCGTTGATTTCTGTGCTTAAAGTTATAGTTCAGCCCAAAATGAAATTCTGTCATTTAGTCTACCTCTCATTTCAAACCTGTATAACTTTTTTCTCAAGAACATAAAATAATTTATTTTGAAAAATGTTGGTAACCAATCAACGGCAGTTCCCATTGACTTGTTGTTGGTTTTGTGTCCTTACAATAGAAGTTAATGTTTTGTGCTGCTTTTTGGTTCAAAATATCTTCTGTTTTGCAAAAGTTGGACTTAAGGATATGGTGGAACATTTTTAAGATATTAAATGCTGCTAGTCATGTATTTAATTCCTTTTTTCTCAATTTGCAGGAGACACAGAAAGCCAAACAGTTCTTGCCATTCCTGCAGAGAGCGGGCCGCTCGGAAGCCGTGGTCGAGTATGTGTTCAGTGGCTCCAGGCTCAAGCTCTACATGCCGAAAGAGACGTGTCTCATCACCTTCCTGCTCGCCGGTAGGTGTCAATCCGCCTCGGCCTGTCAGCCACGCCACCATCTGTTAATCGCTAGAATAAACCCTGTTGCTCCACCGCTTTTATATGGTACTCCAAAAACGATGTGATTTTACTTAACATCTCTTGCAACCTTTAAAACCGTTCCTGTGTGGTACCTCACCGGGCGCTGCTTTGAGAGCTTTTCCTTCCACCTCAAGATGCTAGTGGAATTGAAAGATTCATACGCTTTTGTCCTTCCCTTCTAACCCGTGGAGGTTGGTCTCTAATGTGAGGTCTCCAAAGCTGATCTTCTTGCAGGCGGGTATACGGAGTCTCTGACCTCCCACAAGGCCACATGCCGATTTGAAGGGCTCAAACGGAAAAGGGTGAAGTGTCACAGCCTTTAGCTGTAAGGTTCCAGTCCACGGCATCTGTTCATTTCTACAAAATTTTCAGGTGTTTCTGCGTCTCACTGGGGAGGGATGTACAGCATATTTAACCGGAGATTTGTAATCTGTGCACACACAGCCAATCCCTGTTTTAGGAAGTCCATTCTCATACCGTACAAATTAGAGGATTTGGTGTCAACTTTTATATTAAAGTCAGGGCGGTCATTCTACATGTATATCACTCTAAGAGCCACAGTAGATTACTTGTATTTTGTTCAAAAAAATTTAGAAGCCCCAAAAAAATTTATTATTTTGTTTTGTCTACAAAAAATCTACAAAATTATCTACTAAACATAATTTTCCTCACAGTATGGGACTAAAAATCTGATGATGTATATTATTAATATTAATAAGTGTAAAAAAACGTTTTCATTTCAAATATCATTTCAAAGAGCCAGAATAGTTATAAACTACTTGTATTTTATTTAAAAGAGATTTTAAAATGAACAGAATAAATCATATTAAATTATTTTGACTTATCATTCTTAAAGTAAACAAACAATTTGTACCATTATTGTTATCATAGTTTTCACTAAGTAGTGTAATGTCGTGAAAGTTATATAATATTCTTTAAATTGCTTTCAACAAAAAAAATTAACAACACAATTTTGTAATTTAACAACAACACTGCAAGTTTTTCCATGTCATTTACTCATACTCTTGATATAAAGATATTTTGAAAAATGTTACTAAAACAAAACTGTTTGTCTCCATTAGTTTTGGGCCTACCATGGGAACCAATGTTTTTTGGTTACCTACATTCTTCACATTCTCTCCTCTTTTGTACTCTGCAAAGGAAAGTCATACACATTTGAAATAAAGAGAATGTGACTAAATTATGATAAGTAATATTTCGCCCCAAAATAATATTTAAGAGCTCCAAGAGATTGAACACAAAATAAACAAAATACAATTATTTTGACTAATGATTTCTTAAAGAAAAGTTTACAAAAAGTAATTTTTCTCTCAAGAATGTACCAAAAATGATGTTATGAAAGTTTCGAAAAACTATTAATATTCCAAATATATGTTTAAAAACCGTTTTTATCAAAGAAGTTTTCATTTTAATTGTTGTAATTTCACAACTCAACACGGCAAGGTTTTCTATGTAAAATGCACGAGCATCGGGTCAAGCTTCATTAGACTACCTAAAGACTTCATTAGACTTCATTAAAGTGTCACTTATTTGCGATCAATCAATTTCTGCCTGATGTCAGGTTTAGAAAGACACATGAAACCCTGGACGTCAGCAGCCTCCCAACCTCCACATCACTCACCAAAGTTCCAGCAACCGGCTCATTTGTGTCACTTCCGAGAAGTATATTTATCTCCCCCCACCCGCTGTAATTATTCACCCTAAAAACAGTGAAAGACGCCCATCTATTTCTGCATCTCTCCATCCCTCCATTATTTGTTCCTGCTTTTCCCAATGGAGAACAAACACCCTCCACCCCCAGCGTGCTCAATTGTGCGAATCTTCATTGGAGATATTTCAATTAATTTGGTAATTTGTTCCTGAGTGTCTTCCTTTTGTTTGTGCTTTCCGTCATTTGTTCCTTTAGTAATTATTTTTCACCGTCTCACTGTGAGGGATTTTGGACAGAAAGCCTGTCCTTATCGCACTTCCTTTTTTTCTTATTATCAGTATTTCTACTTTATTCATGTCATCTTTTTTTTGGTTGAGTTTAAGTCTGGCATGTTCTTCTTGCTTCTTTCTGTGATTTGAATCCTAAGTTGGTGTTTCCTGTAGGTTTCAAGAAAATCAAAGCAAATCCTGTTTGTTTTTGGTATCACAGTATTTTAGAAAAATGTGTTAAATACGTTTCAAATATGAATCACTTTGGGTGCATTGGGACATTCTCTCTTCTGGCAGAATTTCTTCAGAAATTTTCAATGATGATTTCATAAACTATATCTCTATCAGAAAGTAAAACGCTTGTCACTGCTTGCTGGGAAACAAGGGATATTGAGAATGCACGTTTAATTTGCATTCTCTAATGCTACTGGTTGGTATCTAAAAGTTTGAAAGTCCCCCTGTGGTCAATAATTGTATTCCTTTAAACTAATATTTGACCATTGAAATTCCGTATTAATAACATATTTATTTTAATATGGTTAAATATTCATAAAATCTTTCCGCTATTGCTTGTCATTTGTCATTTGTCTTGAAGTAAAAAAATAACGGCAGCGGCAGGCAGTGGTTCAAAATTGAATTAAATCTTATAAATGTATTTCATAAATTTATCAACCCTTGTTATAAGCATCCATCTGTAAATCATTAAAAGTTTATGGTGCGATTTATTCTGATAGATACGATTTGTGTGGGTGTTTCCTAAAGAAAACATTTCCTATCATGACTCATAATTAGATTGGTTATGTGTTTGTGTCAGTGTGTACGTGTCCATACAGACAGGACGTTTCTCTACATAATCATTGTGTGATTTGGCACAATAATAAATTAGAAAGCCGAACGCAGACGTCCAATCAACCGCGTGCTTGCTGTTGAGTAGTTGAAAGGTCAGACAATGCCAGAGCCCTGACGAGAGAGAGAGAGAGAGAGAGAGAGAGAGAGAGAGAGAGAGAGAGAGACCGAGACCAGAGAGACCAGAGAGAGAGAGAGAGAGAGAGACAGACAGAGACAGACAGAGACAGACAGAGACAGACAGAGACAGACAGATACAGACAGAGACAGACAGAGAGAGACAGAGAGAGACAGAGAGAGACAGAGAGAGACAGAGAGAGACAGAGAGAGACGGAGAGAGAGAGACGGAGAGAGAGAGACGGAGAGAGACACGGAGAGAGTGAGACACGGAGAGAGTGAGACACGGAGAGAGTGAGACACGGAGAGAGTGAGACACGGAGAGAGTGAGACACGGAGAGAGTGAGAGACGGAGAGAGTGAGACACGGAGAGAGACGGAGAGAGTGAGACACGGAGAGAGACGGAGAGAGTGAGACACGGAGAGAGACGGAGAGAGTGAGACACGGAGAGAGACGGAGAGAGTGAGACACGGAGAGAGACGGAGAGAGTGAGACACGGAGAGAGACGGAGAGAGTGAGACACGGAGAGAGACGGAGAGAGTGAGACACGGAGAGAGACGGAGAGAGTGAGACACGGAGAGAGACGGAGAGAGTGAGACACGGAGAGAGACGGAGAGAGTGAGACACGGAGAGAGTGAGACACGGAGAGAGACGGAGAGAGTGAGACACGGACAGAGAGACGGAGAGAGTGAGACACGGACAGAGAGACGGAGAGAGTGAGACACGGACAGAGAGACGGAGAGAGTGAGACACGGACAGAGAGACGGAGAGAGTGAGACACGGACAGAGAGACGGAGAGAGTGAGACACGGACAAAGACACGGACAGAGAGACAGACAGAGAGACAGACTGAGAGACAGACTGAGAGAGACTGAGAGACAGACAGAGAGACAGACAGAGAGACAGACAGAGAGACAGACAGAGAGACAGACAGAGAGACAGACAGAGAGACAGACAGAGAGACAGACAGAGAGACAGACAGAGAGACAGACTGAGAGACAGACTGAGAGACAGACTGAGAGACAGACTGAGAGACAGACTGAGAGACAGACTGAGAGACAGACTGAGAGACAGACAGAGAGACAGACAGAGAGACAGACTGAGAGACAGACAGAGAGACAGACAGAGAGACAGACAGAGAGACAGACAGAGAGACAGACAGAACTGCTTCCTGTCATTCAATCTTCCATTACTGCGCTCCGTTCCCTATGGTGAAAGGCTCTCCGCCCACAGACGCTCCAAGTAAAGGTTACTGCATTAAAACTACAGAAATGTTTCATTGCTTGTTTGTCCATTCTTTACAGCCATTTTCTGGTTTAAATGAGAGTATTTTATCACAGGATTTTTGGTCATGTTGAACACAAAAATATGTTTTGAAGAAAGGAAAAAATTTAAGGGATACACAACCCAAAAATCCTGTCATGCAGTTATTCAAAGCCCAAAGACATAATGAAGAATGTTAGCATTTTCTAAAATGGTAGTCAACGGTGCCCCATAAATCTCAGTTGCTTACATTCATTCAAATATCTCTCTTTGTGTTCAGTAGAACTAAGAAATGTATTGAGAGAAGAAAAATGGTAATATAACATCAAAGTTATGATAAAGAAATCGACTAACATTACAAGTTGATGTCAGGAAAGGATATCTCACAAAGTGTGCATTATTTATAACCGCTAGAAAAGTGGGTCTCGTTCAGGTGCCCTTTCATAAAGAAATATGTTTAGCTTTATCTCTTGAAATGAAGTGGAATCTTTTTCAAACCTGTAGTGAGCGATCATTGAGTGCACCAAGAATAAAGAGCCTCTGCTGTTCAGTGTAGGGAACTTAACCTCCTTTTGTAAAGAAAGACCCATTTTGCCATCTCCAACTCTCATTGGGCTGTAGCCTATTTATCCTTTGGATTGAAGTTTTTTATTTGTATTCTGAATGGTGGTGCTTCATATTGTTGAGCGGGAAAATAATTCTAAATATATATCATCTTTGTCTAAAATCTTGCAGTTAAGGTTTTTAATATTAATAGGTCTTACAGAGATAAAGAGAGAGAAGCTGGCCTCCCAGGAGAAATAATAAACTTTTCCACCGCTTCCATTATTTCCTTTTGGATAATAAAACCTATTTGCTAGAAGTGTCAAGCAGCTTCTTGTGCCTAAAATAAGCGTCTATGAAGGAATTTTACCTTTTCAATGTTAAAATACTTTTCAAGGCTGTTATATCGAGAATGTTTCTACGCTTTCCTTTGCGATTTTATGATTTGCATGACTCGGAAATGAATATTCCTGAAAACTGTTTGAAAACTTTCCTGACAGTTATGACCTGAACACATTGACCTTTCATAAACAAACTTGACAGTATTCAATATATAAAAGAGCTTTGTATTGGCAAAGACCTCATGGTACAATACAGAACACAATAGTTGAGTCATGATACAATATTAAAACAAACCCAATATGATACAAACTTTCAACATATTGAAATATTCTCTTTTAAAGTAAATTTGAAAAAGATTGTCGCGTACACTTGTGGCATTCCGAATCTGCATTACATGCAGTACACAAAAAGCAGAATACACATTTAAACCTTGTCTGAATTTTAAAGCGCTTTTCATAGCCCAATTCAAATCTTAAATCCTAAACTTGCTGGATTTCGTGCAATTAGGCTTTGTCCGTCTGTGCTTTCTACTTCGTAGATGTCAGAGCACCAAACTTATTTAATGTATCAATAAAAATATTACGATAGTTAGCCTTTAATATAATGACTGCATTTTGTACTTTATCAAAATGAACGTTTGTGTGTACTACCAAGCTGCTCATCTCTTTATCCTTAGGATGCACCCACCTTCTTTTTCTTCGTCCTCTTGAACTACGAACAGAAGGAAAGTTTGCTTTGTTTGATTTCAAACTAGAGTCCTCCTCACCTCGACAGGGTCTTTCCTTCCTGCCACACTATAAAGTGAGCATGGAAGGAAATACAGCGGTCCTCTCTTAAAGAAGAGAAGGAAGCAGGAGCGGTTTGAAGCTGACATCAAAGACTTGTGTTTCGGTTGAGGTGTATTTGGGACAGGCCATCAGCGGGGGGGATTTTCCCTCTTCAGGGCGTCTCTGGAGCTGATGTAACATAAGCTGCTCAGAATGTATTCCAGGGTTATGCGCTCCAGAGGAGGCCAACCCTCGGTCGCGTATGTGTACTCGCAAGTTGGATACATTCCAGTGATTTGTAGTTTGGGCATCCTGTAGTGTGGTTTCTAGAGCTGTGCCCATGTGAATAGGGCACATGCTTTGATATAAGCCATGGTGCCTATTTGGAAAAGTGGAGTTTAAACTTAGACTCTTTGACCTTTTTATGTGAAAAAATGTTAATTAAAAATATTTGTCATTTTAAGCTTTAAAACTAAGGATATATACTATTAAAATATAGTGTATATGTTAGAAAAAGGGAAACGTTTTAACCAAAAATGATTTGGAATTCAACAAAATATTGGTGTACATTACAAATATATATTTCTTAAATATTTTTTTCATATACTTAAATAAATCATAAATAATATATAACTTTCAGTTCTTTACTCAAGTAGTTTAACATTTTTCACTGGTAGATGGTAGAATATATTCAATGTTTTAATGACTTTGTTAAATAATTAAACGCAAAATCAATTATTGTTTAAGCAAGTAAGTTGTTTATTTTTTTATATTTACGAAGCCACATAAACATTTTTCACAGTGTATTTTGCAAAGTTTTAGCTTGCGTGTCTGGTACTTAGTATAATGTAAATATAAAAAAACTTCTTAAAATATCTCCCATGGGCCCATGTTTCTTTTTTCACATGAGGTGTTTTTGGCCTAATTTATACACAAAAGAATGACAGTACATGTTGTTCTGGTGGATGCTTTGGTGTACATATCGATCTCTACCTTTATTTGACTAATTTTATTATATTATACTTTCTTAAATTTGGGTCGATTTAGCCATGCATGTATTTAGCCCGCAGGCATGCGTTTGTGCGTATCGTCCTTAAACCCGAACGCTGCAGCTTACAGTGACTTACTGTTCAATGAAGAAAAAGAGCAACCCTGAAGTGCTTCTTAGAGCAAAGGATTGATTGGTGTGTGTGTGTTTCTGTGTTTGTCTACAGCGTTCCTTTCTTGTGTGTGTGTAAAACGTCAAAAAGATTTGGGCTTGTCATTACTGAAGTTGTTTTCATGAAAACTAGATCATTTAGAACCTTCCTTCTCTCCTTTTGTTTGTGTGTGCGCTTTCCAGCCCAATCAAAACTGGCTTTAAGTATATTCTCTCATGCAGGCGATTATACTTACATTTCTGAACTGGAAACTGTGCTTGGTTATGTAATACCAGACATTTTCGTTTACACGCAGTTCTCAGATGCAACATTTTCCACTCTCGCTCTAGCACGTTGTTTTGTACTGTGTGGCTCACGGATCGACATCGATGTCCCGACGGAGATGGGCCCTGTCGTAAAGGAGCCGCATTGACGTAGCCTATTGCTCTGTACATCACAGTACAGCAGATAGTGTTTTTTTTTTTAAGGGAGTGCAGCACTTTGTCTGTGATTCTCTTGAGGAAAAGTAGTTCCTTTTTTGTGTTGCTAACATGTACTGCACTGGAGATGGTTTGAAGGTCTTCGGAGTGCTTTTACAGAGCATTTTCCGGATACCTTTTGTCTTTAGTGCCAAAGCCTCGGCTTTTAAGATCTGGCCAACCTCAGTCATGCATCCTTTCATAGAGCTTGAATGATTCTGTGAGCAGAGGAGAGAAGTGTATGAGGCAGTGATTGCAAAAAATATACAGAGCTGTTTCCAGGAAAAGGAGTTGTAAAATTGGAAGTGTACGAAACCAAACCTACAACTGAACATGTTCAGTGGATTGTTGTCACGCCAGTACTTATTAGTCCGTGTTATGCCGGGTTTGCTTAAATCTTTATCATCCTACACAACATTTTTTTCTGTGATCACCTGCTTGACATTTCAAACCTGTGTGGGTTACTTTCTTATGCAGAGAACAAAATGCAAAATGAAGTATATGTAGAAGAATGTCAGTAACCAATAGACTCACATTTGTCCATACAGTAGAAGTAAATGGGGACAAGTGGTTTTTGGTTACTAACACAAATTTTGGGCGAACTTTGCCTTTATTGTTTTAATAATGCAAAGATTCTTTAAAACGATTAATGCTGTTAAGGATGCTGAAAAGTTTTTTTTTAGCAAATTTCAAGAGAAATTGCTAATAAAACTTCATTAAATCATGTGGAAGCAATGAATATGTTTATATTGGAGTTTTTTTTTTACATAACCTCTTTCAAAATGTCATAACCTCTTTCAAAATGTTAAGGGTGATGTTTAAAATAATTAAGTGATGTGGAACTGATGTAAATTAAAATAAGTTTAAAACATGACTTTCAAATTTCTACATTTCAAAAAATTTGATATATTTTAAACTATGTTTACATCTTTATTACTTGTTTTAATAATTTCATATGTCTTTTACAAATTAAATATTTTTAAGAGGAAATAAGTCAAAAACATAATAAAATTGCGGGGAACTTATGTTTTTCATATTTTTATGAAAACTAAAAAATAATTGAATCACGTGGAACCAATGTAGGAGATTAGATTGAGTAATTCCAACAAGTATTTTTTTTCTTCTTTTTTTGAGTGGTTTTGGGTCTACATAAAGTTTTGAACTCGTATTGCTGTCTATCAAACTGATACATAGCGGGACCGTCTTACTCCTGTCACGAATCGTACAGTCAAATTTTTTTTTACATTTTTGTTGCTTTCATGTATCACACTGTTCATGGTGCAAAATGGGCCTCAACCCCCTTCCGCGGACACGCACAGACAGCTGCCAACTATCGGACAGGCCGGTATTGAGAGTTCACTCGAGGATATTAGACACAGTGTTCCTGTTTTGACTTTTTCTCTTTTAAATCGCTTGTCTGCTTTTGAGTTTCTGCTCTCCCACCACAGGAGCAGCCAGCAGCCGCTTCTGTAACAGAATGTTCTGGGTGTTCTGCTCTGTTTTATGTGTGTGTGTGTTAGATACAGGCGAGAAGTTATGGTGTTATTTGGTGTGTTTTATTGTATATTAGATCAGGAGTGATTGTCAGAAAATATCACCCTGACAAAACAGTCATAACCTTAGGTGTGTATGTTTGAGAGACGGGCTGGAAAAGGCTTTAATCTCGGAAAGTGGCTGTCTGTTCCTGCATAAAACATGGGGCTGTCAGATTCGGATCTGGGTTGCAGATATTCCTGTAAAGTGTGCTAGCTTCCTCGGAGCTTAAAGCTGCAATGACAAATTTTGGGTTTTAATTTAAATTGCAGTTAGTATAAAAATGTCATCTTAAACCTGTATGACTTTCTTCTGCAGAACATAAATACAAGATATACTTCTATTATATGGATGCAAAACCAATGAATGTGTCAGTTACCAACATTTTTCTAAATATCTTTTGTTTTTTATGTTAAACAAGCCACGTGACTGAATGTGGTGGGGCCTGTCTTTAAGAAAGTTTGCGTTCCTTCTGGTCGGTTTGTGTGGAATAGCCTGACGTGTTAAATGGATAAACACGTACTTCCAGAAATGATGATTGATAGCTTGTAGGGTTGTCACAATGCCAACATTTCAGTTATCAATACCAATTTTAGTGCAATTTCACAGTTCTCAATACTAAATTTCTATTGCACTAATCTAATACGCGGTTACGAAAATAAACAGCACCTGAAGTTATGAAAGAAGCTATTTAAGAAAATAGTATTAACAAACAATTAAATAAATTAAACAGTGACTCAAAGTTTGTCATTGATTTTGTCTTTATGAAGCTTCCTGTATATGCTTTTTATTAGTTTTTTTATTTTGTCCGTGTCACAAGCAGCCACCTGTCTACCAAGCATCATGTGGGTACCAAAGCGAATCCATGCAACTGATTCCGAACAAAAGCTGGTATTTATATTTAAGCATTGACATGGTCTAAAAGTACTTTTGACATCACCTCATAGATTTCATGCAAAACCCTCTCCTATTTCCCTTTGTGTATTGGGGAAAAGCTGTGATATTGGGTAACAGAAGGAAGAGAGCGAGTGTGTTCGTGTTCTCCACAGGAGCTTTCTGCAGTCTCTGCACTAAAGTCGCTGAACATTTCGGCATCTGTAAATGTGGCTGCGATGCTCCGAGCGTTTCAGATCCTCTGCTTGTCTAAATATTCGCTACACACACTCACCCACACACGGTCTGCTCTTGCTAACACACTGAACCGCATTGGAGTTATGAGCGTCCTATCTGGCAGATCCGGGTTTTAGTGGGAATGCAGCAGTCGTGATGTCCAACTTTTATACCATACATTTCAGTATTCTTTTGAAGTGATGGTTAATCTAAGACAAAAAAGTCATACAGGTTTGAAATAACAAAAGCGGTCGGTAAACGATTACAATTTTCATTTGTATCATCACTTTAAATGTGTCTTCCAAACTGTAGTATGACTAAGGCTTCAAAATGATACATTTAGTAAAATTTTGTCATTGTTTTCTCCTTTTGAAACCTGTTTGACTTTCTTTCCTTAGCGGGACTCAAAAGAAGATATTTTGAAGAATGTTGATAACCGAAATGCGATATGACCCATTCACGCTATTTTTATGGTTACCAACATTCTGCAACTTATCATATTTGGAGAAGAAAGTCATGTCGGTGACTGAATTATCAAAAGCTCAGTAAAGGATTACAGAATTGTCATTTTTGGGATAACTAATACTTTAAACATCTCTCCCAAACTGTCGTCTGTGCGTATCCTATAACGTATCTATATCAACATGACATGCAATTGAGTGACTGTTGTGATGTAATTGAGAAATTCAGGGTCATATTTTGCTCGCCATCCTATATCGAAGTCTCACTGCCTGCATATAAATGCCGTTTTTCAGGGACACGGTGGGAGATCGAAGAGCGTTAGCGGTCCATGCGGCCATTCAAAGGCAAATGATTGATATATAACATTCATTGAAAACTGCGAGAAAAAAAGTCATTGAGGCGTTTTTATTATAACCTTGGTACATTGACAAATAGGATTTCAAATATTTTCTTCTGCGAAACTGCGATTTTTATTTTCTCCTCTCATTCTGCGAATGCTTTTTTAGATGAGCGGATATGGCAGTCTCTGTGGAAAAAGTTGTTTATATGCCGATGCTTTGAGTTCTTTAACAAAGAGGTCAAGGTTTGTCAAGCTCCTGTCGGCTTATTGAAAGCAGATAAAGACGTCATTTGACTAAGAGCCTGTCAAGGTGTGATTTTCAAGACGGCTGTGTTCTCGTAATACCAAAATTCAGATCTGCTCGCTAGAGACACTGATCCATTCCTAAAAGTGTGTTTGTAGTTCTCTCGTGTGCTTCTCTACAAGTCTATGGACGCCTATCTATAAAACACTTCGGTTTTCGTCAGAAATTGACAAATTGTGTACTGGCTTTGAAGGGACCGGACGCCCAGGGCAATTTAAATGCTAATTTTGGCTCTATTTACTGACAATTACCCGATAATTGAGTTGCTTGTTTTTTCTCTGTGTGAGCTGGATCATGTCGATTGGTTGCTTGTTTGGTTTGTATTTGTGAACATGAAGGAGAATTACTATTATTATGACTCGAGTGATGGTGCTTTGTTTGGCTGCCTATATTTTTGTGTGTGTTTTTGTTGGGATGCGTTCAGTGTGGAATATTATTATAAATAATATTGTTCCCGCAGGAGGCTAGTAAAGCAAAGCCCATTTTCTTGTCAGTACATAATTGTGTTAATCGAACAAATATTTAAATCTGTAAAAATTAATTATAACCACTTGGAAAGATCCGTATCTCTGGCCAACTTTCTATGGCTGTTATACAATTAATTGCATCCATAATAAACATTTGTTTTAACATAAAATGTCTATGTACTCTGCATAATATTGTTTTATTTATTAACAAGGACACATAACTGTATGTAAATATTTTTCAAGAATTTATAATTTTTTTACGCATATACATTTAAAAGCTGTAAAATCCAATAAATATATATTTTTAACTAAGCAAATTTATGTAAAAAAGAACATCTAGGTAACTCAAATGCCAAAGAGATGAAGTGTATCTTAAAAGTATTATTTGGTAATGAAATAATTATTAGTATCAAATCAAATGGGACATAAATACATTTTTGTAAAATTGACTGTTTTATTTCAAGCAGTTACCTAATTCTAAAATGTTTTATTTTATTTAAGTAAAAATATATATTTACGTTTGTGATATTTACTTGGCCACTGTGTTTTCTATTTAAGGTGATATGTACAACTCAAATTTGTATTGCAGGCAAACATTCCTTGTTTCCACTAGTCTACCACATTCAGGAAACTGAGAAAAGCACATTTGTAACTGGATATCAAGGGCGATTATTGTTTTTTTCAACGTCATCAATACACATTGTTTTTTGTGTTCACAGGTATTGAGTGTCCCCGAGGGTCTCGGAACATGCCCAGTGGGATGCAGGTGGCAGAACCTTACAGCGAGGAAGCCACATTGTTCACCAAAGAGCTTGTTCTCCAGAGAGAGGTAAGGTTGCCTCTTCAGTTTCTTTATATTCCTTTACAGGTTCTGTTTTTAGATTTTCCTGTCCTATTCCTTTCCCCATTTCTAGCTTCTGTTATGCGATCTGTCTGTCCACTGTCTTGATTTTCATGATCCTCAAACACATTTGAGAAGCCGGCCTTCACCGGAATCTTTTTTTTTTTTTGCCGTATTCAGAGCAATATGGATTCTTAGTTACTGAATGAGTAATGACCACAGAAGTTACAGGTCTAGATTGAAGAACCACAGATATGCCCTTGCAAACTATTCTTACCTTCTCCTCAGGGTGCTTGATGCCGCGCAGGTGCCGCTTCCATTAGTGCGCGGTGATTGAGGTTGGCGGTGTAGCCGAGCCTAACAAGAAGAGCTTTTTTAAGAGCCTAACTTTATCCCGCTCTTTACAAAGACTAGACACTGAAGCCTACTGCAGAGAATTAGAAACGAGAAGGAGAGCAGGTGAAATGAAAAAGATGGAGACCTAATGACCTCCTGTGCCCACAGTGTAACTAAAAGCATTGCCGGTTATTAAATGGATGTTTTAGAGTAGAGAGTGGGCAGTGATCCACTCAGGGTGAAGTGAGGTGTTTGGACACATCATCCATGTGTCAGTGTGCCAGGTCCGTATGCAGGCGTTGGACCCAGAATCATAACCCATGGTTCTTAAGGATCTGCTTATGGAAGACCAGGGTTTTTAAAGGATGTACAGGTGCAAAATAGTAAAAATAAAAAGTTGTTGAGGTTTAATTGGGGCATTGGCCGAAAATTGCTCTTTAAAAATGTAAAAAATATCTTTGTTGCTTTGTAAATATCCCAAAATAAACACTTATATTTACTTAATGAAATCTTTTGAAAACATTAAATAATTATTTTAATATTATACACTTAAACAATTTTAAGTAAAAAACAACAAATATATCTTTATAATATACACCAATATTTTTGGTAAATTCTAATGGTTAAATGTAGAGTATATTTACTTCTAAAGCGTTTAAATTTACAAATTTTTGTGTAACTTGTTTAACATAAAACAGTGAAAAAAATTTGTTTGCATAGAATTCAGTTTTTTATTGTATCCTCTTATAAAATAATCTTCTTAAGTGTTAAGGAATTTTTGGAAATAATAATGTCAAGTTTAAAAAAATATATATTGTAGCACAATATTTCGGGTATGGAGTAAAGGCTTGGATAGATCAATGAAATATCACTAATTTTCATTCTTTCAGATTTTTGTTTTTCTAACTGATCTCTGATCACTGCTGTAAGAAGTTACAGGCAGTCTTGTTTGCATTTCGCACTTTCAGATGCATCCTAAAAGCTCCTTCCTCCCTAAAAGTCTGGCCCTAATCTCTTACGATCAGAAGCGCGTAATTAAACTGGCATGCACGTTCCTCCACACACGCTTCCTGCTTTTGAGGTTTCCACCGAGTAAAATGAAGACTGAAGGCTTTGGATTTTCTAAAGCACACATGGCAAGATGCTAGAGATTGAGTTAAAGCACCTGTTACTCTGTGTGTGGTTCAATAAGGTTGAATCATCCATAACAACCAATCATTCTTTTGTGTGTTGAGAGGGAAAATAAGAGCGTGTTTCGGAGACAAAGGTGGGTCCAAATGGAGAAATCTGAGCTTGGGCTGTTTTAACTTTTCTTTGGGTTTGTAGTAATGCGAATATCAGCCCACAATAAGTTCGCAAAGTCTAGACACGAGTACAAAGATGTTTTGTGTGAAATTAGGTTAAACCACAGAAGAGAGATAATAGATTTCGCCATTTCCTCTGCGCCTTCTCCATGTCTCATTTCTTGCCTCAGTGAAGGGGGGTAGAAGTGTGCGCTCATGCAGTAAACTCAGGGGAAGAGGGTTTTTTGATAGCAGCGCATGCTGAAACTCAAGCGTGGCAGAGAGAGCGAGCGAGTGAGATGCTCGAAAACAGTAATGACTCATCCCCATGCGTGTTGCCTCAGCTGCTCCCATAGATCGCCCAAACTCAACAAATGACCTTACTGTTCCAAACCACAACGCTCTTGGACACCACACACACACACACACACACACACACACACACACACAGTTTGTCTCTGTGTTTTATGTCGTGTGTGTGTTTGTGCGTGTGCGTGCGTGTGTGTTCGTGCATTTAAACCACCTGTTTGTGTTTTGCCGTTTACTTAAATGAAACTTTTTGTAAACCTCTCTTTTATATAAGCATCTTTATTTGTCTTTGGTCTGGAGTTTTTATTTCTCAGTCTGCTGCTTGCTAGTGCAAGTAACACTTTTGTTATTGCTCATATTTAGTTGAGGGATGTTTAGATCCCAAATGCTGAGTATTAAACTTGTTTGGCAAATCGTGGTACAGCGTTTGTGCTAAAGTAAATACTGTTATAATAATTGAGTATAATAATAATCAACATAATAATAAAACATAAGTCAACTTTTTTTGCCAGTAAAAAAGTCAAACCAGGCTTAAGGAAAATCAAACTCTCAAAAAATGAGCATTGAACTTTGATTTGACCTATTTCGCTATGATTTTATTCTTTGACCTGCTCTTACCAGGTCAGTATTAAAATATCAATATTATATTTTCCCAAAATGTTCCTTACCATGTGAAGAATGGTTTTATGTATATAGTAAATCACAAATAACTTTAGTTCAGGTTTTCAAAGACTGGGTCACATATAAATAAATTAAAATAAATAGTTGTTTATACTTTATGAAAGCCTCTTAAGAATGACATTTCTAAAAGTCATTTATTAAATATATATTTTTTAAAAGTGAAAAGCCTAACAGACCTATTGGTTTTATCCACTCTCTCTCACATTTGTTCTGCATTGCTTAATCTGTGTACCCCACAATCCCTCTTTCACTCTGGCTTTCTTTTTGAATAATAAATGGTGTGTTTGACAGGCAGGACACACACTTGGGTGGCTTCTGGGAGCACTGCTGTGGTAGTCACATTCGATTTTTCCTTACCACACACGGTCAGACTGTAACATATGCCTTAATGTCTACCAACGACCTCTCTTTCCAACCCAAAACAGCTCACATGTATTTGAAGTACAATAGGCATGGGATGCTTAGATTTTTTCTCGTGGTGGTGATTTTAGGTATTAATGAACTTAAGTTACTGTATGAGAATAAGATTTCATTCAGCAGTTGTAAATTTGGGTTGAATTGAAAATCTATCTTCCTATCTCACAAAATGTGACGAAGTGGTTTAGTAAATTTCAGCGTGATGTAAGGTCAAACAAAGAGTCAGGTTTTGATTTAGGAATTTGACGATGACACAATTTTCAATTTTTATTTTATTTTGACATATATATAGCTTTTCTCTATGCTTATCTCACATGGCTGTACTGTACTGCAGTTGTATGATTCTCTCTCTTCTTCTATTGTATCTATGTTAATTGATAGTGTCTCTGTACGTGAGATCACTGGTCATTTGTCCTGTTTCTCCATAGGCCAGGCTCCATAATTAAGTCATTTATTAGGTTGTAAAATTAATACATAACACCAAGAAAAATCCACCCCATCATCATAATCCTCAAGTGCTTAATGCTTCCACTTACTAATGTTAAGTAATCACAATAAATCACTTATATTCCTTAATTTAGCTGATGTTTTCTGCCAAGGCTGTTTAAAATAAGAAACAACACAAGCCCATTTTTATGACAAAAATTGTTCTGTTGCTAAGGAACATTGAAAACTGTTAAATAGGGGTTTTCATCTGCAGTGCAGTCTTTGTCTGTGAGCATTCATTCCATTGGATCTAAATAAACAATAATGGTAATACACTGCCATGGCTTAACTTGTGTTTGTAGTCTTTTGTTGCAAGAAAAAAAACATTTAATTGGGTTGCAGTTCACGTCTAAAATTTCTAAACTGAACTGGCAGTAGGATGTGTGAGCTAAGAATGCTTTTGTCTTATTGTCTATAAGAGTGAATATTTGAAGTCCTCTGTGCTCTCTGCAGGGCAGTCCGATGTCTGCTTTCATTTGCGATTTTATCTCTTCTGCGTGTTTTCTCACACGCTTCTTTGATAGCTTCTATTCACTTAACTATTTTAAAAGTTTTGTTCTTGTCTCCGAACATTTTAGTGTCAATTCATTTAATTTGCCCTTTGCTTTGTGTATTCCCTCCCCTCAAATATTTATTTCTTTTCCTCCTTTTGTTGGTCTGTTCATCCAGTAGCTCTATTTTCACTCTATGAAAAGCTTGTCGGTTTTTCAAGTCGACAGTTTGTTGCTAAGTGACACGAAAAGAGAGAGGCTGAAAGAGAAGTAGAGGCATTCGGTCTCGGCCGTGTGAAAGACTCTCACTCGCCCTCGCTCTCTCTTTTTGACCCTCTTGTGAGGGTGACATTTTGTCTTCAATCGACAAAGGTTTTCAATTCATAGGTTTTCTCATAGGTTTTGTGACTTTGGAAAATGTTTGTATTTCTTGTTTTGTTTATTTTTTTTCTGTATGGAAGGATTATAATTTTTGACATAAACTGACATGTCTGCTGGGCTGATATCTAGACTTTTTTATATTGTTTTGTGGTCTGATAATGGTTTGTATGGCAAGCCCTACATTTTTTTTTTAGTTTTTGATTTTAAGTTGGCAATGTTTTTACAATTGAGAAGTTTACAATAAATGCCATGATCGCATTTCAAGCTCTTGTTTCTCGCAGGAAAAGTTCCTTATTCGTGGGAATGGTGTGAAAACATTACAAGATGAGTAGTGTCTTTACACGTCGTACTTTGGGTTTGCAAGATGTATTGTGTGCGATAATATTGTGATCGCTGCTTTAACAATGTGCAAAATCCCAGAATCGAGTATGTCACTCACTTTTTATAATCAATTGAAATCTTGCATTCACTGTCGCATATTCTCTGTGTGCTGTAGTCGTATGCTGCGTTATGTTGAGTTATCAATAAAGAATGTTTTTAAGTAAAGCTAATAGTACAATATAAGACATTCGCATTGCATTGACTTTGTATGTAATTAACTTGCCCAAAAATAAACTCTGCTGTTTTATTTGACTTAGGACACTTTTAATACAATGCAATACTTCACATGGATAAAAGCTTACAGCACTCAAATAATCCAAAATAATTAGAAAAAAGGCACAAATATAGGAACGTTTAAAACTGTGATTTTATGGGCTTGACCATGTATTAATCCGTTAGATCTCATTAGGAATTACCATCACAGTCTTCTGATTCTGTCGTACCAAGTTTACCGCATTTCTGCGTCCTTGTGTGCTGTGATCCGGAAACAGCGGCTTTATCGCAGAGCTTGTGTCAGTGTAAGATGAGGTCAATGTTTCCCGGCAGAGGGCACACAGACCTCCACTGAGCTTAAACTCAACGCCGTGTGCACACAATTAGCCTCCCAGCTATTTTTTCCCCAATGCTAAAATAGAAGCAAATTAAAATGCTGTCATTACCCCTTCCATGGAGATGGCGTGTCCTCTGGCTGGTGGCCGTGCAAATGAGACACCGGTGATTTTTGTCAAAGTCCCCTGTTGCACGAATGCACACTCACCGTAGATGTTGTTTGAAGATGCTGTCCGACTTGGCGCTGGTTTTTGCGAGACTGAACATTGAAAATGGGGAATATCTCACAAGTTTAACTGTATAGTTTTTCTTTTATTATAAACATCACAACACACTGAAGTTTTCCATTTGTTATTCTTAAAAACAGTAAAACATTTCTCTTGCGGATTGTATTGATATGTCTGTAGGGCACAATGCTTAACTTGGTAGTCGACATGAAATGTTAAGCAGAACTAGTTGTATTGTGCAGTGAGACATGATGTACTAAAATTATTTTTACATTGACCTTTTTATTCACACGTTTTTGTGACCTTTTCATTAAATGACTGCATTAGATATTTCTACTTAAAAAGGCATGTCGGCCTTATTAAAATGGTAGCATCGTGATGAGGACTGGCTATAGAAACTGAAACTCTTTTTACATGCACTCTGAGGCTTAGACATGTTATCTGTCAACTCTTCATAGATGGTATCAGTTCAGTAATACTCAAGTATTTGTGTATAGACCTGTCTGATTATCTGCTTCATTGTATCCAGGTTCCAGCAGTCCAATACCTCTGTGTCCTTCCAAACTGAGGGAATGCCCTTCCAAGAGAACCCCGGTCCAAAACGTACACACATTCTCTTTTTATCAAAGATGAACTCATCTTGCGTTACCCCATGACACAAACAAATTCCCTTAAAGTGCCTCTCAGATAGTGGTACACGTATTAATAATTGTATTCTTCGTGTCCTCAACTATACATAAGACATCACATGTTCAAAGAACACTTTATTTATGTTATAATTTACCTTATTTATTTGTGTCTCTCCTCATGTTTGAAAAATACTTGCACCTAATTCTTCATTCACCCGCTTACCAGTGTAATCTGATTGGTCATACGGTGAAGTCTACTGATATTGGTCAAATCAGCTCTCAGTTACTGCATCACAACCCGTGATGAGGCGACATCATGTGAATCCAGTTACCTAAGTAACCAATCTCTGATGACACGTCCCGGAAGTAACTGGATTACTACAATCCTGGCATTTGCTTTAGGACGAGATTCCAGTTAAAGACAATCACTTACTTTATTAAGAAATTTGGGATTTGTAACGTCACAGATCGTGAATAGGTACTAAAACACTCACAAACACACAAAGCAAATGTAAAATGAGGTTTAAAATTCAAGTGCACTTTAAAACTATTTCATCATTTTTAAATCTCCATTTTCATGATTTCTATCCATAACTTTTATCAGGTTGTCCTTCTTTTTCTAGCCACACCCACATACAATTTCATTTTTCCTCATTGCTGTGTATTAAAATCCATGTAGGTCCATATATGCTGCGTGTTTTATTTTGGCATCCCAGACAAATGAAGCAATGCACATCACTTGCCAGCGCACATCTCAACCACTAGCGCTTCATGTTTTTATATCAAAAGCCCTTTATTTTTTATCCCTGAAAATCTCAGTTTACAACTTTTTTTCACTTTAAGTGTGCCATCAATAACAAATAAAACCCGAGATATTGAAGTTATCATTCCATATTTTAAATTCATACTACAGCTCTGAGCAAAATCCTGAGGTGGGCGCAGTCTGACCTTCATGTGAAGAGATTTAGTAGGTGTTTGTTACATGGTCATACATGTTATGACTTATTCATAATGGATTTAACCGCATGACACCACCTATAGGATTTTTATGATGTGACTTTACAGAGTTTGTTCCGAAGACGAAAAAAACGCAGCACGTCCTGCTGTGTTCACTAGCTCTTGCCGTCGGTTTCAACACAACCTTATATGGAATGAAAGCAGAGAGTGATAATTGTTATAATTGCAGAGTGAATTAAGCACCACGGCTGTCGTAACGCCCCTCACCATTTCCATCCATATCTCCATGTTCGGGCGGCACAAGCGTTATCTTTTAATCAATGATATCGAACCGAGTTATTGTGGTGAGTAGTTTCATTCACCTCCGTCAGCGACCGTGTGTGAAAACTAGCTCCGATTCCCCCTCATTTTCGAGGAATTGAGATATTATGCCTTACTGAAAGGTATCTTGCAAAGCCACCATTACACCGGCGTTAAGAGCTGCAGGGTTAATGCTTGTTTATACGCGGGTGAATGTGTTTATGTGCCAAAGGTGGCATTTTAAAGGAGCTTCTTGCACTGGGTTGAATGGTTCCTATGACAATTGGGTTGCTGGTTGCCATGGGAGCTTCATCCTGGTTTCTCCTTTGGCCCATTCACACTCGACAGCTGTCATCTCGCCCATACACACACACAGCATTTCTCAAGCCAGCCTCCCTCTTTCCACCCCCGTCTTTCGGTCTAGTTTGATCTGCATGTATTTGGCTGGCCATACATCAGATTCTCATCTTGTGGTCGGTTGCAGGTGGAAATTAACTTTATATTTGATAAAACATGCCGACTAAACGTACAAGACCTCCTGGGTTTAACACAGTAAGAGGGATCCACAGGAAGCCGAATCCGGCAAATAAGATCCCGCAGAGATCTCCTGAGGATTACCCTAAGCAATGGATTCAATTGATGAATCAAACTCTTTGTTAGTTGTCACATAGATACAGGTGCATTGTATATGCACTACAGGCACTCTTGCAATCCATCAAAACCATATAATTAACAGTTTTATAAAAAAAACACTTGCATTTTAAATGCGTTCCTGCTATTATTAAATGCTTTGCGTATTCCCCTAGAACCGTACTCATGACCTTGGCATGTCTAGTGCCACGTTCATTAGTTGAGCTACAGAAAGCTCTTTATGTATTAACAACGTTTTAGTCCCGCTTGTGGAGCCGTGGGCCATTATATCTTCAGGAATCAGCTCTTGCAGTGTAATCCTGCAGTAGCTTACTCCAGCACAATGTCTGACCTCTCCTGGCAGGCAGGACACCCCGAGAGCCCAGAGGAGAGGGCTTGATCTGCCCCGCCACGTCAGCGTCCTACCACACACGGCTCGAGGAAGGGCAGGCAGGACAGAATCCATGTATAGAGATCGGGCACAGTTGGACCTTTTCCTAATAGTTTTGAGAGATATTGGATTTATTCACTAAAGAGTTTTGTTAGGTTTTGCACAACATTTACAGCATTTATTGGACATTTGTTAAAACGGGTGGATATATTCGGAAATGCAAAGAGATAATAGTGTTGCCTGTTGTAGGTTTGTGTCTAATGTTAGTGGTGTGATGTAGTGACAAGTCCTTTTAAAGGCCTAGTTGTATTCTTTAAAGGCCTTTTTTTCTGCAAAACACAAAGATTGAAGAATTTTAACAACATAAAACACTGGTTATCATCAAGTTCTATTGTATAGACACATAAACAATGCGATTAAATAGAAACCAACTATTTTAGCTAATATTTTTTGTGTTCTGCTGAATAAAGAAAGTCATACTAGTGTGGAATGCGTAAATGATGGCAGAATTTTCAGGTTGACCCCTTTGAAACCCTTAACCTACATTACTTTTGGAGTACTACTTTTTTTTGGTTTCATCATTTGATATAAATAAAACAGTAATGTTTCATTGGTGTGGGCTTTAACAACGCAGATTCAATTTTAAATGATGCATTGAGTCATGACGTTTGAATCACAGTCATCAAAGTAGCCTTTGCTGTCTTTTGTCTTTCTATCTGCTAAGAAGCAAAATTGCGAAGTTGAAGTCAACTGACTCAATCTAACACTTAGCAGAAATGCTTGATTTATAAATCAACGTTATAATTGTGAATTAGGTAAAGAGCCTCATTGTACTTGTTAAGTAGTTACAGCGTTTTAGCCAAAAGTGGAAGTTATGCAATACAGCTTGAAGAAAATAGTTTGTGGGGACGTGCATCTATTGAAATATGCCCATCTGCTCACTTTGTCTTTATCAATGTTATACATGCTGTAAGTTGGCGATGGACAATTGTTCCATTCCTGTTGTCTGAATGGTGTTTTTATCTGAGGCTGTAATGGCAGAATAGTTCTCCCCTTAAGCAGAACAAGGAAAGCAGTCACATTAACAAGATGGCTGACCCAACAATAAGCATGGTGTTTCTGGACTTGGAGTCATAAACTTCCCCTAGTACTATTGACTGATGGTGCAAAAGATAAAGCCATCAAGGGTCATTGGCAAAAAAGGTACCATATGGTCTAGATCATAACAGTATTTAATCCGGTCCAAATGGTTTTATCTGATCTGTGTTTGTGTGCGTGTTTCGAGCGCCCGCTGCGAGAGATGAAAATAATACAAGTATTAATGGCAGAAGCATCTGCTGCTTAAGTGCCTAACAAAGGACGTAGGTCTTACACAAATGCTGGCAAAAAATTTGTTCACGCTTCCGTAAGTCTTCTGATCATTTGTGTTCCAGACTCTGTCTATAACGGAGTTCTTCACAACTTAAAAAAGAAAATGGAAATAGCTGCAGCTATGCTGACATTTTTGCTCAATTACACTAATGAGAGCATTAGGAGCGCTTGTGCATTTGTGGCTCCGCCAGCCAGAGCTCTAAAATGGAGCTTTTTCACGCCTGAGCGCGGGAGCTTCAGAAAGGGTCGTCTTAAGTGTGACTCGTTCCCTGGCGGAAAGATTCTAGATAGGTAAAGCGTTTGGCCAGATGAGTGCCATCACTCCTCTTCGCATTTCTTTAGCGCCATCCCGTGCCAAGAACTAGTTGGAATTTGGCCGGCCTCCTGTTCCACCTTTTTGAAGTGATGAAGTTTGCTTCCTGTCTCTTGTGTCGTCCCCACAGGTACATTTGCCTCTGCAGCTTTATCTTTTCTGCAGGTCCAGCGGGCCGCTAATGGCTGTGTTTGTCATGATCTAGATGCCTTGGCTTGGCCTGCGCCAGCGGCGGTGAGGCATGTGCCAGGGTTGCACCCTATTGCATGCAGCGAGATGCCCGATGTTTTCTTAGCGTCTACGCAAGGGACCCGCGTTTTGTTGCCAGGTCCCGCAAAACCTGGCATCGGGCACGTCTTGCTCTGCGGGCCTAGGGATAAACTCTTGTTTGTGTTTTGTAAGCAGGAATTGATGAGGAAGTTGACCTAGTGCAAACTGTTTGTCCTGTAAAACTTTATGCTATAATGGAAACCCCCCTTACTAAAAAGGCATCCTCCTGTCACCTACTGTATTTTCTGTCATTCGTGAAAATCCTTATTCTAGATAAATACAGACAGTCTTGTTTCAGTGGACAAGTTTGTAAAGGCACTGTGGTATTAGCTTTTTTAAATGAACAAAAGGGCAAGAAAGCCTCTTCCTTTTCCAGAGTGTCCAATGCATCATGCACATCTTTATTCAATTTCCTGGAAGCCTCCGGTTCAGCACTGGCTTAGATTTATTGCTGTATTAATCTACTCTATGTATCCAACACTCTTGGAATCAGCTCTCGCATATAGAAAGCAAGCCGCCACTGCTCGGCACATTGTCACCTGTGCTGATTTAGCAGGTGCTAACCTCCATCAGCCAGGAAATGTCAGGCTGCCCTGGACCGAGTTTGTCGGCTGCCTCCTTCACCGCAGCATCTGCTGATTAGAACCTGTGCCTTTCAGAGCGAGCTCTTAAATAGGAGTGTGTAAAATATGATTTGCTCTGCCACTTGTATTTAATTGGCATGCCACCGGTAAATGGTTTGATAGTGAATGCAAGTAAGGGTGAGCTTGTACTGACATGATGATCAGAGGTAGTGTTGAACAGCACAAAGCAACCACTATTATTTTTCCTCAAATTTGCGAATTTGAGCTTTGAATTTTGGAGATTATCCTCTCGGTGCTTCCTCTGCAAATTGTGGTGTCTGGTTGAAGCACTGATGCAAAGATGCACTTGATGTGTCTACATATTCCCTGTAGGGTTTCTGGTGCTGCGGGGAAAAAAGGCAATTGCCTTGAGCAGACGGTACAGAATCTGTCGATCTCCAGATCTCAGAGTCTAACCAAAGTGCCTTTCATGCATATCAGTGCAATCTGCGGCCATTTTGGCAACAACTGCTTTCTGCTATGTAAACCTTCCACCTCCTATATTGGGAAAATCACCAAACCTATGTCAGGATTACTTACATTATAACATGTTGTTAAAAATGTTAATAAATTTGTCTGGCCCGGCTAATGCATGTTGGCTTTTTTAAATGGATTTTCTTACCGCCGGCATTTTAATTGATTGTTTTGACAACTCCTTCTCTTCCATATATATCTGCCTTAACCTATTTAGATCAAGTTAATCACCTTGTGTTGTACTTGGTATAATGTCAAGAAACATTTTTATAAGCATTGCTTTTAAGACCTCATAAGGATATGTTTCCCACATGTTTCCCTTATTTTAAAAATATCTTGTTCCATTTGTTTTTCCCACTCTCTCTCTTTCTTCGAATCGCCTTTATGTCGGTCCATTAAAAATTACAGGCTGGCCGCCTGCTCGTAAAACCGTCTGACAATTCAGGATAACTGCTTTTACTGTATCTTAATATATTGGATTTGAATCCATCTTTTCCCCACGTTTACATTAAGCAATTATGCGTGGTTTAACAGCTTTCTAAATGGCGACAATAAATAAAATGAAAAGAGCTTATTTGTTAAAGAAACTTCAAACTTAATGGCGTGCCAGCCTTTTTTATGTGGCACCACACAATCTAATGGTTTAAAAAAACGGCACAAAATGGGCAAAAGGGGCACTTACAACATTAAAAATTTAACCTATGAACTTTTTTTTTTTTAAGAAAGATGGCTGGAAAAGGACATTATGTTTTACCCTGCCTGTAAATACCAGGCTAAAGTCTGAAAATCTAATTCTGGGGGACATTATAACTCGATCGCTAAATTTAATTTCTGCCTACTATTTTTACTATGGTGTTCATCTTTGACATGGTCTTACTCAGTTAATATTAAAGATGTCAATGTCATATTCCCACAAAATGTTTCTTACACAGTGTAGAATGATTTTATGTAATGAGCAGTTAATAGCAAAAATTTACTATAGCTTGGTTTGCACATAAGAACATATGTTTCCGCTACAGACACTGATACTACCACAAAACATACATTTGAATTTTTTCTTGCATCATGTTTTCTCGTTTTGCTAGAAGCCGTCGATATCTTTAATTTTACCTTATTAAATCGCTCTTGTGTCATTTTCGTTTTTCCCTTTTGAAGTCACATATTTGACACATATTGCTAACAAAAAACGCTGAAATCCTGCTTATGCTGCTGCCATTTGCATGACGTTTAAAGGCGAGCAGGCTGGCACAGACAACCTCCTGCGGCACTGTAAGCCTCTGAAATGGCACTGAGGAGATATGCAAATGTGCCATGGAGAGTGGCCTATAAACCCGTGATAGGTTTCCACTTGAAACGGTCAACAAGAGCACTTCGTGATGACAGTTTTACAAGCTGTCCGTTGAGAATCCCTCATGGTTTCCATGATTTTAACATGAACATAGCATTATTTGTGGAAAGTGTTATTGGAGTCTATGCACTCTGCTGGGTTGTAATACTAGGAAGCGCAGAGGTTAACTAATGATGAAACAAATTCTGTGCTGCAGCCATTTACTCCAGGCACTGGCATCTAAATTAATGATGGGTGACTTGGTACCCCAGCAATGCTTTTCCCGGTGTTTACTTCATGGGTAATTGGACCCTCCTCTCACCCTTTATGGACGTGGATATGGACAAAACAAAACCTAACAAAACGGTGATTAACTGTGCTGTCTTTCATTCATTCCCCCTCGGTGGCCATCATAAAGCCACTTCTTTTGTTTCCGTCCAGAACGAAGGCTGTAACAGAAGTGAAGCCAGTTAACATCTGCTCAGGAGACCTCCTGAGACAGCCAACGAGAAGGTCAGACAATGACAAACGCTCGGTTAGCCGCTGCGAAGGGGCTGTTTTGGCAAATAATGGAAGAATCTGCAAATCTCCTTTAATAAACCATGGCACACGAAGCTGTTAACTTGTGCGAGACGGATTATAAATGCAAACACACGCAGAGAAAATAAGAGCTTCCGTTCTCATTACCTGACTTTGCATTAGGAATTCATCTGCAAACGGGCACATTTCTAATGCATGTTATTTCTTGGTACTATATTATCGGTTAAAGCCTTTCAGTGACCCATAAACTCCAAGAAAGATACATTTAAAATAACTTAAATGTATGTTTAATTGTTAATTAAGTAAAAAAATGCACTTAAAGTTATAGTTCACTCTAAAATGACAAAAAAACATTTTATCAATTGGTTACTTTGTCATTATACAATTGTATCACCTACTTTTTCCAGCAGAACCCAAGAGAAAATATTTAAAATAATGTCTGTTAGAAAACTTGATTGGGTACCATTGACTTTCATTGTATGGACACCAAACATCGACATTTTTCAAAGTATTACTTGTGTTCCACAGACGAAAAAAATCATGATATATATTATATCGGAATATATTTTGCCGTGAACTTTTCCATGTCTTTATTATTGTTGCAGTGTCGATATCAGTTCCACTGTTATCGCTAATTTACTGTGATTTTTTTTTATCTTTGTTTATCATTCTTAGTGGATACAGGACTTTAAATTAAACACTTACATATAGTCAAATGTACATAAATGTAATTAAAATTGATAATTAATTTCCAAAATAATTTCTTTATCATATTTCATATTCCCTAACAAAACAATGTTAATGTATTTTATTGCTGACCCAAGGGAGAACTTAATCTGCCCCTTTGGCGGTCCATCACTTGCATGCATTCCACATCCCATCTGTGGTTAGAATAAGCCCCTCCCCCCTTTCACACCTCCACTGGTACAGTCCGGCATTCACAGCCATAACCTTCCAGCCTTCTTCTCTAGTTGGCACTCAAACCTCACGCACATAGCTGCACATACCCCATCTTTCAATTCCCTATTTCGATTTAATTGTTCTGCTTCATTTCAGCACGTCTGCTTTTGTGAACGAAATATTGAGAACACTTCAATCCAACACCCCCATGCATTAAAAGCATCTACATCAAACCTCTTGAGTTTGTGCAGATATGTTATTGTGATCGTCCAGGGCTGTCAAGCCACGCTGCAGCTTACGTCACTAAATTTAGTTCTCTTTATCTCACCAATGAGCTGAAGAGCATGAAGGGTCCTCGAACCCTTGGGCAGAACTCACCCTCGTCTTTTATTCCCTTTCTCTATGCTCTTATATCCTGTCTGCTCAGGGATCTACTTCAGTCCTATACAATGCTCCATTAATGCCAGACTTGCAATTATAGCTTAGATATTCGACTGCATAAACAGTGGCTTGCTGGCTGTAATTGCAGTTTTTTGGCGGTTTAGCGGTAGTATTGTTGTGAGGACAGGAGAGGGTTACAAGCTTTGCGTGTGAACATCCAGCTAAATATAGATTGTGTGTCGTGTCATTTGCACATTTCAGATTTTTTGGTGTAGCTCAACCACTGTTGCCCTCGGGCAGCACTGTTTGATAGCATGAGATGACCTGTTTGGAACCTGTCATTGTATTGCAATTCCTTCGGTTATCGCTAGTGGCGCCGCCATTACGCACTTCACCTTTAATATCCACTTAAGGGACAATCTGTGAGCATTTTTCTGTATGTTTACCTGACGTGTGTAGGTGAAGAAAAAGTGTAGCTGTTATTCTTTGGCTCATGGATGATTATTAAATGCCAGATTTGAGTCGTTACGTTTGTAACTGTACGTTTTGTTCAATTACACGATTCGACATGATGCCAAGGCCCGGTCGCGGATGTCCCCTGGCCCGCTGCTTAGACAGACAGTCAGAACCACTGATAAGACAGACACTGTTTACAGAAATACAGCTCCCATTGAATATTTCTTTTTTGAAGAGCACAGATACAAACAGTGTGAGACTGGTATTAACTGGGGCACTGCACAGCCTAAAGCAAGGATCATTCTGTTGTGTACTGTGTTCGTGTTTGCGCCGTGGGACTCAATCGCACAGCGGCCAGATGTCCCAACTTTATGTGAAGGGTGTGTGCATGTGAAAGCTAGATCAATTATCATTTAATAAGCTTTAATGTACCAAACAGGCTCCGTCCTCTTCAGCAATATGCCTTGCAATGCAAACATGTATGGTGTTTTATTACCGACTAATAAGCCGTCAAATTGTGGCCTTGATGTTTTCATTTTCATTTGTTTAGGATTTTCTATTTGTCAAGGTTAAATCTTATGTTGCTCAGGAGACATGAGCAGGCTTTTGCACAGAGGAACGCACTAATGCTTGTTTCGCAGCCGAAGCATACGAGCATATGACGCACGTCTTATGAGTGTATTGAAGCAGTTTGATATCACAAGATTCACGTTTGAATATTGATTTGGTTTGCACACCAGCAAATAAAGGAATCACCTTCTGCTTGTGTAATGAAATATAATAAGTCTATTATACGCATGTAACAGTCATTGAGTAAGAAGAAAAGAGATACCCCAGGTTCTGCTTTGAAATACCTGAACTTTTAAGACTGTTCTCATCAACAAAATATGCCCAACAGACCTCTTAGGTGAACAATTTGAATGTTTTTTTTAAACGTTCTGTGAGTGGCTTTTGTCCAAACAGTAACCTTACAATCATCTTTAATAAAGATCTAGTATGAAAAAAAATGCAGTAAAATGTTTCATTCATTAACCAGCTATCTGCTCTGATGTAAAATAGCATTAAATCAAACGAAAATAAGCCTAAACCAGCATCTGCCCTGCATTTTAACTTATCCGGCTTCAGCATTGCGAGGGTTAAAGCAGAACTGCAGTGAGTCCTACTGCAGTGTCTAAAGCAATTGGCTGATCGCAACAGTACACGAAGGAAAAACCAAAACCTAAATAGTTTGTTCTTTTTTTGTTCTTTTCTTCCAAAAATCCTTTTATTGCATTTGTAACATTTGGCACAGTACAAATTCATGGTGCTTTTACAAGATAAACCTGTAAAGATCAACATTGACCTTTTTTCTGTTTTGTTTTGTTTTTTTAAAGAAAGAATTCTCGGTATAAATGTTCTTTTTTGTATTTTACTGCATTCTCTGTAGCATTGTTTAGAAATCACACAGAATGCTGTTTTTAAACAAGACTACCCTCATGTCTCAAATTCAGTACAGCATCTTAAAACAACTCATCTTTTAAATAGGAGTTATAAGTTAGAAAATAATTTCAATTGATTTTTTTAATATAATCTGCTTCTCTATTACCAGCCAATGGTAGTTTCAGTTTTTCCATATATATTTATTTATAAGCATGTACAACAAGAATCAAGTCTCTGTAGGGTTTGCACTCTGTACAAAAAAAGTTCCTGTCTTTTTCTCTTTGTGCATTCTATTGCATGTTTTCAGAACGGTGCAAGGGCGAAATTAGAAGGGACAGAGAGAGGAGAATTTTGGCTGATGGTGCGATTTGTTGAAGGGGCGGGGGCTGGACTATATCTGAGTCTCTTGTACTTTTTCCTTGTTGTGAGTTTTTATGACAAGAGCCTCTGGTGTAGCTGTTATGGCACTGGGCAAGGTTCGAGGCAGAGAATTTCCAATGCTGTTGCCTTCTGTCCATTTGGCTCCACGGCCTTGTGGCTTGTAAGTGTTGTATTTGGGCTTCAGGGTGCTGTAGTCCACCTTGTGAGGGCTGTAATCCATTTTAGACCTGTGGGGGCTGAAGTCGGATTTGCAGCCTACATATTCCGCTTTGAGAGGGCTGTACTCAGCTTTAAATGCACTGTAGTCTGGTTTGAAAAGGCTACAGTCTGTCTTGAAGGGACTGTAATCGGTTTTGGGCCCAGGCATACTGTAGTCAGTTTTGGATTTCGGAACTCCATAATCCGGTTTGTATGGGCTATAGTCTGGTTTTGGATTGTAGGATTTGTAGTCAGGTTTGTGAGTGCTATATCCTGCTTTATAGGGACTCTCAGCTTTTTTATGTATGTGGTAATCCGGCAATGACTTGTGTGAATAGTCTGTTAATTTGTGAGAGCTGTATTCCAAAGTAGGTTGGTACATGTAGTCCGCTTTAGGCTTGTAGGTGTTGTAGTCTGATTTGGGTTTGTGAATGCCGAAGTCCTGTTTAGGTTTATGGGAACTGTAATCTGGTTTTGGTTTGTAGCTGTAGTCAGATTTGTGGGTGTTGTAGTCCAGTTTGTAAATACTGTTATGATCCCTTATCTCTGGAAGAGTCAGTGCCCCCTCCCCTGCTAAATTGGCAGCAGATGCTGGTGGAGGTAATTCTTCTTCCACTGGAATAATTTCCACAGTTCTGGCTGCAGCCACTGTGCTCCTTTGCTGATGCCGTTTTCGCAGTTTATAAAATACAATTAGCATGATTGCTGCAAGCAGGGTGACTGCCACAAAACAACCAATGATAATCTTTGTTGTCTTCATAACCTCATCCAAACTGGTGCTGGCTGGCTTGGGCGGCTTTCCTGTTGTCACTTTCGAGCCAGGTACAGCAGATGGGCGACTTGGTGGAGTGTCGGTACTCTGGAGGAGTACTGTCGGGGTCGAGATGAAAACCGGCTGAAAGACTGATGGCGAGGCTGTGGTGGTAGTGCTGGCACCTGCTGAAGTTGTGGTGGTTTTAGTCTTGGGCATTTCAGACGTGGGGCTCAACACTTCCACTGTGACCGTGGTGAAGTAGCTGAGGTTCGATGTGTTCAGCTCAGCCGCACTGACGTTAAGGTAGGCCGAAGCATTGGAATTTCCAGCTGCGTTGGACACCATGCAGGTATACATGCCCGTGTCACCTGCTAACACGTTTGAAAAGTTTAAAGTCCCATCATTTAGCACAGATATCCGGGGGTGACTCGATGCATGAGTTAGAATAGTCCCATTTGGTAGGAGCCAACGTACGGCCGACATGGCGGCTGTTCGACATCGCAGCTCTGCCACCCGCTCAGCAGAAATGTTCAGGTCTCTTGGGGCGTCTCCAATGAAAGGGGCGGAGCACTGCATTGCCCCCGTGTCACCCCGATCTAGCTCAACCAACTGCCTGCCCCTCATGTGCGCAGGGGAATGACATCGTCCACAGCACGTAGAGTTGGTGGGTATGAACTCACGTAGCCAACGTGCTAGCCAAAGTGAGTCACAGCCGCAGTTCCAGGGGTTGTGGTGAAGATGAAGCTCCACCAAGTATTTTAGGGGGGAGAAAAGGTTATGGGGCAGTGTACTGAGATTGTTATGAGCCAGGTTCAGCTCCACCAATGACGAGAGGTCATCAAATGCGTTTCGTTCAATTAGCCCTATTTGAGAGTTCATGATCCATAGCTTTTTGAGTGAATTCAGTCCTCTGAATGAGCCAGGTTTAATCTCTGGAAATAGGTTCTCTGAGATTTCCAGCTCCTCCAGCCCAACCAGAGGGGTGAGATTGGGCATCTCACCCCGAATGTTGCACATTCCGAGGTTAAGATACTTGAGATTGATCAAACCTTCAAAAGCCCCATCAGAGATGTACTCTAGTTTTTTCAGTTCACCCAGGTCCAGTCGCATAAGGGAGGGCACTCGGTTGAATGCGTAAGAAGGAATACTTTCAATAGGGTTGTTCCGCAGCCACAGCTCTCGCAGCTTAGACAGATACTCAAATGCTCCACTTGGCACCACTGTTAACCTGTTATCAAAAAGTTCCAGTGTGTTGAGATTGGTCAGTCCACTGAAGGCGCCCACTTCTATCTGTCTGATGGCATTGCGGCCCAACTGCAACACCTCCAGATGATGGAGGTTGCGAAAGGAGTCGGCCTGTACCGACTCAATGGAGTTCTCCATCAGGTTTAAGTGCCGGGTGTTGGTGGGGATACCCGGTGGCACACGAGTGAGCCCACGCCTTGTGCACACCACCTTGCTGAGCTGGTAGTTGCAGGAGCAATCAGTCGGGCAGCCCTGGGGCCCTGCCGCGGCCGCCACGTCCACACACACTTGAACCATGAGGAACAGGACACAGAGCAGGGCGGCTTTCCTGGCTCGACGCACAGCTACCCGCCCCAGGAGACTCATGATGTGGCACATTCATAATTCAGCATCGTCTGGGGGGGCGTGGGGTGGTGATGGTGGTTGGGGAGAAGGGGGTAGTAAGTGGGGGAAGGGGAGGGGTTCACCTCCTGACTAATGAATCCCTACCCTGGGTTAAACAACACTCTAGATTGTTTTTCCATTTACCGAACTGGAGGCTAAACATTCAGTGGCAATTAGTGAAGTAAAGAGGGTGGAGTGACAAGCCAGGGATTATAAATAAAATCAAAAGGGATTTTTTTTAATACATCAAAAAGGGTTGGAAAGGCTATACACCTACCTCAACGGTTTACACGTCCAAATTTTGCAATCTCAAAATAGAAGCTGAAAATAATTTTCCTCAAATTCCTATATTCCCAGGAGAAGCAATGCCTTCTCTTTTTTCACTTGTCAGAAAACAAGAGGTGAATGCCAAAATGGCCCCTTAATAAATCCACAAAGAATCATCCAAAGAAACGCGTAGTGGCTCTGCAGGGCCTCAGAGCTTTAGGCAAGAGTACCATTCCAGTTTTGCTCCTATAGAAGTGCTCGTTCCCGCACTATCCACAGATGCTTGTCCTTGGATACCTCCGCTTGACGCCGCCGCTAAATGCCTGTGTCTCCATAGAGGAACGCTCACACATGCTAAACCAAAGAAGGGGGAGGAAAAAAGGGAGGGGTAGTTAGAGAGGGAAAAAAGAGATGAATAAGAATGAGAAACCAAGTCTTTTCAAATGTTCCTCAATTCTTTTGTTTAAAGAATAATTAAACTGTCCCTCCAATGTTCACACTCACTTTATTACGTCCTTGTCCGCCGGTATGTTTTGTCCGCTTGATTTCTCAAAGCCTTGTCCAGCTGAAAGACTGACACTGCGGTCATTAGCGCATTTCTTTCCTTAAGTAGCTCCGTGTTCCATCTCCGTATGCGCACGCATTGCACGCAGCGAGGGCTGCAGCTTTTTCTTTGCACAGTTCCCAATAATCCTTTAGTTTCCTCTGAAATGAGTGAACGACTCGAGTCCAGAGATGATGTACAGGAGGACCATTGACAAAGGCAGCTCGATAAGAAAGCTCGTTCACTGGAGAGAGATCGCTCGCTCTCTGCCTATTTCTCCGCTGCTCTCTCCTGCATTCGAGCGCGCTCTCTCTCACTCCCTGGAATAAGAGAAAAAAGAGCGAGCGTTTCTCCCCCCTCTCAGTGACGTCGTGTCGATCAGAGAAGTATTCGTACAGCTCTGCAGTGCCCTGAGCTCAGTGCAGAGTTGGAGCTCTAAGCTTTGTCAGCGCCACAGCTGTCCAGCTCAAGCCGGTGGACCAACCGGGAAAAGTTGCTCCGCACAGCAGCATCTTTTTTTGCTTCACCTTTTATTTTTAACCTTGCAAGCCCCAGCTTAGTTGTCTTCCAGCTATTCTGCGCGACAGACACTCATGTTTTTTGCCGGCTCCCAGGACATACACTTTACATCCTTGCTCTTCCTTTTGTCCTTCAATGTAAACGTGGATGTACTGCTGACGCATCACACTCAAAGCAGTGCATTGGTTTGATGCATAGGTTTTAGTACGTTAGCTCATCCGTGTCCGCCCCCTCACTCTCTCTCTCATACTCTCTTTCTCTATCATACTCTCTCTCTCTCCCTCTCATACTCTCTCTCTCTAATACTCTCTCTCTCTCTCTCATACTCTCTCTCTCTCTCCCTCTCATACTCTCTCTCTAATACTCTCTCTCTCCCTCTCATACTCTCTCTCTCACACTCTCTCACTCCTTCATTTCTCCCTCTCTTTGCCCAATGTTTTGGTGTTTTGTAGGACTGTCAAGAGTTGGCAGCAGTCTGTAAGCTAACTGCTGTGCATTGAACCAGGTTGCTTCTATTTATCAAATAAACACTGTCTAACTGATGAATGATTGTTTCTTATTCTACCTATTCTGATTCTCCTTAATAATTTTCTATCTTCTGATACACATTCTTCCTTGCCCCATCCTTTCTTTTATTAACATGGTGAAATTGAGGCAAAGTAGACCCATTTGTGTGGTCTGATCCTACACACGGTCAGTTGACTGAACCTTGTGTTAGTGGTTAGTCTACAGTGGATCATGGGGGGTGGCTTTTGCTGGATAGCTCTGCTTGTGTGTGCGTGCGTGCGTGCGTGCGTGCGTACGCACCTGTGTGCGTGCGTGTGTGTGTGTCACCACCGCATTTACTCTTTTTAGATGGATTAAGCGTTTTCTGGGTGCAGTAGAGGGAGTCTCTGTACTGTGCAAAGCTGATGTAGGGATGCTTTTTTAGTCATTCTCGTTTTTTCGATATCCTCCATTCTAAAACTAAAGTATCTCCGTTGTTCAGCGGGAACTAAGATGGTCCCTGTATAGAGAGAATTGAATGTACGGCTTAAAACCTGTGGAGAAAGCTGTTAGGCATTGCTCTTTTAAAGCACGGCCCTGTAATCAGTCTCTCAAACCTTGGGCATGTTGGCTTTCACCCAGTGTTAGCCAGCAGGTGAAAGGTACTTTAAAGAGGTACTTGTGGAAAGGTTGCATCTCACGCTTGTAACAGCAGATGTTAACAGTGCTAAACAGCTCGGCACCCTGGGCAACCGATGGCTGGCATTATGACACGCCACCATGTATGTGTGACGGTGACAGTGGGATTGTGAATGCCTTTGCAAATGACACCCATGGCTTTTGGTAACGCCTGGATAAAAACTAGGACACTTTGAAGGATTCGTGACCCGGTTGCATGCGGCTTACCCATATAAATTATGACCTATGTGTGCTGCTGGCTTGTACACTTCATATATTTATATATTTGTGCATGTGCTGCACACCTCTTCATGCTGTGGGTGGCCATTGGCAGGCCACCACCATCATTTGGGCCATTCCACTCACCGGCTGTGACGCTGACCCAGAATGCCATGGCTGTAGTAGGGATGCCCAACCCCCACCCCCTCAAACCCCGGGCCTTCTGGAATGATCTTATGCAGGCCGAGAAGGTCCAGCTTGCCAACTCAACTGCCTCAGGCTGAAGGACGAAGGGAGAGGTCTGCTGCATATCGGCACCAGCGGCCCAGTTTGGCGGGTAGGGTCTTGTCGGTAAGTGGGTGAGGGGTAGAAATGCTGCCTCGGGGTTTGCCAGCGTATCTGGGATATAGGGTCTGCCGCATGTAGGTCAGCTTGCCTCCCTTATCCATCTCGCTGGAGATGGGCCAATACAATCCCAGTGATATCTGTGTTTTCTGTAAGAAAAAGCATAAGTTAACCAATTTCAGCTTTATTGTGTAGACTTCCAAAGCCTTAGTTGTTTTAAGTTTTAGAGTTACATTTTATCACTTTAAAGCTCACAAAAAAATGTTTGTATCCAGGCTTTTTATTGAAAGCGTTCCTCAATGATGTTTTTTTCAACTTTGTGTTACTAGGCTGTGTCCACAACGCATTGTTGTCCGTTCTCTGTAGAGGGCTGACTCTCTGCATCACATGCCCACTTTTGTTAAACAAACTCGCTCTGCTTTTTTCATTATCCCTCTTGAGCTCTGAATCAATCAGCCTGGGGCAGGTGGAAACGCTGTCATTTCTGCAAACACTTATGACCTTGAGTGGGGACGTGTGGCCAGACACTTACTTTCAATTTCATTTCAATTTCCAGGAATTAATTCGAGCCAAGATTAAACCACTGTCATACTAAGCAGGGCACTCTGCCCACTATCATCCGCATCATCATGTCCAACTGCAAACAACTGTTAGAAAACACAGTTTGCTTCCCCCTCCTCTTTCCATCAGGCTCTCCTCCCCCTCTATTTTAACTGTCTGTAATATAATATTTGAGGGCCAGTGCATGGTTAATGATATTTACCGTGGTTGTTTTTCCTGTGATGGATTGGTGGAGCTCAAGACAATCCACTCTGAAAGGATGGAGGGAGTGTCAGATGCTCTCTGCTCCAGCACTCTTCTAATGGCTATTGTTTTCAAACTAATGACCTTCATTAAACTTCTCTGTCTATCCGAATGTTCCAGTCCAGATTAAAAACGCTTTGTGCAGTCACTTTAAAGCAGTATTTCCGCAACCTTATTTGTGTTATGTACCCCCGCAATCGCATCGGTATGGCTCCAATCCTGTTTTCAATGCCAGAAATGTATTTTTTTTTCACTCATTATGCTGGATATCAGTTTGTATTATTGTTAACATTACTTGAATGGTCTTTTCTTATTATGACTCACTTGTACACTATAAACAATTGATATTGTGAGAGAAAAACAAACTTGTGAAGCAGCGTTCTGTTGATTCAGTGAGACACCTGAGCTTGTTTTGAAAGTTCAAGGGCTCTTTATATTCCAGTATAGAAAAGAGCAAGATGGAATTTTACAACCTTCGATGTCCATGTCTTAATTTATGTTCGTTTGAAAGGCGTCCCTTACAGTCACTGTTTTAAAGAGACAAACACACGTTCCAATCCGAGAAACTCTCCAGACTATGAACTTATATGGGAGATATCTAAATTTCAAGCATCAGTAGAGGCAGGTCTTTGCCAGGCATCATGTTGTAAACAAGTCTCACTTCCTTGCAATTGTCTTGAAACTGCATCCATCATTATTAACAGCCTTGCTTCGGCACACACTGCCAGCTATCAGTTTCGTTGTTTGAGTTTCAGAATAGCGTCTTGGTTTGCTCGAAACTTATCTTAACTGACAGCTGACGCACTTCTGTTGTAAAGTGCAACGTGTCAAGATGACTGACTCACTTCTTTTAATGAGATATACGAAGCTGAGCTCAATTTTTCTTTTTTGGTTCTTGAGAACTCATGTAGTTCTCATTAGCAGGGTAAGACGAGGTCCCTAGTCTTTATTTTACTCCGTATTAGGTATAAGGGTGTTCAGGAGCCCTGAAGAAGATTTGACATGCTCTGATCTTTAACATAGACCGAAATGAAGAATAAAGTGAAGGACAAAACAAGGTCTTTGAGTACTAAACTGTTATCTATCGTCAATATGTGGCGTGAATTAGTCTGAATAAAGGGTTAGTTCCCAAAAAGTAGTTTTTACTCCCATATCTTTCAAAATGTTTAAAACCACATTAAAACATAAGGAGAGATTATCAAGATACAAATGTTTATGGTGAACCACAAATCATATGGGACATAATAGTGGTAGTAAATTGTTTTATGTATCTGATGTTTACACACTGGAGCCGCCTTTGACAGAGGTTTTGACATTTCCTTCGGTTCCCATGAATGCCCCAATGTGCCAAAGACACAATAATTAAAACCAAGACCTCAGCCTTTTCAAGAATATGTTGAAGTGGTTCAGGCCATTAAACCCATTCAGGAAGAGCACAAGGCTTAGCAGTATTGTGACTTTCCAGCCCTGTTTAACATTCTAGAACACAGTGTGCCTTTTTCTCTTGAGTTGTCATGCTACCCAGTGTGTGTCAAAGCCTCTTAGAACCTATGTGTGCTTGGTGAAAAGACGGACATGGTCAACTGAGGGGCTTTAAACCTTCGACTAAAATAGGATGGATATAGATTTTTTCCTCTACACACACTAAGGTCCACTCAGATCCATCCACAAAACCTCCTCTACGTTCCTGAAAGATAACATTGAATTGGTCACAAAAATGGAAACATTCAGTTACAGTTAACCAAAGTTGACTTTGGCAGAATGTACATGTTACTTTTCATGATGCAGGCTTATGCATATTCATTTTTATTTTCTCACAAACAAAACGATCATGTTCTGTAATGGTTTGCTAGTATATTGGCTGGAGTTATTTATTTATTTATTTTTTATATAACTGTCTTGATGAATCACCAGTGTCTTATTTCTTTATCAAACCATCCCTGTTTTGCTTTGAACTATCAGTCCGTGGGCCTAGTCAATAGCTGTTCAATCTCACCTTCCATCACAAATGTCAAGCATTATCTTCACCTTGGCTGTCCTACCGAGGGATTACGCCCATGCTGATTCTGATTTCAGATCTCATTCTAAAAACTGGCGAATCAAAGCTCTTTGTCACGAACCAAGGTCGCATGTCGCCAACATGGGCTGTCTGATATTAACTATCGCCATCGCAGGAAACACATAGGGCCCTGAGTAACGAAGAGAAGGGAGAGAATGCAGGTGGTTTGGTGTAATATTTCACAGAGGCGGTACATAATGGAGCTTAATATATTCCAATGGCACCATTAAGCTGTGGAGTTACAGGAAGATTGAGGTCTGTTAGATTTAAACGAACAATATGCCCTAAGCCTTTTCCGTGCGAAGAGAGAGAGAAAGGTGCACAGACCTACAGGCAGATGTATTCTAATGCATAGGAAATTATATCCGTCTAGAAAAGGCACATCAAGGTGATTTTTGTGTGTGTGTGTTGGGAATTATGGATGTTTCTACGAAAGCCGGCTCTTTTAATAAGTCAGTTCGCATCCGGAAATTCAAGGTTCTTCCACACTCTGTAGCCCTCCTCTTATTAACATCTCAATTGTTGATTTATAGATGTCTGGGTTCCTGAAATGTGGAGCGAAATTTATGTTATACCGAATGTCGGCGTGTCTCACTATATCACTTTCTGTCTCTCATTCTCACGTCCTCCTTTCAAGTAAACTGGGAGTTTTATGGACGACCTAAGTGTGTCTAATCTTGTGTGCACTGGTATAGATATATGTTAAGACTAGGTTGAGTCGATGTCTAGCTGAACAACAAGCTCTGTATGTAGTGTTGCATTTGGTTTAAGGGGGGAGGGAATGGGGAAAAGGTAAAGGGGTCCTGAGGAATGATGGAAAGCTGTAGAATAAATCCCTTTAAACTGCGGGTTGTGACCTTTCTTAAACGCATTTTGTGTTGCAATGCAGTGCAGTCCAGTGTGGGATTTCCCAGAGGTGACTTCCTGCTGTATGCAGGGAACACTTTAAAAGCTCAACTCAATAACGCAGCGGACGGTCCCTCGGTCCAAGTCGGCCCGTGTTCTCAAACCCCCAATAAAGAGAGCATAAAGAGTGAGCGATTAATGACTTGGAATGGAAGGAAACAAAAATAAAATACACAGCAATATCTATTAAATATGTGCACAGTGTCCATTTTAGACCTTAATAACCAAGCAAATATTTACAGACTCAATACTCGTACTCTTTTCGTGTTTGTGCCCTCAAGGTTTTCCTTAAGTTTAAATAAAAACCTTTGGCCTGATCCTCATTTTCATTGATATGGCATATGGATTTTCAAATGTTTTAAAAACATAACATTTCATTTAAAAATGTGTAAACTGCAATTTATCACTTATAATTCCAGTATTAATTAGTAAAAGTACAAATTAATTCTATTAGTCTATTGATACGGTTTTTAATAATATTATAACATGACCATTTACATAGTCATTAATATTATCAAGCAATGTAAATATAAACATGACATCAATGGCCATAATGTTATTATTATGTAATAAACACATTAAAAAAACGTTCTTATCTTTTCCATCACCAGTAATGTTTTTAAATAACAATTTAAATTATTTAGATACATTTTTTGTATGTGGCTTGTCACTTAATATTCATCTGGAAGATGGGGTCAAGAATGCACAGAGTTGGTTTTGACATTAATTAAAAGCATGTCATAGTTCTTCACGGCCCTTGTCGAGTCTCTGCATAATACAGTGTTTCAAGATGAGATTGATTTAAATTTGAGGTGCTTCTTAAGGAGCCAGCTTTATGGCCATCATGCCCTGAGTGCCGTGCTATATTTTTCTTCCCGTTTCAAGGACGTGGATTTCCCTCATCCTAGGATGCATTTCATTTGTGGGATGACATCGTAACATGGGTTTTAAATATTATATGATGAAACCAGCGAGCCCACACACTTTCAGACACGTGGGCTGTCATTCGATATCATGTGCTTCTGAAGGGATCCCCGCTGCGGGACATTTCTGCAGAATGCCTCTCTTCATTTTTTTATACAACATAGTGAGAGCAAATAACAATATTTAACTTGAATGTCTGCAGTTGTTTGTAGTCTATGAAGAGTAAATATAGAATGATCATAAATGTTTAAAATATGTTGTTTTTTATTTAGATTAATCCACAGCAAGATGTCATGATTGACCACCTCTGTTTTAATTCATAAATTGTCATTATCTTTGTTAGCGCAGCACTAACTTTTTTAGAGGAGGTCAGGCAAATTTTATTTTCATAAAACAAATTATTTTAATTTTATTAGTGACTGAAGTAGATAGATACACCAGGTATTGATGTCGTCTTGCAAACCAATCGGGTTAAGCTTGCCAGCTATTTTGCAAAATGGATTTGCAAAACGAAACAAGATTCGCTCTGCATTTTCTTACATTTTGTTCCCAGATCACCATTTAAAGGTAATTTCTGCAGTGCCATGTGCAGGTCATCCCAGCGTGGAGTCTCTCTAGTGAAGTCTTGTCTGCAGGCAGTGTGTGTTCCTTCGTTTTTTCAACCTTCCACTGAAGAACACACAGAACATTAGACAGGAAAGGGAACATGAAAATTAAGGGAGAAAAGAGTAAAAGGAGTAAGTGAACTCGTCCCCAGAGCTGCCTACGACAGTGCCTACGTCACCTCACATCTTCCTCATATCCGCACACAGACACACGCGTTGTTCCATGCCTTCCAGCTGGAAAGGTTTATGTAAGAGCCTTTTTGGACCTCGGAGAGAATAGCAGGAATCTAGAGCATATTTCCCCGCTGTCTTACCAGCGGCAGGTACAGACATACCATCATTTAAAATTTGTTATAACAGTTAAGATTGGTGTATTTTTTGGATATTACAATTTAATCTGTTTTGTTTATAAGTTTGCTATTCATAGGATGATTAGCAATCAATCACTATTATTTTTCTAAAGCTATTTTAAACATCTAAAAATAATATTTGATCATATTCCATACTTTAATGTATAAGGAAACACATATTTAGCTAATTGGTCATTTTTTACAAAGTTATTCTTTAAAAATTGTACAAAAGAACTTCATATAATAAATAAGCTTGAATATTTAAGAAAGGTATATAATTTGATCCTCTTCAAAGTGTTTTTTATTTTTAACCTTATAAAAACAGTAAGCAAAGTATTACGTTAGATGAACTAAAAAATCCACTATATGTTACATTTTACAGTTTTATATAGTGAGACATTATTATTATAAACTTTTCTCAAGTAACATGTCACACATATAAAATATATTCCAAGGAAGTAACTAAAAACTAAAACGACAATAAATATTGTCAGTCTCATATATGCAGCATGTGATATAGCCACGCCCACTTGTTTATATTGTCATTGTACAAGTAATTTTTTTTTTTTACTTTTTTTTTATCATTTCATTCCGCTGAAATGATATATACCGTCATACCACTCATTCTTACTTCTTTACTTATAAAAAATACAGAATTGTTAACAATAATAAACAAATAAAAAATAAAACCAAGCGAAGGATATTGAAACAAATTCAGAATACGTTTGCGACTAAAAAGCTTTTTTATATTTTACCGTATTTGTTCTGAGCTCGTGTTGGCTGTCTCTTCATTATTTCAGTTAAAGTCATCCGTTTCAAAAGAGTTTCACAGAATGTTAGATCGATAACAAAAAATATATAAAGATATGCAGTTGTGTCTACAAAACTAGTGTTCATATATTCAAGCATGTATTTTTAAATCAACTGTTTTTCAATATAGTAGGCTATAATGCACTGAAATTACTTTAGATCATCTATTCCAAAATTATAAGTGTAAATGTGTGGACAAACCACAGTAAGATCCCATTATACAGTTTAAAATTTATGAACAAATTGTGTACAAGACACCTGCGTTCTATCCGTCAAGCCTGCCTGGTCTAAAATCCTTATGATAGTCATCAGGGCTCGTTTTTCTATTATAAAATTTAAATAATGACTTTTATTCAGTTGTCAGAAATCAGGGAGCCATGTAATTATCAGAATTTGTCTTACGTGTCTTCAAATCAGCGCCAACCAGTTTAAACTCCTGTAGAGTAATGTTTTGTTCGCTGTAAATTAAGTATCTAGGCCAAGTATTATATAGGAGAAATATGTAGTGTGTTTAGGGTTACATTGGATGTTAAAGGAATACTTGACCCAGAAATTACATTTTTGGCCACCATTGACTTCCATAGTAGTCACTGGTGACATAAAATGAATATGATACAAACTTACATTTGTATATCTTTGATTGCTTTTGGTAAACATGGTAAACTGGAGATGGAGCAAACAATTTTGCGTAAACCAACCATTCTTTTGATGGAGTACTCAAAATGAAAATTGTTTCAAACAATTGCCTAGAACAACCAATTGACTCCTTGACTGTCTACAACTCGTATTCGCATTGTGTTTTAACTGTTAAGATGTCATGCAGTGTGAAACCGCTTTCTTAGTCATGCCGAATGGCCCGTTCTGTGCCTTATCTTACCTAATTTAACCTAGTTAGAGCTAATCTTCATTAACGCATTTGTGCCTTCAAAAACATTTGACACAATAACACGTTCTTTATTTTAATAAACTCTCATTTGTCCGTCGATTTCCCTTGGCGTCTTGATTTTCATGTGTTGCGACTGATTATGAAAGGAGCTTGAACTGGTATTAAACGAACAACAAAGCCTGCTTACTTCATCAGCAGACATCAGTGACCAGCGATTGCATAAACCCTGTTAACGTTGACGCAATGTTACATAACCGAACCACTCAGCGCTTCCTCGGCTTACCAATAAGCACACAGCTCCCAAAGCCACTGGCGTAAATGCTGACTTGGCCTTTTCGACTGAGTTTTTTCAGCAGGCCATCTTTTGCATTTGATGCTCGAGTCGGGGTTTTCGGGGCATATGTGCTACTTACTCAGTTTTCTTTTGCTCATTTTCTTTTGTAATATGAATCTTGTATTTTGCGTTCCTCTGTCGCCCATTCGGTGTTCCAAAGCATTCCCAGATTTCTACAGGATTGCATGTATGACTGCGCAACTGAGCCCGGTTCTTTAATCTCTTTACACTCCGTTCTATCTTATTATTGGATCTCTGCCTCTCTCCTCTCCGCTGCCCTTTTTTGTTTTATCCGCTCCTCTCTGATTTGAGAGTCAGAGTGTGTCTATGTTCAGGCAGACTGCCTCTTTCTGGCTGATTAGCAGCATCTGTGCGTCCTCTAGTCTTCAGGGGCTTACGAAAAAAGAGTGAGCGGTTTTCTCCTCCATCGCTCTCTTTCTGCTGCTTCCCTCTCTTTTTGAAGGCCTTCAAAGGTGCGGCATTGGTTTTGACAAGAAGTCAATCCTTTGTACCGTATCAAGGAGAGTTTCAGGATATTTTACTCATTGATTCATGTTCGCTGCCCAGACTTGTGTTTGACTGACGGGTCGTCCATAAAGCTTGGCTTATGTACTTTTAAGCCAATTCAAATTTGGTCTTCCTAAAAAGAAGTTTGTTGTTGAACTCTTGCTTCAAAATGTGTGGCTTTCTGAAATGTTCAAGAAAATGTAGCTTAAGCTGAACAGACCAATGGACAAAATCTGAAGGCCACATAAACTGGTAGTTTACACAATTTCAATGTAGTCACGGATATCCTCAGAGTATGCTTGTAAAGTTTCAGCCAGAAATACTTTACATATCATTTACTGGAGGGACTTGAGAATGACCAAAATTCAACGTTTTTACCTCTTTAAATGCAAATTAGCTCACTGGCTCTGCATTGTTCAAGCAACAAGTCCATCAGCAGTGCTTAATCAATGTGTTGTCACATTGCTAAGAATATGCAAAACACCCCAACCGATACAAGATATACCTAATGTTATTTCTTTATAAAATTATGCTAATGTAACATTCTCTTCTATGCTCTTGCTCATACATTCAGGCCCTAAAGGATAAAATGGGCAGATAGTCGGGTCACTCCCGTTCAGACAGAATCCTCATTTTAACCGGCACATCTGTTATTTAGCTCACTTGAACAGAATGACCAGTTCACTGGGCATGGGTCACTCTAAAATGGGCCATACGGACATAAGGAGCGCCCTTAGTGAGACACAGGCACATTGTAATTGCATTGGTGCACCAGCCATATTTGATTAGCAGGAACTGATGCGACTGTGAAGCTGTTGGACATGATCATCGCTGTCTCTCAATCTAGACGCCATTTACAGGCCATTGTGTACACAGTTCTGCAAAACTGAAGTATTGAATGGTCTGTGACGTTTGAAATGTTACACAACACCTTTTAAGAGCTTTTTGACCCTCTTTTAAGAGTCGATGTGGATTGAATGTTATTGGACAGTGTGCACTAGGATCAGTCGGGCTCTTGGATTTGAAGGGTTGTGGTTATACACATAGACGTCCTGTACCATGACAAGCTATTTTAACTATTACACCGATTTTTTCCTTTCGGTTTCTTGTATTCTCGGTGATGTTAAAATCAGCCTGTCAAAATGGAGAGCAGGTTACTCGATGAATCACAAGGCCAAAGGCCATCGCGAGACAAATGGAAATTCACTGGCATATTCCAGCTCATTAATTTGTCCAATTGCTCTGTACATGATATATGTGCTACAGTGTCTGGTTCCGAGGCTGACCCTTTCTCTCTTGAGAAGACTTTTTCATGTAGCTTGTGAAACGTACACTTCCTTGTGTCTTTATTTGTTTTTGCCCATTTTTTGGCAAAGCAAATACACACCTACTACGAATACAACCCTGTCTGTTTGTAATTCAATTTTCTTTAGGATGTTCATCTGTGTCAGGGATTTTTCGTCTTATCGCACCATGCCCCACTGGGTCGACTCAAACTTAACGACAGACACTGAAAAATGACTCGCGAATCTCAACCCATCCCGACCCTTCCACCCCCCGTCCCTTGTTCTTTGTGGTTCTGTTCTATTCTCATTTGTCTGTCAGGACAGGATGGGCAGAAATGGCCTTTTGAGTGACATTGGTTGGCACATCATTCTGTGGGTTGGTGGAAAAGGGACTCTAGATAAATGGTGATGTGCTTCCCATGATTGCCTGCTGCTTGCCGTCTCCCCTCCCTCCTGCAAATAACAGCTGTGTTCAGTGAGAAATGTCGGCCTGGTGTTAAGGACACATTCTTCTGCGCCCTTTGTCATTTTTATGCGTTTTCTAAATTTTATGGCCTGCATTATCACTGAGAACAGGCACGCTTGAAAACAATCCCCCTTGTTGCTCCTCATGACTTTCTTATGCAGAGGTACATGGTAAGTGAAAAGCTTTGCGGTTTGAATGTTTCTGACTTTTATGGCTTTTTTTTCAAATAATAGAACTATGAGTTAGAGTGGAGTTAGTTACTATTTCTAAAACGTCCAGTCGTCATTTTGTATATTTTATTTGCTTGGGTTTTCTTGACCCCAGGATCTTGGTCTATATGCCTGTCCTAATTTAGTAATAGTGTGGCTTAAAAGGGGTTAACCCTAAAGTTCTGTTTTTGTTTAGTTACCTTCACATTTTAAACCCGTAAGATCAAAGAACGCAAAAGATATTTGGAAGAATGTGTTTAACTGGCACTCATTCATTTGCATTGTGTTTGTGTTCATACTATAAAAGTTAAAGGTTGACATTGCCTTTCAGTTACCAACTGTCTTATATATATCTTCTCTTGTGTTCTGCAGAAGAAAGTCACACTGGTTTAAAAAAAAAAAGTTTGAGTAAATAATGACACCCTTTTTTCTTTTAGAGTGAACTATCACTTTACATTACAGTTTTAAATTGTTTCTCAAGCCTTAAAAAAGTTCTCGGTAGGGTTTGACAGATTTTTGGATGACTCCCTTAAAACTCTTATTCATATAACCTTCCTAAAAACACGGTCACATAAACAACATCCATCAGCAGGCAAATTATTATCTAACCTCTCTGAACAAACACCCCTACAAAAATATAAATTGAACAAACTGTTCTGATTCTTCACCTTTGCAAAGGAAGTAATGTTTTGATATTAGCAATATTACAGATGTAGCTCAAAACGCATCGATCCGGGGGCAAGGGCAGCTGCGAAAAAGATGGATTGCAGTTATTGCCGTCATTGATTTTAACAACCGGGCTGTTAGAGTCCATCCAGAAGCTTACTCAGTCGTTTCCGGCCTTCCGTTATACCCGTTTTCCCGGTTTATGTCTCTTGTTCGTTATCCTGAAGTGCCCAAACAAAATCCTTTAAATATTTATCCTCTGCCCCAGTGAACACGGGCGCTTATTTTCCTTTGATCACCCCAACCATAGATACAAAGACGATACATGTTTTCAAGTCACATGACCTCGATGGCCAATGATGTTGTGCGCTTAGCTCCGGAGGTAAAGAGAGCAATGCGGGTACTCCTGTGGAGAAAGATCAGGGGTATTGATTCCTCCGCACTCCCCCGCTGGTTTTCGTAATATGCCAGGGCAGACTGACCATCTTCAGAGAGGATATCAAGGAACCACTTTTAGGATCTGTGACCTGATGCGTTTCCCTGCTAAACTTTACATGGTCACATCTCAAGGGTTGAATTTGTGGAACTTGGGTTCAAAATATTTTGGACCGTTCCACAAAGGTATCGCGAAGTTGTCTCGTATGGGGTCCTTTTATAATTTATTGCTCTATAAAGCCATGTTAGGTCATTTAGAGGGGACCACCGCAGCTCCCATCGACTCAATATTGACCCGTTCCCACAGAGGCCACAGGAGGCATTCAAAAAAAGGCTTCAAAAGGTCCATACTCTCCCTCTTAAGCAAATGCATACATTGACAGGATTTGCATATGCATGTTAGGAACTTAATGCTTTTTACCAGAACAGATTACGCGACACAAATTTGCAGGATTCACGGAAGGTTTGCATGTGTGCGTATTGTTAAAGAGGGGATTTGTCATTGCTTGCGCGTGTTTGTGCATGATTAAAGCTGCTTAATGCAACTGTTCAAAATACAGCGACGCAAATGAACACCATTCGGAAAATACAGTACTTAAAGACATATGCCTGGATGAACTCGAGAGATAAACTGGTTTAAATTCCATATCTATCGCCAGCATCGCCAGTTTGTCTTTCTAATGTTTTACAAAGGGGATGTTTTGCATTAAAAGGCCCTCACTTTTTTTGATCTAAATGATAACAAAGCTATTAAGCACCTTTAGTTTTGGAGTTGCCACTGCAGTCTTCAATCTGAGCATTCAAATAGGTTTTGCATTTCATTTCTTTTTGTCATGCAATTGTTTTACCTAGAAAACTCATTTGTGAAGTCCATAATAAAGGAGCACCAGAACAAGAAATTAAACTTAAGTTGAAGGTCAAAATAAATGAGGGAAATCTTTCCAAAGAATAATCACACAATCACAGGCTTTCCCATGCCAATGGAATTAGATTTCTCAAAGGAGCCACTGAGAAAGACAAAAGTTTATACAGAGCATGTGCAAGAAAGCCAGATATGTTCTGGATATGTGGATAGAATTAAAATCACAAAATACAACAACCAAGCACTATTTCACTTCCTCAGGGATAACACGTCCTGTCTGAATAGGGCTTTGGCAATGTGTGATGGAGAGAAGGTGAGCACCCCCCATTTTGCATCACATATTAATTTCACATCTTGTCTGCCAGGTCATTTAGTGGCTTGACGGTGATATGAGACTTTCATTACCTTCATTTACCTCCTCATTTGTATCCTGGTATAGTTTGCTTTATTTTTTTCAAGTAATGGCATTCTGAGGACAGGACAGGTGTGTGCGAGCACTGCGTTTGTGATGGCCATTTATCTGGTTTGTCATGCAGATAACAGGTCCCAGTATTTGAAGGATTCTGTTTTGACTGACATGACTGCAGTATTGATGTGTGTGTTCTAAAGCCCGATCAATACACATACACACATTTTCCCTACTGTATCAGATATTTTGACATTTGTGCAATGTGCATAAGGCTCATGTAAAGCTAGACTGAGGTTAGCTTAAACTTACTGTGTGTTTGGTTTGTCTGTATTTGTATATAATGTTTTATACAAATATTTGAAAGACTTTTTTCAATTTTTTAAAAAACAATTATATTTCAAATATACAATATCATTTATATACTAATAATAATCATATTACTAGTATTATTGTAGTAGTATTATTAGTTGAAGTATTAGTATGTAACAATATAATAGTAATAATCATAATAATAACAATATTACAAATGGTTGAAATTTGTTCTTTGGTCAGAAAATTACATTCTGACCAAAACGGTGACAGCTGTGTATCTGCATTACTTGCAAACCAATCACTGTAAATAACTCAAACAAAAAGTGCTGCGGAATGTTTTGTAAAATATAAAAAGAATATTTTTATAAAGTAACGAGATAACAATAGTATTGAACCATGATCTTTTGACCGTTTTTGATCCTTTGCGTAACACTGGTCCAAAAGCACTTCTGTATTTATCCGTTTTATGTATTCAATTAATGTTTTGAGTAAAATATTCATTTAACATTTTAATTTGGTTTGATTCTTTATACATTTTTGTGCAAAGGTAAAATGAGAAAGCTTTTCTGGACCATTGGTCTATTAACAAAATTATAATAATAACATTTTGTTTTGTTCTTAAGGACATAAGTTTAAATGTTTTCTTTGAAACACCACACTACTGTTGTCCTCTACAGAGGACCAACTGCAAACTTGTCTGCTGCATCCCAAGAGAAAATATGTTTTTTTTTCTCTTCAAAACATGCACTTTAGAGATCCTTTTTTTTCAGTATTACAGAACCATGCTGTGTTTTTGCTCCTTTTATAGTCATTTACCGGTATACACACTTTCACTAGCTCCAGTAAATCTGACCCTTGACCTTTCATTAACTCCTTTGTATGGAAGCGTTCCTCGCACTGCTCTGACTTCATTGACTTCCCCATTAAAAAGCTCTCGCCACCCTTTATTTAGTGCAGTGGTGGACCTTTTGGGTCAGCACTAAATCCATGAATGTTAAACTTTTACACATATGCACAACATCATTACTTCTTCTTGAGCGTCAACCCGCTGGAAGCTGCGTGGCCTCAGTAAAAATCAAACCTTTTACTGGCACAGCCCCGTCCGTGTGATGGACGGAAGTGCCTATGGGTCGCTGTCTTGCATGCTGCTGTCTTTCGAGAGGGGTTCAACAGAGCTGTCTCTTAATCGATGGGACCTCACACGCTGGCGTTGGCTCGAGCTATTGATTTAAGCCGTGTTTAAAGGCGAAAGCCTCTTTCTTTACATGATCTTTGATACTGTAGTATAACTCTGTTTGCTGCCTGTTTTATGAGTGTTTACTTTTGATTAAAAGCCCCATTAACAGTATATTTGCATCCGGAATAGATCTGCACCATTAGTGGATCGATCCATCACATTTTTTGTTGGGGGGTTGTAAGGGCTGATCCATTTTATGGATTCACCCTGAAACCTCTCGGCTTTGATTGCCATACCAAAGCAGTCTGCGTGTTGGGTACTTCATTGGGATTAGAAGTGTGTAGATGGCTTTAGTGTAGAGGATTTTCAGTGGTCCTTTAAAAAAAAGTTTTTGTAAACTGATATATTGAATTTATAATGAGCTTTTTTTCAAGAACAAGTCTTTGGTTGTCCTCCTTATCAAAATGAAATGTGTGTTAAAGGGAGACACCAGGTGCGATCAAACGCAGTGTTTCAGAACATCTTAAGCAATTAAATTGCGGACTGTACCACAAGGGCCATCTGTTAGATCTTCTTCCTGTTCTGGCCCACTCTCCTTCCTGTTTTGCATTTACCTCGCAGATGGCACCACATGGCGCCACCATTTGATGCGGTTGCTATGGTTACACAAGGTTAAGTGAAACCTCTGAACTCTGACTGGTATTCGATTTTAGGACAAGCAGTAACATGTAGCTTGTTTTTGGTTCTTAAGTGCTAGTTCACCCAAACATAAATATTATATCATCATTAAATCAACTTTTTTTCATTTCATGCATGAACAGCTTTCTTCTGCAGAAGACAAAAGAAGATATTTTGAAGAAAGTGTGTACCAATTGCACATTCTTCTACATCATCTTTTGTGTTTTGCTGTCGAAAAAGTCATACAAGTCGAACAAGTTAAAATGTCAAGAGAGTGAATAAATGAGTTTTCATTATTTGCTAAACTATCATTCTTTAAAAATATTGCTTTGTTTGTGAGCAGTGCTAAAACTCCCTTGTTCTCATTTTTCTGTCGGTTTTATGCTCATGGCTTACCATGTTATCTGTAATTCTTTCAAATAACTCCTGCTGCTTTATTTTCATTATTATTAAAAATAAAAATGACATTGAGTTGAAATGAACAAAAAACTTTATTACGGCAGTAGTGCCATCAAGTGTAATAGAACTATTAACATGACTCACAGCTGGAACTTCAGTCAATATAACCACCGTTGATTTCCTTCTTTACCAGACAAGCCATCATGCACACATACTGTATAAACACGCACATACTGGGCTCGTCACCGGAGTGAGGCTCCGCATTCATATTCAAATGTATTTAACATTTTCCTCACGTTTGTCTCCAAGGACGAAAAACTCATCGATTCTCGTCTCGACTGTGGAAAATATTTCGTCTGTCCTGATTGCAGCCGCTTTCACTGGATGCAAGTCGTCGTCTTTAGCCCTTTCAAGTGATGTATAATTTAGATAATGACGATAAAAGGACTCGGGCATAGATATCATTTTAATTTTCACTCGAGTTAAAAAGTCAGAAGTTTGCATCAGGACCGCTGTGCTGTCATAAAAGCGTTTTGACTGTTAAACAGTTCTTATAGGAGAAGCAACTCTGGTAAGCTCACCTGAGACATCTTTTTTTTTTTTTTTTTTTTTGGTGCAATCCCATTCACAAACCACCTAAAGAATAAGTTCTATAAATAATATGTTGGATTAAATTGGACTTTCAGTCATGTTGCTGTCAGTGGTGTCGGCTTCACGTCACATGATAAAATGAATGTAATGCACAGCCTCTTATTGCTTTATTTCATCGAGCATGGACAGTGTGCATGCACGTGTGTTTGTGATGGACTGCCCTGGCATATGTTTGCCATGCTCATAATGGTCCTATGTTTGAAAGATTCCATTCAGACGTGCATGACTGCCGCACTGATGGATGTGCCCTGAAGCCCGATCAATACGCGCGCACACATTTTCTACATACTACCCTTTTACCCCTGGAGTTTGTGCTGTGTTAGCCAGCTTGGAAAAGTTCACCTTGATCGACCATCTCACATACACACGTACATACATACAACTAATACAAATATGAAAAACGGTATGTTTATCTAAGCACATGACCACACATACATTAACCACAATCTTGCTTGGTAGCTTAAAGTGATAATTCACCCCAAAATATTTTTTATTTTTATTTATGTAGATCTATTTTGCAGAGCAAAAATATTTAAGGAGATAACTTAACAGCGTTAACAGCTGTGGTTACTAAACAGAAGTGGCATCCATTAACAACTACTGAATGAACACAAAACCAATCCAAGAGATTCCTAGTTACCAGCATTGCCCTTAGTCTCCTTAAATTAAATACATAAGCACCATCATTGCCAGCCGAATTACTTACATTGAAAATGAAAGTAGGCCTATTCTAGCCCCCACAGACATAGATGCCTATAAATCTCTCTGTCTAAACTATGCTTACATATGCAAAGTACCCTTTTTGAGATGAGCAAACTGGTTCGCCTGGCATTAAGAAACAGGATGGGCTATGGTGGAACCGTCAGACCAAAATATCCTCCCTCCTTGATGGGCTTTGAGTTAGGGAGCGAGAGACGCCCCCGGTAATTGGTCGGTGCCATAAAATAAGATTTAAGGTCTGTGAACGGTTGTCTGGTGATTAAAAGGGAGACGGCACGAGTCATGCGAGTCTGTATATTACTCCAGTAGTGTGTTAACTACAGGTGAACGTATATCATCTGAAGGAGTGCTCTGAAGCAAGGTTAAGCGGGAAAAACCTTGAAAACCTAGAGTGATGTCAGACTAAACATATGTAATTCAGTATTCAGGTGGCATATTTTCATGGGAAATGCTTAAGGATTATAAAAATAATCTCTGGTTATAAAATACATTAATTTTAAATGTAAAGGGGGCCTAACACATTCCCCTGTGGAACTTCATGACCATCAGCTCTAAAAAAACGCAACAACCCATTTTAAGTGCACAGGGCCCAATTTTCTTCTAAAAGCAAGCCACCCTGGAAATCAATCTCAATATGTTTTAATGTTTCTCCTCTGTGCTACATTTTTCACACTTAGAGAAGCCATTTGTGATCCAGCGGGAGCCATGTTGGCTCAAATGCTCCATCCACAGGGAGCCATAGTGGCTCTGGAAACCTCCACTGGGAACCATCTGGGCTGGCTATCTAAAACTATGCCTGCTTTACACTACTGGTGTATTTTTGTGTTGGACATGAGATTGCTGAGTAGTATAAAAGTGCTGGTGTGAGTCAGGCCTATTGGTTTGATCTGTTTTTTTGAACCAAAAGAGCAAAATGCACGATGATCCTGCTGGTTTATGTCTGGCTGTGTTGAGTTCAGCGTTGATCAATGTGGGTAGCCCGTCTCTCATAGGCACAGCCATGAGTCGCCCAGATATCCACCTACAGTCTGTCATACACCAAGTATCACTCCTGAATTTAGGTTGTGTGTTGCTTTAAAATGTTCACGTCTTCACACTAAAATGCATATTTTTAGCCGAGAGCTGTTAGTCTGCTGTCTACCTGCCCGCTAAAATTTCTCAAAGCTTATGTAGGGCAGCCTAGTATCTCACGGTTGAGGGCGTGATTTTGTCAAGTAGCTATAAGTTGCTTGTCCGTTGTTTTATAACAATGTTGTGAAGTTACAAAGAATGTAGCTTATTGCAGTTGTTAAGTCAACTCACAAAAGAGTTGACACAAGTGAGGTTTATTGTCAAACTCACCATTTGGTTGAATCCTGCCTCTACCTATTGTGCTAAATCTGTGAATCTGTTGAAAAAGTCATGATATTGTGCCAGAAAATAAAACATACTGGAATGATATTAATCTTCGGTTTTTGGGCCATACAGATTAAATTCATGTAACTGTAAATTGCGTTATCAGGGCTTATGCGAAATGTCAGGTTGTTTCTCCGAATTGCGGGAAGGCTGGATTGAGTGACCTTGTATTTGGATAAGCGGGATGTTTCAAATCTAGATAAAGACCATATGCTTCCCTCTGAAAAATCTCTCTTACAGATCACGTTAACGGGAGGTTTTATAATTTATCATCTAAAAATGCAGTCAGTGAAGCATTACAAAAAAAGTTGTGGACTGTCCTGCGGCGCATGCAGCCAATATCTGAAACTCCCCCATCTGACATCAAGTCTCTGGAAAAAGCGGCTCCCCTCCAAAGACTATCTTACATAACGGAGGATGCTAGCTAAAGCTGAAGGATCTCTGATCTGTATCTGGGGCTTTCTCATCTTGGTTCAGGTCAAAGCAGAATCTCAAAAACATTTAGAGGCTCAAATGGAACAAAAAGGAAAGCAGAGAAGCCAGTGGGTATTTAGTTATGTGGATTAGACTTTTTATTTTTAAAATTATTATATATTATATTTAGCAGCATAGTCACATCTTTTGCTATTGTTCAAAATATTAACATCTACACCTAAGTGAAGGTTTATAACTATAATCTGTTTACTAGATCTCAAATAGTCCCTACACTTTAGGTTAACTGAGAGCTTTGTGTTCCAGCAGTAAAGTGCATAGGATGTGTAAAACTGTCTGCAAGAGACCTAATACAGTTTGCCCTGTGGCTATGGCCAACCCAGATAACCGGAACGTTCGGAGCGTGAACCTGACCAGAGCCATTACCTTTCCGTGTAGAGCATTACTTTGTCACTAAGCGGGACCCTGCGTGGGAGGGTCGTTGTTTGTCCCTCATAACGCAAGCTCGGTTGTCATTTTCATGTTTAATCAAAGTGCCGATTATGCCCTCATTAAAAAGCTTTTACTCTCCCTGCGTATGCAGCCTCTGCCTCCGAAGTAATTCCCGACAGATTTCCCAGGGGACTCCGTGCCTGAACAACCGCACTCTTAATCGTTTGACTTTTGGAGTGTCTTTTCACAACACCTGGCTATTTCCCATAAACCCACTCAACATGTTCTTGTATAATGTGGATGTTGTTTTGCTTGTAGTATATAATGTTTGGGATGGATGAAATGACAGGGTGAGTTTTTCTATTCGTTTAACCATAATATTAAGTTAGGTCTTAGAAATAGATGGATGGTTTCACTAAGAGCGTTTGTAGGAAGGAAGATTTCCTTATTCATCTTCAAGATGTTTAAGGGCAGGAAAATAGTTTTCACAATTAAATGTGTCATTTTCATGGTCAAAGATTAGTTTTAAAGGACACAATTATCGTTTTAAAAACTGGTGTTGTAAACATGCCAGGCTGTTACATTAATATTGATGCCTTTAATGCTTTTTTCATTTAACTAATTTGCCTTTATTTTCACAATGCTGCATTGCTCTTATAGCAGTTAAAATATTTTTAATAATGAAATTGAATTTGAATATTATTTGAAATTTGTGACGTGTAAAAACCCAGCTAGTCATGTTTTGATGATTTATTTTTTTGAACATACCATGGACATCTTTAAAATTGACTGAGTAAGACCAGTTCAAAGATTGAAACCTAATTAAAATGAGTAGGCCGCATCAAACTTTTATGCTCGTTTTTTCAGATTTTGATATTACAACTTTAACCAGGTTTTCACTGGCAGGGTCACGTATTGTTAGATAGGTGACAATTACTTTTTTCTAAATAGTCCAGCACTATTAAGCCACTTCTTTCTCTCTCGGTTCCTTTGAAATGTATTCCTTTTGTCCTTGTCTGCCTACTTTGATCACTGGGCCAATGAACAGCCTCAGCGCTCAGAGACAAATGTAATATATTAGTGGTGCATGTTCCCCTGTGTCACTGCTTTAATTGAGAATGTCAGGCTAAAGTTAGCACCGGGCTGAATCTCGACCCTCTGTTAATTGTGGGAAAAAGATGTGCCCGGCAGTGATGTCACTGACAAGACGTGCGTGTTTGTGTGTGTGCAAGATGTGCAAGGGTATGCTGACTTGAATCGAGAAGAAGACGTCTGAATGATCAGTCTAAGACAAATGCCGATGATCTCTTCTGCCACAATGACCTGTAATGGATTATTAGCTCATCCAAGATACAGAACATTAACTCTGTCTCTCTCTTCTTTTTTTTGCTGGCAGGTGGAAGTCGAAGTGGAGAGCATGGACAAGGCTGGAAATTTCATTGGCTGGCTTCACATCGAAGGCATGAATCTGTCTGTAGCTCTTGTGGAGAACGCCCTCTCTAAGGTCCACTTTACCGCCGAGCGAAGCTCCTATTACAAAACACTTGTTTCTTCAGAGGAAACCGCCAGACAGCGAAAAGAAAAGGTAGGTTTGGTTGGAAACACATCACAAACCAAGCGAGTTGCACACCTAGGTTACAAAGGTAAGCTGCCCAATAACAACCAGTGAAAAAAAGCAACTTTTCCCTACATTATAGATATTGTGTAAATCAAACTGCTGCTCATATAGAGACCTATATGGATCTATTTCTGTTATGTTGTGTCGTATTAGATCCATGCCTTCCAATGTAGACACACGAAAGGCTTAGTGTTGGAACACTCTGTCATTCGCAATCGCACACAATCGCTCAAATCCAACTCGCATGCAGTGACTCAGAGACAGATTTATCATTTATCACTGCGGATATTTTCAGCTCCACTACAGTAATAAATATCATGTCTTTTCTGCCCAGCGTGCCTTGTGCTCCTGGTGCTCAGGCCAGAACCTGTCACACAGCGCGTGTGTGAACACAGAGAATACACAAATCCGTTGTCATGTCGCATTAGTCCAGGCGGAACAAACGGCCACCGGTCCTCCAAAAAACAGCCGCCTGAAAGGCACAGGAATTGGTTTGTAGCTCCGGGGCCTGATAGGGTTTTGTTCTCTCAGTAGAGCGTTGATTGATGAAGCCCACTTCGTCCTGATCTTAATCTCTTTCTTCATTTTCTTGATGCTGGAAACAGCCCCTGGAAAGCGATCGCCCTGGTGGACAAACTAAGTCCTGCCAGCTGTTTCCTCTGTCCTCTATCAGTCATTTGGCGAGAAAGCGAGAACAGTCCCGTGCCGAAAGCAGTATGATGTACTGCTCAAGGTGGCGAAGAGCGTGTTTCTGTCCTCTCTGTTGAATCTATCATTTTTATCTCTTCTCTCACCGTCTAAGTCTCTGGCAGTCTCTGCAGAGTTGCACACCGGACCAAACCCATTGATGCTTCTCTTGAAATCAGGTTGCAGCCGTACCTTTGCTTTTCACGATCCAATTTTCGCTGATATAAAAATAGCAAACACCTTGTAAATTCTGCAAAGGGGTGCAGGAATTCGCAAGCCAAATTATAGCTATCAACCTGAAATGTGCATCCATAGATCTTCCCGCCTGACTGAACATATGCCTGGTTTAAAAACTCAATCTTTCTTGTTTACACAGCTTCAGAGATGCACCCAGGCACACACACTCCCACACCTTTCTGTCACGTTGTCACATCTCTGTAAACAAAGCGTGGCATGAATCTGTGTGACACCTTCAGGAAAGCTCAGTTTGACCCTCACTTCCTGTGCTGTCGCTTTCCCAGTGGGTAGGATCGTCTGGATGGCTGGCAGTGAATCAGAGACGACAAGTTTGGTTTGTCCTGCACCATTCTTTTCATCCGGCCCTCGGGCTGTTCCAAGGGGGGTCTCACCCTGATGTGAATCTCTTTGAAGAGAAATAACACAATTCCGTGTTCCAGACAGCTGCATTGTTGTGTCAGCTCATAGCAACTGGATGTTGTCTCCCATGCCATTCTTGGAATGCAGAGTTAATTAACCCTTCAGGACCAGTGGACGTCTGAAAGGTCTGGATGGCCTTTGAGATAACCGCAGCCAGGTGTTGTTGGCTTTTTTTGCATTAGGAAGTGTTTCTCATTTTCATTTATTGCTCTCTTGTCGGTGGATGTGGAGGTGTTGGATGTTTGCTGTGTAAGGTAGAAAAAGCGTGCTCAATCAGGTTTCATTAAAAGTGCAGTTCTTACATCGTCATAGCGTTATACTGAAGGAATAAGAAAATGTCTAGAATAGTGGTCCAGTGGCTGTGAAATTGAGTCAGAGCACCAAGGAGACCAGGTGATTATAGGATTTTGCTGTGCTTGAGGTTTAAAATCTTCGGTGTAACATTGACACGGGTTCACTTTGGGATCAGAATACTTTTTTTTTTACACTATTTGATGGTTGTCTATATGAGTCTTTGTCCCACACGGCATACCGGCAGTCCAGCACAGATAGTTTACAATCTGATTGGCTGGCTTCTACAGCTCATGCTTTTATGAGTCAGACAGGGAAAAATTCGATTTTACAGGTGGCCTGACTGATACAAAACAGTATTTCTGAAGAAATAAGGTTTGTGTCGCTCGATTCCTATAGGATGACAAGAGGTTTTAGGACATTTTTAACAAGTAAACAAGGTGTACTTGCAAACCAATATACTGTTAGAATTTATCAGCAATGACTTTTAGGTTTACACAATTCTGCACTTGAAAAAAAAGGGAAAAGGTTGTGCAGTTGTTTTAAGTGGTAGTTTACCTAAAATGGAAAAAGTCATAATTTATTCACCCTTGTTATGTTACAATTGTGTGACTTTCTTCTGCTGAACACAAAAGATGATATTTTAAAGAAGATATAGATTTAAAGATTTGTTAAGGATTTAGATTTACTTTAAGGACAAAAAACCCAGCCAATGTGTGTCTGGAAGTCATAAATGGTTGAAGGGTGTGGCAAATAATGAACTTTCATTTTTGGGTAAGCTCACTTTTAGTAGGAAGATCATGGCCAGAATAAGCAGCAGTGTGAATCACGCAAGACTGCCTATGTAAAACAAGGTTTTGATTGCACCCCCAAATGTACTTTATTGTTAATGAAGGAAGACGTCTTCATAAACCCACTTTACACAAAACAGTGTCGTGTTGCGGGTAACAGCGGATGATTTATTTATCCGGTATACCAAGAAGATAGGGCAATGAAAGACAAGCAAACTAGGAATGCCCTCAGGTCCCGCGATCCTCTGCACACTTTCAGTGCACATTTTTATTTAACACCGTTTCCCTGTAGATTGAGGGAATCCGTTTATAAGTTCCTCTCAACATTACGTGCAGTCAGTGCCAGCGTTTCTCAAATATATAAACAGTTGCTGCAAGGAGATGTTGGAACACTTCTGGTTGCCGGGCAACAGGGTTATGGCTGCTGATTAGAGAGCGGTTTGCATCCCAGCTTGCACCAAACCAACCCCTGTTCTCGCATCTCACCACAGAAGCTATTAAAAGGGCTTCTTGTAATTACAACATGCTAATTATGAGACTGTAAAGTTGTCAAGATGAAGGCAAATAATGTGTCCTAATCTCACATTTGCTTGGAGTTCGGTATCCCGGATCTTTCCCTCCAAGACTGGAAGGGGCCGACCGGTTACGATCCTCCCTTAGGTTATCATCAACATCATTGTTCAGAACCTTACCGAGCTTGTCTTTCCCCGTTCTTGCAGTCTTTGCTCCAACAGTCACTCGTTTTTTTCAGCTCGTTCTTGCCTTTACTGGCATTATTGGGGTATAATTCCATCACCAGGGGGTTGATTTCAGCTCTAATAGCCTCCCTGGGCTCTCGTGTGCTTTACAACATTTGTGACAGGATTTCGCAGGGGTTGAGAAGGGCAGACGTCTGCTTGTGACATTTAAGCTCGATAAATTTGGATGGTGGGTGAATGCTGCTCGCCACCGCATGTCGTCTGCATCCGTGTGAATAGATTTCCTGTCCTTTGGATAAAGGGAATTCATTTATTTAAAGAATATTTCGATGGTTCTGTTAGTAGTCAGCATCCCAGACAATTAAAAGATGTTCTCATGATGTTCTCAGGAGCCTTTTTTGCAGAAAAGATGTACATTTCCATTCGCCGGAATGCCATTCAAAGTTGAAAAATACATATTTTAATGTCTGAAAGTAAGAATTATTTTGACTAATATTTTTATGATAAAGTTTAAAGAAGCTGCATGTCCTTTTTAATACATTATTGTTTTCACATTCATGTCAAGTTAGCAAAGTTTATGTAAGGCTTTGTCTCAAATGTTACTTCTAGTAAAGCTAGCTGGCAAGTTTAAGAGAATTCATTCTCCAAAGACAATTTTTACTTACGACCTTAATATTTGACATTGAGATCAAATCACAGAGGATTTATTAATTCTGTATTTTCTTCATGTTGCACAATGCATTTTAATTAAAGGTCACCTTTTTAATTTCCTCTGATGCAAGAGATTCAGTCCTCGAGTTCGACTTCCCTGAACGGATGAAAATATCATCGTCTCTCTGTTATTACCAGTAAAGTGGCCTAAATGAAGTTTTAACGCTTTTTATATCACACTTTGTTTTTTCAGATCAGACTCGAGTGAAGCAATGGCTGTTGCCATGGGGATATTATTAAGCACGACAAGATAATTACATACATGCCACAGATAAGGTTATCTGAGCGCTTGATAAGTGAAAGTAAATGCTATTCTGGAGTATCAGGTGTTCGGTTTGCATTCCCAGACTCAACAGGTTTTTTTTTCAGACAACTGAATCTCTTACTGGAGTCAAGCATGTTCGGAAGAATTCTTAAATGATTTTCTTTCTCCTGTCTTTCTTTGCCTATTTTTGTCTTATTTTTAATATAAGTTATATAAGCTCTTCCAAAACCATGTACAAGTTTACATAGGCCTGTATTTTTTTACATCTTGCCATTGCACATATCTCTTTATTTAAAAACATACAACATGACATCTTTTTTTCAATCCAGGTCTAAACAGATAAGTGAAAGCTGCTACTCAAAATAAGACCCTGCAGAACACAAAACAAAATATTTTGAAGAATGCTTTTGCTATTGAACAGTAGTGGCACCTATTCACTCCTATCGAATGGACCCAAAATCAATGCAAGTAAATGGGTGAAGTGGTTTAAATACTTTTTGTATTGTTACTTGAAATTTGTATAATGCGTTTTTTTGCTGGAGAACACAAAAGAAGATATTTTGTAGAATACCTGGAATGGTTTTGTGCCCATACAATAAAACTGAATGGTTGCCACTACTGTTTAATTGCAAGTGAATGAGTTTTTTTTTTATTTAAGATTATGACTAAATAATGACCATTTTTTTATTTTTAGATGAACTATCACTTTAATGCATTTGCTTAATGCGTAATGCTAAGTGTACATTGTCCACCTTTTGCCATTATAATAACTTATTTTTCCACCTCTGTCAAAGTTCTCAGAAACAGAGTAAGCGTGTGATGTCTTTCTCTTAGTCTTTCTTTATCTATGTGCTCTGGGCAGTTGTAAAATTCCATTAGGGTGCCGTGCAGCTATGGCACTAAAGGGAAAGTGCGTGATTATATATGTATTTCCATCCTGCTCCTCACTCCTCTCAGTGCTGTCATCGTGGCCTTCTAATTTAACAAATGGAGGGCAGGCTGTGTCAGACAGAAACAACCAGAGCACTGTGGTGAATCACAGTAAGAGTTATCCAATTAGACACAGCAACTCTCCCCAGAGGGCTCGCGCTAAGGCTTGCTCCACCATAAAAGCGACTCGGCCAGCCTAAAGATATACAACAAACATGGCTGTAGTGAAATAACAATGGCTGTAAACATGCATGCAAATACAGACCCTTGGAAATTGGGATTTTTTAGATGAGTGTTGGATTTTTACGTGTTATGAAACAAAGGGATATATTTTGAAGAAAGTTTGTAACCTAGCAGCAGTGGCACCCATTCACTCGTCTTGTATGGACTTAAAATCCCAAAAGAAGTGAATGGTAGCCAGTTTCCCAAATTCATCTTTTTTGCTCTTTGAATAATTCCCGGTTAAACCGAGTGTGAGGTTAGTGTATCTTTATGCTGTGTACATTTAAACAATTCATCACGAGAAGTCGTCCCGCTCTGCCTTTCGGCATGGCAAAGTCTTCTCAAGTACTCTCCGTGCCAAAACCGAACAAAACGCCTTACAGTGTGAATCTCGAACAAACAGGAAAAAGCTCTTTGCTCGCTTGGGAACCTCTGTGGTTCCAATTTCTTATCTCGAATTCATGAGCGACCGCGGTCTTCCCTGTTACGTGGGAATGAGAGTGCTTTCCCTGGCAGAGGCAGCGATTATGAGCAGTGCAGAGGGTTTCTCGGGGTCACCTCTGCATCGGAGATGAGCGCTATCCATACAGGAACCTGGGTCCGTATCTGCTCAGTTCACGAGCTCTCCTGCTTCATGCTGCTTTATGTAATGTTGTGTTTTTTTTAAAACCCACACACGATTTTTGAAGTAATTTGAAGTTTTGTTGTGCTTAAAAGTTTAGCAGATCTTGTTACTCTTGACTACTCTACTGCAAATTCCTAATAAAGATCTTCACAACGCTTTCCATTGCGCAACAAAAGTTTAATTGAGTGTTTACGCGGCCGTGTGTTCTCGGCTGGCAGGGAAGCAAATTGGGTGTCTCTGTGTCAACAAACCCCACAAAAAGTAATTAATTCTTCTCTCACTTTTATGAAGGGAACTAATTAGCGTTGTCGTGACACTTAGCACTGTTTTTTATACATAAGCAATAACGTTATATTTGCCAGACCATATGTCTTTGTTTTCGCATAAGTGTGTGTTTCAAACTGATTCCAGTATAGTCGATTGAACAGGTTTTTATTTAAACTCTGATACAAGTGTTGTATCTGAATATTGTATGGTTTGCATTTCCTGCATCATCTTTTATCATTTTTATCATACATTTATCTTTCTAACATAGAAGATAGTTTGTAGAATGCTGGCAATCGACCAGCAGCAATTCATGTCTATTGAATGAACACAAAACCAATGTAAGTGAACGGGTAACTATTTTCTTGTTACTTCAAACTTGTATGACTTTTTTTTCTGCTGTAGACAAAAGAAGATATTTAAAAGAATGCTGGCAATCGAACAAGACCGTTTACATCTATTGTATTTACACAAAACCAGTGCAAGTGAATGGATAACATTCTTCAAAATATCTTTTGTAGTTACTTCAAACTTGTATAAATTTTCCTGCAGAACAAAAGATATTTTGAAAAATGTGAGCAATTGAGCAGCATCCATTCATTTCTGTTTTATGGACGTACGTAAAAATGTGACGGACATTCTACAACATATCATCTTTTATGTTCGGCGGAAAAAAGAAACTCGTACAATTTTGAACTGAGTGTGTGCAAGAGTGTACATATGATGAACATGTGAACATATTCATCCATGATCCAGTCACTGCAAAAAAAAGATATGTTGAAGAATGTCAGAAACCAAATCAATAATGTAGAAATAAATTATGTGCCCTACATTCTTCAAAATATCTACTTTCTGCAGATGAAGGAAAGTCATATGGGTTAGATATGATGTTGATGAATAAATGACCGAATTTTTTAGTGAACTATCCCTTTGCAGCTGCAGTCCATAACTCTAAATATAATAAGTTATCTCCGTGGGTTAGGTCAAATGACATCAGGCAGACAATTTTCTATGAAACCGTACTTGACATCTCGAATTATAAATCATTATTATAAGATTAGAGGCATAAATCAGGTTAAGGTATAAAATTATAGATCACTGCTTAAATAATGTCCTAGAAGTAGCTCATGCGTTGACTATATTAATAGAGTTGATAACTACCTACTCACTAAATCAGTATGAGCAGACTTGTTTACTGAACCAACAGGTTTTATATTCTTCTTTTTTGGTTCAAAATAGAAATAGAACATTGTGTTATGTGGATGTATCTTGTCATAATTACTCACTTTGTTGTCAAGGTAGTTTAAAAAAAATCCTCACTGTGGATTCTATTGGGACATTGTGCTATAGAAGAGCAATGCCTTGTGGGAAATGCATCTGTATGTTAATATATATTCACCAACACCAACGTGCATGTGCAGACACTATTTGCATGCTCTCGCTTACCTCAGAAAAAGATGATCTCTCTTGTCACACAAAAAGTAAAAGCTGAGGAGGGCTTTTCCTTGCATCTCATGGATTATGTAAGACGTGCATTTCTGCATAGATACGGGTTTGGGTCATCTAGTCCTAAGACACTCAAACACTACACACAAGCAATTCTGAACAACCCTAAAGGCAAGCCAGGATGTTTTATTCACACTCGCAGATAAGTGCAGAGCTTTTGTGTGTGGGTTTACACATTTTCAAGCAAATCTTGGGATGCGGTTTCAGCAGTCTGCCTTTTCTGTTGGAAACCCACATCAGTATTTAAATACGTTTATTTTTCTATTTTAAAAGATATTTTAAAGAAAAAGGTAATCATTGGCTTCCGTTGTGTGGATGCTAATCAATGCAAGTGAGTGGATGCCAGTTACCTAAATTCAAAATATGTTTTGTATTCTACAGAAACGACGTCAGTTCAGGCTTAAAACAGATCATGGATGAGGGCATTTGCTTATATTTTGCCCACACACATCCATCCAAGATTCAGTCTTTGCATGTATTCTGAAAGACATCTAGCGCACACTGCAGTTTCTCACACGAACATAAACGCACACACATGCGTCATTGTGCAAACAGACGTTATGTCACGGTGACATCAAGCGTCCTTGGCCCTTCCGTAGTCCTCCCTCCCGTCCATTATGGAATATCCTTCCCATTCCTCCCTGATGTGCTTTTAACCTTCTTTTAACATTTTGTCAGAATACTTCAAATACATCAACCAATGCATCAGACATACAACTTAACGACTTCTTTTCAGTCTTTTAGCATAAAAAGCCTCAATATCTAGTCATGTTCATGTGGAGAAGCAAAGGAAAGTGACTTTAATTAGATATGACATTGTGAATTGCATTACTGTGGATGAACACATGCTTGAATACTCAGGCAGAGAAAACCAATGATTGTTCAAGACCGCATCCATATATCGTCAGGATCTCTCGCATGCGCACACACTCTTCGAGGACCTCTTAATGCAAGGAAGGTTGAAGGACAGTTGCCCTGCAGCTGAACGGTGACGTGTTTTCCTCCAGGGATGGCACAGACCATGAGCAGACATTTTTCTGCATGAGTTGGTGGCGCCAGCGCTTCTCGTTCCTGGTCAAGCAGTGTTGCGAGTGAGCAAGTACTGCATGCACTTTTCAAATTGTTGGGGTGTTTCAAGTGTTGGAGGTGGAAAAGTTAAAATTGTTTATAAAGGAACATGTAATCAAAATGGACTCATTCCACAAAATATGGGGTAACCCCTAATGTCTTGGCCTTCATGTTACCTACCTTTTAGTGATCCAGATAAAATCCTGTATGCTTTCTTAGTTTGTGTCCATACTTAAAGGTCCCCCTGTGTCCCCCCCGATAAATGTAACCCCTTAATCTAAACTTTAACCAACAAAGTAAAATATGCAGGGATATTTCAGAAAATGGAAATGATTTAAAATTTTAAGATGAGTAAATTATGACAAGAATTAAAAGTACAATTTTCCTGTAGCAGATACATAAATTTGAATATTAAAAACGTTATTATAATACATTAATATATTACCCAGTCCTTATTTACAATAATGTAAAAAATGTCACTTCTGTAAACTTTGGAGTCTTTTATTTTTACACCTCGAGACTTTAAACTGTCTACAGCATTACATGTAGTTCCTCAGCCATCTCAGCCTGAGGATACAAGTATAAAGCAGAACGCCTCAACTGTGCTCGTCCTTTAAATCCAGCAGCGTTTACATCACAAAGTCTCTCGCTTTGAAATCCACTCACTTCTGTGTGTGTATATGTGTGTGTTTGTGTACATTCACCACTGCATTTTCACTCCCTGCGAGTGGACTTTAGACATATACACACAGGCATGGCATTTCCCTCCAGCTCGCTGACATTTGCTCCTTTTTAGGAGTACAAACTCTCCACCGCCAAAGCATTTAGTGCCCTCCACTCGGCTGTCGCTTCAGGTGTCCTCTCTAATCGCCTGACAGTAATTAAAAAGAGTGGACCTTCCCTCATGCGCACAGTAACATTTGTGGAGCACAGATGCTCCTCACTGGGTGTTTGATGTTTTTTGACGGCGGGACGCCCTTTAACGTCCACCTAATAAATGCGAAATATTTGCTCCTCGCTGGCAACTGTCGTCACCACGTCACTCAATTACCCGACTCCAGCTTGAGGCTTCCATATAATGTCGTCCTTAAATCAATAACGGCCATTTGGTTTATTTGGTCAATTGAGTCTCTCCAAAAAACATTGTCCACAAAAGCATCCCGGGCCTTAAAGCCTATCATTATACGCCAAGATTAGACCACCTCGGAGTGCCAAGCTGCCACCCGACAGTAGTTTCTCACTCTTTCTTGAACATTTCTCAGGTCATCGTGGCTCTTTCCACGTCTGCTACTCCCACCCGCTCATGAAAGAGCAGAAACGCAGAAGACGGGTTTAAGCCGGCAGATCCGAGGCTGGGGATTCAGCTAACGCTACAGCTAACGGCTCATCAATTTTCTTTATTACCTGTTCCAGAAAAAAACTCCTCAGTGCAGCGAGAGAGAGGCTATTCTTAGATGTGCTGCCAATTCCTCGCCTAAATGCATTCACTCACTTTCTCTCCGTCCCTTTCTTTTTGGGTTTCTTTTCTCTGAGCAGAGCTTCTCTTCTTTTCACTCGGATTCTTGATTTATTTGGCGCGCTTTGTTCGCGAGCAAAACGCCTGCAATGTCTTGTGAGTGGGTTGTGTTGTAAGAGGAGATTTTGTTTTGCGTCTGGGGTATTCAGTCACTATCGGCTCGCTCTACATTTTGTAATTGCGTGAAAAGAACAGAGTTTGATGACATGTCCAAGGGTTTCGATACAAGCTGAATTCTGATTTACTTTTCGAGTTTGTTAAAACTTGAAAATAGTATGTTTATAGTGAGGCAAATAAAATGTCTTAAAATAATTCTGTCGTGATTTACTGGCCCTCTTGTGATTGGTAATCTCTGTGGCTTTCTTTTTTCCTGCCGAACAAAAAATAAGACATTTTCAAGAATGTTCAAGACTGGCACCTATTCACTTGCATTGGTTTTGTGTCCATACAATTAAATGAATGGATGCCACTTATGTCCGATAGCCACAATGCTTTGAAATATCTTCATTGTGTTTTGCCGATTAAAAAAAGGCTACAGGTTCGAAATAACAGAACGAGACATTTTAAAGAACGTCACCCATGCACCTTGTTTGTGTCCACACAATAGAATTGAATGTATTCCTGTCCTGTTCCGTTACCCACTTTCTTCAAAATATGTTCTTTTATCTTCTGCGGTAGAAAGTCACGAGGATGATATGATAACACAATTTTCTTGTGTGGTCACTTTCAGAGCCTGATAAGCACCTCAATAAAACAAATGTTTATATTCTCCCAATAGGTAGCGCCGCTACTGTAGAAGTACTAAAAGTACATGGAGCTCAAATAATAAATTTTTGTACAGAAGAGTGAAAATAAAACGAAAATATAATTGAAGCTTTTAAACCCTATTGAAAATCTTGCCCCATTGACTTTCATCGTAGGTGCTTTAATGTAAACATACGTTTAGCTTGAATGCCAACAGACTCTCAGTTTTAAAACCACATCACAGATGCTGTCGATAAAGCTCAACTTGTTTTAGCACTCGAACATTCTTTTAAAAAATGGTCCATTTCAGTCAATTGTTGTCATCTTCTATGAGTTTCATGCAATTCCCTTAAGGCTTTTGTGTTATATCTGTCATTGAACGTGGGCAAGCATGGCGGCTGTATTATTTTTGTGTGCACTTGGGTGCCTTCACTCGTGTGTTTCTGTTCCGTCTTTGACATCCCATCGCCTCAAGAGTTGTAGTAGGCCGTTACGTTAAGACCCCCCAAGCATCAATCACACAGATCTCCCCTCCATTGTCCCCGGCCATCAGTCTCTCTCGATGACCCCGACCCCTGCGGACACACGGGTTTAACATCCAAACATAAATCCTGCCGTGCCAGACTACACGCGGAACCGTTTTAGGATGCGGTTACAGAAAGCCACAGGCTCGTTGACAGAAAGAGTCATTTCGGCAACTGAAAAGCAAGCGCGCCGTTTCTCATGGGCTGTCAGTGTGTGTTCGGACAGAGAGTTTGGAAAAGTGGCTCACAGCATGTCTGCTTCCTACATTCTATTGAACACGGCAGCCTGTGGCCGGTACCGCACTGCACGCTCGCAAAGGGGAAACTCAATCAAAAATCGATCGGACTGAATCAGAATCAAATTACCCAGTCACATTCACCTGACAACTTACTGTGTTCAGTAAATCACAGTCTGCGAGAATCATGCAGATCCCAGATGTAAAAATACTCATTCATACCAAAAATAAAAGAACTATTTTAGCTATAACTATGTTATGATCCACATCATCGGACGGCAACATTACATTTATTTGAAGTTTTACGCAATTACATTTTTCCAGTTTTGTGTTTTATCGCATAACCCAGAAAAAAAAGTAATCTACATTAATATTATTCTTCCGCATCATTACAGATATGGTGTAGACTTTAATACTATTTAAATCTGGACTGATTTTAGAAATGTAATCCTTGTTATCCTTCGTTTTAAAATGGGAAAATTAAATTTCTACTAGTTAAAAGTTATGCGATCAGACAATTACAAATAAAAGTAAAGATTGGAAATAGTCCACCAAAACTGCAAGTTCAGGTGTGAATAAATCACCCTCAAGTTTTGTCAAACATAAGATATTATAAAAATGTTTGCAAGTGAGGTTTCAGGAGACCATTGGACATAATAGAAAAATTAAAATTGATGGAACGAACTGATTATTTTTCCAAAGTGTATAAAATATCTTGTTTTGTGCACAACAAAACATATTAAATATATGGTGGTCAATAGTGCTCGAAACACATCCTTCCAAATATCTTTCCATCTTTGTTCAGAATGCTTATTTTTACAATTTAATTTATTCATCCTATTTGTGATTGTTTAAAAAGCTGTTTACTTTTAAACATTTCACCACCAACATGGAGCAATAGAACACCTATTAGAATCCAGCAACTTCCATTGACAGAATCACAGTGTGCGTTTTAATAAGACCATAATGCATGTTTTGAATGCCAGACAGACGTTTTGTGTGCCCCATACTCCTGTAGTCACACATACTTAGATCTTTTAGTTTCATCGTTTTCATCAGCTTCTCTTTCTTAAAATGCAACTTCCCTCCCTTCCATTTGTGCCTTTGGCTTATAGTCAGCTAGAGAGTGTGTGGCAGTGTATTTGTGTTGTCTGGATTTAGTGGGCTACAAGGCCTCCTTCAGGAGGAAAGTGTCCCCCTTCTGTCCACGTCTATCTGATTTCACCCGCTTCCTCGTCACAATTCCAGTATTCAGCAGCTTGGTGTGTACAGTCAGCCAAACGGCCATGTTTGTCAGATGCGAGTTGATGAGCAAAGCCGAGAGCCGAGGAATCGTTTCGAGAGATAACAGCAATGTAGCCATGACAACCCATCATGTCATATCCAATAAAGTTGACTTGTTTGGTTTTTAAATTCTCATTTGTGCTTAATAAAAAGCTGTGCAAGGCTTCTTTAAAAGACGATTGCTTCAGCACTTATATTTTAGGTCCATCCTGGAGGTCCCGTGTCATGTCTGAGTCTGATTAGAACATATGTCGCGTGTGGTTATTTCATGCGGTGAAGTGTGGGCAGACAGCAGGTAGGCAGGGCGCTAGAAATAAGCCTCCTTAAATAGCCACGCTTCCAGTCTTTTACTTCAAATGAATACTGATTTGAAGGGCTTTTATTTTTATCAACTCTAGGCGAACATCGAGAGGACTGCTCTGAATGGCATGGAACATCTGAACTCCCTTAATACATTCGTTTTTGAGAATAGCTTGGGAATTATCTTTTATAAACATTCAAGTCTCTTATCTCATTTGTGCGTGTTAAGAAGTTAAAAAATATCTTTTGTTACTTTGTGTCTTTTCCTGTCCTTCCCATACACGCACATGAGCGGTGAGGATTTGTGTTGTGTAAGGCCCCATATGCCGCAGTGTTTCCTTGGGGCCGTCATCTGTGCGGGTTGGGAGCCGAGACATGCCTGCCAGATCCCTTCGAACCAGGCTTTCTCTGTTGCCATGGTATCCGCATTCGCACCCTAAAAACACTGCTTTCCTTAGTCGCGTTTAACTACACCAACACGAGGTGAAAAGGCCGATTCAGGTTTCTTACCTTTGCAGAAGGAAATATGAGGCCGTGACGGTTGACAGGAGGGCGACACCTGTAGAGGTATAAGCCATACAACCGCCGCTGAATCCCGACAGCTGCTGTCAGTGATAGGAGGCTGAAGAGAAGCTTTCCGCATGCTGACAACTCGCAGCTGTTGACTCAGAAAGTGTGGCGCCACCTGGACGCTTTAATGCATAAATATATTACCACATCGAAGACGTGACCTGTCCGCCTGCCCGGTGGCGTAGTGGCGAGAAATGTATCCGATATATGCGATGTAGTGTACTAATACTCATGTTTGTGGATAAACGTACGGCTGCGTGTGATGACTGCGTGTTCATTGTGCTAGGTCAGTGTTTACAGGTTAAGTGGATGCTGACAGCGTAGGTCACTTAGTTGATGTGTTTGTCAGTGGCTGAGTAGATTGACGTGAACTGGGAAATGTGTGATTGATGGTTCGTCTGCCCTCTCGCAAGACTTGGACCCGCGTGTTTGAGTACATTTGTACCAGAGATGAGCGACGAGGGCGTTTTTCTGCTGTCTGGTGTAATGGCGCTTTACAGTCATGTTAGCATGAAATGTGTTCCCATATTACGCTCACACACGTGTGAAAAATGCATCGGGAGCTGACACTCTGATGTGTGGATTATTGCTCAGACACTTGGAAGTTATCAAACATGAGCTTAACACGCTGAATGGGTGGACATCTGCGGAGTTCTTAAACATAAATAGCTCCCGAATATCTGAAGATAAGATTCAATTGAAGTTCAGAATACTTCACTTTTAATCTTGTTAGCATGCACACTAACGTTGTCATAACCTGTGACTAAATCCTGTCTTTTTCAATCCGGACGTCAACTAGGGTCAAAGGTTCTGGTTGTAAGACGTCAATCATGTAAGCGAAGCTTAGTACTGTTGTCATTCATGGATTTTCTTGCATTGATTTTTTTCACTCTGTCATCTAAGTGAACGGTGAACGGACTGCATTCCCTCATGGTCTTACCTACCTTCATATATTTATTTAGAAATCGGGCTGTGCTGATAAATGGGTCAATGCACTTGAAACAGGGACCGTATTGATCAAATACAACAGTCTTTTTTAAGCTAATAATAGATGTCCAGTCCTGAAACAACATTAGTTGCTAGTGTCGCATCTACAAAAAATGTCCACAAGAAAATCAGGGGGCGAAGAAGGACTGTTAGCACATACAATTTTTACAAATTGAACGGAACGAATATTCTTTTAGAATCTAAACCAAAATATGAATAAGTTGTCTTGTTAATTTCAAATTGAAGGCAGCTAAACAATATGGACTTCTCTTCTGGTAATAGGTGCTGAGATGTCTATATTTGAAATGTATTGTGTTTCTGTTCAGGTTAAATCATTTGTTTAGTAATTTATATAGACAGCATATCAATCCTCTGGCACTGGATCTAAAAGCATGCCTATCTTGCAAGTCATTCTATACCCTTAATGGCTTCATCAATATACACAGACGAATCGAGCAGACAGATATCACGGATCGTAGATTTTAATTTACTTCGCTCAAACACTGATTATAATTTAAACGTATCCGATTATCATTCATTCAGATGGTTATACATTTTTGGTAGTTTGGGATCATTGTTGGTGGGAGGAGTCATGGTCAAAACATTTTTGATAATCTGTAGTCTTTCGAGAGAGGTATTCTTGACAAAACCGTATTTAGCCGACTGTCTCGATAGTCAACCTTGTGGACAGCTTGTTAGTCTACTAATTTTGGACTTGTGCACCCTAAAATAAATTGATACTATTTATAATTCCAGTCAGATCAAAGTGAGTAATACTATATCTTGTCCTACTTTTATTATTGATTATTTTGTTATTAAAATTCCATAACACTTTAGAGTTTTATAATTCATCCCTGTATTGCTTTATATGAGTCTTGTAACTGAAAAAAGGTTGTTTTAAAGAGTTATTTTAATAAAAGTTTGTAACTAGATATGTTGGTCACTGCTGACTTCTTTAGTAAGACAAAAGTCTACTGTGGAAGTGGACAATGGTGACACAAAATTACATGGATACAAATTTAAACTTAATTTGTATCCAGCAAAACAATCAAATGTGAAGAATCATTTTCATATAAAATCATTCTACAAAGTGTAAGTAGGATTCTGTGAAAATATAATCTTGATATATTTAATATTGGCTGAGGAAGGCCATGTCAAAGATTAAAATCATAGTGAAAGTAATAAATCAAACTTTGATTCTCATCATTCTCATTATCTGTTATATTTTTATTTAAAGGTGAATATTCCTTTAAATTAAGGTTACATCTCAATTGAAAATAATTTTATTCATTCCAAATGTCTTCCGTGAATCTAATTTCTACTGCAGTTTCGTGTGCGTGTGTTCACGTGCGTGCGTGCGTGCGTGCGTGTGTGTGTGTGTGTGTGTGTGTGTGTGTGTGGTGTGTGTAGCAATGACTCTGTCATCCCATTATGCCTCGCACAGAGGCGTCTGAAGTGAGCGTTCTCTTGAATTAATGAGCCTTTATTTCCAAAGGTGCATTCATTATGAATATAATGGATGTTGAATTGATTTACTAAGTATAATCTGATTAATAATAAGCACAGCTATTGATTTTCTTTAGCACTAATAGATGGCTGTTTGAAGAAATAAGATTCATTAAAATGTCGGGATTGGTCTACTTTTTGCCTTTTTTGTCTCGCTTTCAGAAACAGAGCCCAGTTAAACAGTTCCCTGCCTTGGGTGCAATGAATTATGGGTATTGTTGTTTCTGTCCCTGGCTCTTTTCCACTCTCTTGTAGATAGATTAATTTGGCAGGTAAAGTTCAGTGTGTTCCAGATTAAACCGGGACTTTACATTTGGTTCTTTTCTTTTAGCCCTGTGTGTACGTGTGCGCGCTCTCTGGGTGTTGATGGGAATTCGCTCACGCCGGCCGGAACACACTCTATTGGAATTGACACGCTGTCACCCTTCATCAGTGTTTGAAACAGCCCCCTTCCCAGAATTGTGTGTGAGGTCGTTTTGTGAATGTAACAGTGCATCTTTAGTCCCTGAAGAAAGGCCTGACCTCTCTGCAACGCAACAGGAAAGACACATTAACATACTATTTATATAAAGTGATGTTTCTTATATAAAAGCAATATTCAATTAGGGGTAAGTCAATGTCAGAGATGTCTGAAAATATTGCTATTAATACTCCCTTATGATATTCAAAACCTTTATGGAATTCTCTCTTTTGCAGAACACAAAAGATGATATTTTCAAAAATGTTGGTGACCGAACTCCGACTGCCATTGATTTCCATTGTATGTACACAAAACCATAGACATTTCTCAAAATATCTTCTTAATGTTGTCACATGCATATAAAAATGGAAATCATTCATTTATTCATCCTTATGTCATTCCAAACCTGTATGAAAACACACAAGAAGGTAATTTGAAGAATGTCTGTAACAACAGAGACTCCCATTAACCTCCATTGTATGGACATAAAACCACAAAGACATTTTTCAAGATATGTTCTGTGTTTCACACAATCAGACTTATGGTTTTATCCCATATTGATTGGAACTCCGTTCTCATGTCCGGAAATATATGTTAACACGTCTGTCCTACTTCTTATTCTAGTTTTGAACACAGTGCATCTTATCGCACTTTCCATCTTTCTCTCTGTCAGATTTGTTTTTTGCAGCTTATTGCTATGGATTTAGGCCACAGGCAGCTCAATGACAGAATACATCACAAATCCTTTCTCTCCGTGACCCCACCCAGCAGCAGTCATATACCTGCACTCATGTGGAACAAACAAGAATGGTTGGTTGCCCACAGAAGGTCATTTGCCTGTGGTGCATTGTGTTTCTGAGTCACAATGTGCGTTTGTGGCGCTTTTGTGCTTTTACGGCGCTGGATATGAAGGGAGTTTGCATTTGTCCGTGCATGCCCTTGCCTCCACGGCACGTGTCAAGGGTCGCATGGATGCAGTAAGTTTTGTGCTTGCCCACGGTGACCAAAATGACAGTCTGTGACAAGCGGTGAAACTGTAATCTAAGCGACTGTGACTTGGTCCTGCAGGTTTGATTAAAACTTGGGACGTGAAACTGTGCCAGAGCATTGTGGGTAGTGGGTTAGATTAATGCCCCTGCCGTGGCGGATCGTGCAAGCGTATTGTAGAGCGTGGCATGTTTGAATCTTCATTAACCCGGACGTTTTCCGGAGGGAATTATTTTCCTCCCGATTTCTTTGTTTTGTCACGCCTCGGGGGAAATAATTGAAAGTAATTGGGTAGTTTGACCCTGTAGTTTATCATTTGGTGACTGGTTCACTGCGTGTCACCGGTTGTGTTTCTATTCTTCTGGATTTTTATTCACAAGCAGGCCCTGTAAATGTCTGTCTTCTGGTTGTGGACATCATTAAGTAAAACCGGCATTATGAATAAGCTCCAAACTGGGTTGTAATAAGCAGCCTGTATCTCTCAGGGCAAATTTATGGAATGATAAGAACTTATATAGCTGATGAACATCATTTCCTAATAATTCGCTTGAAATAAAGTAACGGGTGGATGACTAAGAGTCTTGGCTCATTGTGTTCACAGTTCATTTGTTGAAACCCTCGGTGCTTAGTTAGCGAAACAAACCGAACGCCAGTTGTTTTCTAATGATGGGAAAAGCAACGATGAGGTGGAAAGTGTTGATCTCTGGCTAAGCATGTTTTATATCTGTGGTGTCAGTTTAAATTGATGTTTTTTCCGAAAATGGAGCACTTAACTAAATACTGAGTTATAGAAGTTGGTAAGATATTTGCCAAAAAAGGGACAGCAATGATATACCACCTGATGCGCTACACTACCATCATACCACGGGTTTTACATTCATGTCTGACTTGCAGGATAAAGGAATTCTTACTGTAAAATCATACAGATCTTGTTTACTTCATGGTTTATATTGCAAAATTAAATCAATATTAAAGGAATTGTTCACCCCAAATTAAAATTCTGGTTATGAATTACTCTACTTCTTTCAAATATATATGTTTTTGGTTGAGCAGGAGATATTTGGAAGACTGTTGTAAATAGTTTTTATAGCCTATTGGCTGCTATAGTAGGAAAAGGGTAATCAAAAGTGTCCCTGAACTTTTTGTCTTCTACAGAATGTTCTTTTTATCTACTATGGTAGTCAGTAGGGTCCAATAACTGTTTGGTTATAAGCATTCTTCCAATATATTCTTTGTATTTACCAGAACAAAGAAATGTATACAGATTTCGCCAAGCCAAATAGTTTGTTTTGGTAAAATATCCCTTAAACTCCATTACTTTAATGTGTTTTTGAGATATCTATTCCCATTGGCTTTTTTAATGAAACGTTTCAAAAGTAAGTGTGTGAGATATTTGGGCTACACTAGCAAATTGTACAAGGTAGACAAAGCAAGTTATATTAATAATTAATCAGTTGTTTGTGTTTTTTGTTTTTTATAGCTCTGGGCCAATTTCGAAGAGAAACCTAAAGAAGAGGTGGCTCAGCTCAAGGAAGAGATCGAGCGGGTCCCGAATTATAGACCCGTCTATGTCACAGAGATCACAGATGGCCTGCACTTCTATGCACAGGATGTGGAAACTGGTTAGTGTTGTTCTTTTCAAAACAAAGCAAACTGGACAGTCAGTGTCTTTGTCCAAGTTTTGCGTGTGTGGACTTTTGATCTGGTCCACACCACTGATGGTTCTACCCAATTAGAAGTGAAACAACCATCCCATTTTCTTTGTATGTGCCATTTTGAGACAGATTCATATAAAATGTGCTTTATATTACAATAATAGGATGGTCAATATTCAAAAGGTCCATTAAAAAGATTTTACAACGTTAGAGAATGTAAATGTAGTTTTGTCTGGGGTGAGATTGATCCTTGGATGCCAACCATACCGATTTTAGCATTAAAAACCAGAACAGCATCATTCAAATGATCTTCCTTCATATTTTATTTGGCTCAAGATGATGCTCTCCTCAGGGTATTGCATAAAAAATCATCCAGGTCCACATTCAAACGTTTACTGCTGCGATTATGACAAACCTGAAGGCCATTTCCCGAGTTTTTTTTCGTGTGGTTGAATCTGATTCTTTATAGGTATCCGCTCCAGCAAACTCCAGTTAGGAAACATTGCAGGTTGTGTGTTTATTGCCCTCTAAATGCCCCGAGTGATCTTTCTGCTCGTTCGTCCACAGCGTGATAGCAACTGTTCATTAAACATGACATTTAAAGCGCCCTTGGTTCTGACCCGGCCCAACAGAGCAACCGCCCTGTGATTCAGACGGGGCGATATTAGGGAACACACACACTCGCTCTGACAAAGAAGCAAAATGAATGCATAATTTTAATTACACAACACAATAAACATATAAAGACAGTGGTTTGTTTTGTAATTAGGGTTTGTATGCATGTTTCAGGGGCAGGCTTCATTGGTCGGGCCATAAAATTGACTTTTGTTGTTTGTTAATGGGTCTTAATTTGCTAATTAATTAATTTGCATGACTTTAGAATAAATCTCTTGCCAGAAGCGTGACAATCCCATTTCACTTAGCGTATTGTTCTGCTTTAAATAACTCAAAATGCAGGTGTTAAAAGCGCGTTACAGAATACTTCTGTATCTCAGATGTGACACGTAACAATTACAGGACACCCAGAGAGAAAACATTTTTCTCCCTACGCTAAATACTAGAGGTGAAGGAAGGTGAAATCAGTCTGTAAAAATGTATTTTAATGAACAAACAAGCAAACAAACGCAATATTATCATATAGTGACCCAGATACAGTACCAATATAATACGGTATCGCCGGGTCCCAGCTGATTCTCACGCCTACTCCACACTCAGTTGAGCTCTTTGAGAGATAATTTTCGGGTTATCTGGTTAGCTGCGGGAAAAAAGCAGGTCGCAGCAAAAACACGGAAAATACAGAAGATGAAAAAGGAAAAGAAGAAATATGATAAGAAAAGCGCTGAGCTGAATATGCAGGATGTTTGCAGCTTTGCACTGTTTTGCCCTTTTTTTTAATGCGTGTGTTCAGATGAACCAGCAAATGTGCATCTTTCCCGTTTTAATTGGCCTATGTTTTTCACGGTGAGAATTTGAAATAGAGATAGAGATGTGCTCATTAGAGAAAAAAGATATTTTTAGCTGAAATTCATTCTCTCTCTCTCTCTCTCTCTCTCTCTCTCTCCCTCCCTCTCCCTCTCTCTCTCTCTCTCTCTCTCTCTCTCTCTCTCTCTCTCTCTCTCTCTCTCTCTCTCTCTCTCTCTCTCTCTCTCTCTCTCTCTCTCTCTCTCTCTCTCTCTCTCTCTCTCTCTCTCTCTCTCTCTCTCTCTCTCTCTCTCTCTCTCTCTCTCTCTCTCTCTCTCTCTCTCTCTCTCTCTCTCTCTCTCTCTCTCTCTCTCTCAAACTGCATTAAGGAGGTCTTGTTCCATGTAAAGCACTTCAAAGCAGAGTCGTCTAAAAACCTACAAGCCAGACGCTTTGCAATTTCATTACCAGTTTCTCACAGCAACTTCAGAAAGACAGAACAACTCTAATAGGCTGAGCAGGATTTTCATAAACACTTTGAAGACGGGTCTTTTGATAACTTTTTATGTCTACAAATTTGCATCTAATAATTCCACTTTCCACCCTTATGGATATCAGGCTAAAAGAACCACACGATTTTAAATAAGTCAAATGAAATTAAGAATTTAAGCGCTTGACGTAAGAGATAAGATAAAAGGTCATGCAAGGGGTTTTTGGAGTCTGGATTGCAGGGTTCTTGTAAATGTGCGAGTCTGAGATGATGTAATTCATGAATTCATCTTGTACTGAAAAAGCCAAAGTGTGTAAATCTGTTAAAAAAATTATGCCAGTCTTCACATTTGATCTTTTCCTGTAAAAACTTGAAGTTGAGATTCCTTTATCTCTCTTTAAAAAAAAAAGTTACTCGTTCGACTGTAATTTTAAAGCTGAATAAGACTCTTTCTTCTGCAGAGAACAAAGATATTTTGAATTGATAGAGGTAGCAGTGGCACCCATTACCAATTGTATGGACGCAAAACCAATGCAAGTGAATGGGTGCTAGTTCTTAACATTCTTCAAAATATCTTGTACTTTGTGTTGCTTCAGAAAGTCAAACTGTTACCTCGGGTATTGTGTCATTTTAATCAACAATAGTGAAAGGAACTACGCAAGTGGTAATGATAATACAAATATGAACAAAATATTTTTAAAATGAATTCAAATTCAAGTAATTACAATGTGAAAATTTGGGCTTGTAGTAATCTTTAAATACACACATACACACACAATTTTGTCCAGATATGACCATGTGCCATTGTGGCTTGTTTCTCAGATTTAACAGGAAATCGCTTCATTTATGTGTGCATTAATTGGACCAACCTGAAAATATGTTTTTATCCTGATGTGAAAAACCTGATACATTTATCAAATTTCCTTGGCTTTCAACCAAAGAGTTTTTTACATCATTATTTTTCCAGTAAATCAAATCCAGGCTGTTACCCAGTTGTACATACAGAATCATTGCAAGTCAAAGTAAACAGACCTGATTGATTTTATGGCAGGGAGTTGCCATTCCTTATGAGCACAGCGAGATCCGCGGTTAATGCAAGGCTTGATACTGTAATGATCTCAGATCACAACTTCATTTAAAGCACTAAACACGCACCGATCACGCCTAGATAACAGCTCCAGATTCAAGAAGCCCATGGGAAACGGGAAATCTTGCTCTCTCCATCAATTCTTTTCTTTCTCATTCTTTAATTAGTTCAATGTAATTACTCAGAGTGTGAGATCAACAGTGAACAGAATTCCTCGGGCAAAGGAGTTTCTGTGTATCTCCAGAGGCCGCATGTTACCGCTCTCTCAGGTGGGGGGTGTTAGTTGCATAACCGAACCCTCAGGAAATGAGCTCTTTTAGTTACGCATACTGATAGTTTTAGCAAACACATTAACAACACACATTAGCTGCTGTTTGTCTCGAGCTGTCGCAGATCAGAGTATGTCACTTTGTGTCGATGTTTGCTTGTGTAATTAAATGCCAGTTGGCTGTTAGTATAATTATTTATGTCAATTTTTCCTTCTGTATTTCTTTGTTTAACCTCAAATGCATATTTTATATTTATGTTACCTTTTAATTATCCTCTTGTCAATTCAAACCTGAATCTCTTTGACAGAACAAAAGAAAAACATTTGAAATATATAATAAACTGTTCTCCTATGTTGTTTTTTGTATCCAGACAATTGAAGTGAATTCATCTTTTGGTTATTGCATGTAGTTCAGTCCCTATTGATGTTAATTTGGCCGATTGGTTTAGGGGGCAGTCTCTGGCACACCCCTTGTGTTTTCCAGTTCATACACATCCTCCACCACTCACCTCTACACGCAACATATGTTTTAAACTGTAGGACATTGGTTTTGGCTATTGAAGTGAATAGTGAGTATTCTTCAAAATATCTTCCTTTGCAAAATGTGGTTTAGCATTTCAAGAGGGTGAGTAAGCTATCACTTTACCTACAGTTCTAGTCATCATCGAAAATCAAAAGAGACAGTTAGTCATTTTAAGGTCACCAGGTTTATAAAATCATACATTCATTAATTTAAATATATTGAAATACAGTCCAAATGTATTTTCCATTCTAAGCTGTGCTCGAAATGGTTTCATTGGCGAGATAAATTGCTCTTTATCAGCGGCTTTTACAGGCTGGTACACAAGCCAGCGTGATAGCATCAGTATGTCCCTCAAGGCTACCCACCTGTGTGACTTCTGCAGGGTGGCAGATGTTACAAGCTAAAACTAGGAATACAAGTGAAGAACTGATGCATAAATCCAATTGTAGTCTGGATATTTGTATGTATAAAGTGATCTCAATGGATTCTGTCTCGTTACAAAAACCAACGTGTATTGTTCATTTGTTGGGTTATTGTGTGTAGCTTGGCCCCTTCTGATGTTAGTTTGGCCAATGGGTTTAGGAGCCGTCTCTGGCACACCTCTTAATGACTGGAGTGCTTCCCAGTTTATACACATCCTCAACCACTCACCTCTACACGCAACATCTGTTTTACATGTAATGATGCCCGGCCCACATGCCCAGTCGGGAGAATAACTGCAAGTGTAGTTGCTACATAGCTTTCGCAAGCTCAACGTCTGTTTTGCTGTCTTAAGATTATGAATCACGTAAGCAAACATCACTGTTGTGAGCACTTTTGAAAGGACACAAACCCCAAAAGCTTATTTTCAGGCTGGCGCACTGCAGGGTTCTATGGGTATATTTGGAAACGAGCAATCAAAACAAGAGTCAGGGTCCCACACGCAGACGACGTTAGGAGAGAGAACAGCAGCTTTACAATGCTTTTGAAATCACAAAGCTATAATTTGCCACCGGGTGCTGATTACGGTGCGGCCACTGTCTGCTTGCCAAATCCAGACCCGGCGCGCATAACCCTGCTGTCTGGTTTTGTGCACACGTTTACTAGGAAGATTCGATGATAACATTCTAGTTTATCTGTTTGTGTTACCTAATGTAAAGCCAGAACCCATCTTAGAATCCTGTAGACATGCAGCGAGAGCCAAGGGTTAATCCCCCTCACCTCTGAGGTCGTTGCGTCTGCCTTTCTTGCTCCAGCCTGCCCCCATCTCCCGCTCGGAGTCGATCTCGACAAGAAAATTCTTTAATACTACCCTTATCCTTGCAGGATGGACCCCGTCTAACACCGATGAATGTTTAATGAGATGAGCGGGCAGGTTGGCCCCAGTGCCTGCATGAAATGTGACTTTGTCCTTACGCCCGGCATGGGCCGTCATTTTTACCCGGAGAGGAAAGGAGAAAGAGGGAAATGAAAGGAACAGTATGAAAGAGATAAAGATGTTGCTGGGTATAGCTTTGAAAGCAGTGGTGATCAGCTGCGGGGTGAGCGTGTGCTTTTTTTTGTGAGCGCCGAAAAATCGTAGATGGTCAAAATTTTATAAAATAAGAAATTTACAGTTATTGTGGGTCACATGCTCTTTGTGTCTCATTTGCATATTCCATACGTCACGCTGTTTTTTAGATTCACTTTTGGAGTGGATTTTATGTTTGCATGGGAGGTTGTCATGCATCTTTGCTCAGTTTCAAATGGATACATTTAGTGCCATCAGTGTTTGTTTTTTCATGTGTTTAGTCTTCTCGCCTCTGGGCATCATTCCATCAAAGTAAAATCACAATGTAATAATTCTGAGGTCATTTTTGTGCTACCCATTTGAATGTTTTCTTGCCCATGGTCTTGAAATGTATACAGTACTGTGCAAGAGTCAGCAATTTCACTCCAATAAATGTTAAAAATCAGTTATTCGTGTCATATAAAATGGTTTGTGTTTAGAAATTTGTTTACATTTCTCAACTTTTATTGTAACTTATTTGTAAATGCACATGATGTGGGACAATAGCCAGTGCTCCATAAAAATATCTGGTGACATCCTCTATTTGATCTATTATTTGTGGTGAAAAGAGTGAAATAACGAAGACCTGTGTTAATGTCTTCAAGACACTTCCAGACAACTACCTGCAAAAGCTACAGGACTGTGGAAATTCTCTTTAGAGTGCTGCCTATACAATTCTCACTGGATTATTACAAATAATGCAAAATAAATGTTTAGAAATGTGAACTATTTTAATGACACAGTACTCTAAATGATGTGAAAACTGACTTCATTTGAAATCATTTAACCAATAGAAGTGCTGACTTGCACAATACTGTAAATGATGGAGATTTGTGATCCACAGATGCATGATACCACACCACGATGTGGTGGGCGATTCCCACTGTATGTTGTTGTTCGTCTGTCTTTACATTTTGGTCTTAAGATTAGTCAATATATAGATTTTTCATCCGTTCCATCTTCTACCAGATGAAAATCATAAATTTTTTCAGCTGTGTCTCTCAAATGATATAAAAAGCTCAGAGCAGGAGGTTGATCCCACTTGGTAACATTATGGGTATGTAAGGTGGGCGGGGAAGGATTTGACCCCCTGCATGGGACTACAATAGATTCATCTCTCTCCAATGCAAACACAATTAAGTGCAGATATTTATGGAGCTGTATGCAGCTATGCTATGTGTACAAGTTGTGCTCACCCTCCACTCTTAATGTCAAGATGATGCGTCATATTAGAGCTGTGAATCATCTACGTATAGAGTGATATAGAGACCTTTAAAATATTCTCTGTTTCCTCAATTATAGGGTTTGTGTTGTGTACATGTGTTATGTTACATCTCAAGTATGTTTTTAACAGTCTACCGTTCTTGAAAATTAAAAAAGCAATAGAATTTTTCAATACAGCTCTGAATTATGAGATCAATTACATCCATACATTAGCATAGACATATCAAAGGGTCCGCTCACTGCCAGAATATGAAACACAACACATTCCAGTTCACTTTCTCAAGCTCATCTGCAAGTTTCCTTCCACTATTTCCCACAACTCTCACTTGTCCCTCAGCAGAACAGAAGGTGAGCAGGAATCCACGGACACGTTCTACTCGTTTCCAATTAATGCATCACACTGACCACCAGCTAGAAGTGTTCAAGGCATCAGGCGCCGCAGGCTTACCCGAGCACAGTCAGGAGAGCGTTGTAGATTTACAGTAGGAGGTAGAGAATCTGACCCTGCCGTAATTAAAGATGAATCCTCCAGTATATCAGCTGAAGAGGATGTAATGAAGCATGCAGGGAGCGTAAGCAGGGCTGAACACTTGAACCTGAGCCATATGGGCCACAGCAAGTCTGGGCAAAAAGTCGCCCTAAGTAGATTTAAACTAAGTAGCGCGATAACAAAGAGTTAGTATTACAAATGTTTTTATATAGTAATTAAAAGTGTGAACTTACAAACTTTCTGTGTTGTTGTTATTTTGCTGTCAAAACTATTACTGTGTGTGTGCGTGCACCTGCGTGTGTTTATATAGACTTGCGGTGGCGCTATTTTCACCATTTTTATTTAAATGTTTGTTCCTCGGTTGAAATAATAATGCTATCTGTCAAATTTATATCTAATTTAACTATTTAGTGTTTCCTTTGGAATCATTGTGCACATTTAAACAAATGCTGATTTATTTACGATATTATCTGTTATAATGCGTTAATTGACAATACCGGTATATTTTCACACATTCACAGTGCAACATTTAAATGTGAACAGCTGTAAATAACTTAATGTTAATTACAATTTCTTAACATCAATAAAATGTTGTTCCCTATTATTAGTTTTCTTTCAGTGTTTTAGCAAAAAAAATGGTTTTGAAGATTTGAATATCCTAAGCAAATCTTTCCTAACAAATTTGGAAGAAAAACTCATATAATTAACTTGCAATGTCAAAATTGTAACCATACCAATTTGAAAGCATTTTTTAACTTTTATGTAGGATGTAAGCATCTATCTGTTAATAATCACAATTACTGTTAAGGATTGTATCTTAATAAACGTATGTAATAATTGCATAAGCCAGCTCAGTCGAGTTAAATCGCACGCATTGTATTTAACAGCACGATGCTGTTACGAGTGTTCTAATGAAGTTAAACTCACAGCCTTCATTAAACCTTTCGTATGCATACAGAGGACCCCCTCCTTATTTATTATTTAGCAAGCTCTCGCAGGGATGGAAGTGGGGCATGGATGAGCGAGGCTGAAGGAACGCACTCTCTCTGCCCTGGTGCCTGGGAAGAAAATGCAAAACTTTTTAAATTAGTTTAATAAATCAAGGCCGCGCGTTCAGCTGTCATCTGACAAGCTACCCTACCCGCGGTCGCACGGCCGCGTTTCAACATCTCGAAAGTGCTGGCTCTTCAAAATGCCACGCGTGCGAAACAGCTGAGATGTTTGTGTGTGTGCGCTTGTTTCTTCTGTGCTAATTAAACGTTTAACAGACTGCCTGCTACCAGCCAATTAAATAGAGCATTAAAGCCACGCCCCTTTTGGAAAGCAGCCCATAGTATGTCATTAAATTACCCCGATAACCCCCCAGCACGTATACAAACATACGTTCACATGTTGGCATTGCTCTTTTTTCAGGCTAATTAGCTGCATGGTAGCTTCACGCAGATTTACGCTGCACATTTTTCACCTTGCGTTGTCTCTTGCTGCCTTGATTTATCCACCCATCTTTAATTGTGTAAGTGCAGTTGTGTTAACAAAAAAATATGATTCTAATAACAGTAATGACGTCAGAAGGAGAAGGAAAGGGAGCAGGCCCATTAGTTGCCTTATTTTAAACTGCTTTCCTGGAGGGATGTTTGGTGCTTGTCACACACACAGCTCTTTCTCCCTGCGTTCGGTCTCCTACGACATTAGTCATGCCTGACTGTGGGGCCATTTTGTCACACACTTCCGTATCCCGGCATACCCCATACCTCAACGATTAAGCTGATTGCTCTGTTGTTCGGAGAAATGAATGAAAAGCTGTACGACTGCGGTTAAAAACAGATATCTACCCAGGACGTTCTTATTAGGAAGATCTTAACAAGATGTTTTTCATTTATTAAAGCCTTAACGCCCCTTCGGATGATACGAGTTTGTTTGTGGTCATTGATCCCCTGGAGCACACAGTAACGCAAGAAGTCTTTTCAGTTTGGATCATACATTTCTTGTATTTTCAACTGATTTCGGGATTCATGCAAAGCTGAATGGATGTAAGTTTTAACAGATCAGTGTCATTTGGGATGAGCCGTTAGCCTTTATGAGCAACAGATGATGGCCTTGCTCTCCAGAGCCATCAGGGCTTCAATGTAAGCGGGATGACGTTGACCGGAAGAAGGATGTTTGTGAGGTCCATCCTAATGTTTTTCTCATATGTGCAGGTACTCAGCTGGAGAACCTGATGGAGAGCATGCGAGCGGAGATCGCCGCCCAACCTCCGGTGGAAGGATCCTTCTCCCCGCGCAGAGGAGATATCTGCATCGCAAAGTTTGCTGATGGAGAATGGTAAGAAATTCTGGTAAAAGTAACTGCAATCTTTCACCCACAAACCTCAAGTTTGAGGTTTTTTTGCAAATATGAGCTCCATACAAGGCCATGTTTTCTCTTCTTAGTTTAGTTTGACTAGTTTTTGAATTGCTCAAAGCCAGCTTTCTTCTTCTGGTGATGTTGTCACTTTAACTGCGTCACCAGACACTTACTCCCAAACCTAGTTGGCACTAGGGACTGCGTTTTCCCATGATGCAGTTGGGACGGTGTCCTTCCCTGGAGGAAAGGGCTCATTAAATGTGTGATCCACAGAAAGGGTGGACACAGATCAGTCTTCCCCCGGTCTTTGAGCGCTGGAGGCTGTAGAGATTTGAGATGATTGGGGTGGTTTAACATAAGTATATGGTTTGGCTGGAATGGGGGTCTTGAAATGTCTCGGTTTGATAAGATGAGAGTGGAAACTCCTCTTTGACGTCTTCTGTTGTATTGGAGATGTCACGCAGAGCTTTGAACCGCTCTTTATGAATATAAGAGGCTTCTCCGCATGCATTCATGATTTTATGGCAGAGGTTATGAATACAAGATTGACTCTCTCCAGCAGTAGAACACTCTGTAGTGTTCTGTTACAGTATTTACACAAGCACTGCTGGTATACATTAGATATATGTTTAGAATATACAGGGGTAGGACTAAAGGGGTTCATAAAGTTCTTAGTTTGACAGTTTACTGCTTGTGATGGAGTCAGAGGTCAGGGGTGGTGGTGATGTCTTCTACATGGAAAATAGCATTGACAGCTCAGTCTAATTTGAAAAATGCAAATAAGAACTGGATCACTGGTATTATAATCAGTGAATCTGTCGGCTCTACGCTTTCCTCCGCCTTAGATCGGGCTGGTGCTGATGTGGTGTGGCACGGCATGCTTTTTGTTGATAGACACGTTCTTTTTATTTTTGTCATACTTCAAAATTACTGAGGCACAAACTGTTGTATGTAAATAGCTTGTGAAATGTATGTCAAAGCTTACCTTACCTTACCGAGACACAAGACACTGACACCAACTCCATTAGATGACTCTCTTATTATATAATTATACGATTACGAGCTAAGAGTAGTCTTCATAGATATAAAATGACCATTATTTTCATTTATATTATTGACTTTAATATTTCAAATCCTGACATGGTATTTAAACCTATTTGATGCTATTGTACACAAAGAATTCGTAGTTTGGCCTTTAAAAAACTGGAATTATTGCATTTGATGTTATGATCAAATTAAGTTTTTACATTGTGTAGAAGGAGTAATGAGTAAATAACAAAATAAATCGACTAAAAAATCAACCAGATTTTTACAAAGAGGGTCACATGTTTACGAAAGTAACAGTAGAAAAGAGATGAGAGTTGCCAGATCTGTGTTTTTCCATCAGTACTAGGTGACTTTAAAAAGTCCTGGAAGATGTTTGTCAGCGGATGTTGTTTAAGTCAAATTGAAGTTATTTATGAACACATACTTAACCAAATATATTCATAAAACTTTTGTATTTCTTTATTTGTACATTTTCATTGGAAGTACATGTATCAAGTACTTTACTAAGTCTATAACTTTGAAAAAATAATGCACAACATTATAAAGCACAACATTATATATAATACATTTTACTTTTAATTTTATTAAAAAAATTTACATGTTTTTACCTTTAATTAAGCATTTAAAATCCAGTACTTTCCACATTTAAAAGTTAAAAAAACTAGATTTGATATTGAAATAAGTGTTTAAAGAAAAGACTTGTATTTTTGAAATGTAATGAAGTAAAAAGTGTCACGAATAAAAACTTTTTTGCAGTACATTTATTTTAAGTTTAAGTAGTTTCCACCTCTGGTTTAAAAAAATGTTAAATTAAGTAATAACTAAATTGTTTACATATTACTTACAGCAGTATATACAGTTGTACAGTAGTGCAATTTTAAGTTGAAATTAAGGATGGGGGTCAGTACACATCAGGCAACCCTGTTGAGATCCAGTATGTTGTATGTTAGTGGACAAGTAACATTGTCATTTGCCTCACTTTATGACTACCAGGTCAGAGAAAATGGAAGATTCTAGGGCCGGTAGCATGGATCTTGTTGTAAAACCACATTTAATATTTAGGGGAAATAAAAATTCACATTTCTCGTCCAGTAGTCAAAGATTAAGAGCATAATGTCTTTGTTCTTTACTTATTAGTGTGTATACAGATCAAACATCCTCTCTTTCTCTCCACAGGTACAGAGCTCGTGTTGAGAAGGTGGAATCGCCAGCAAAGGTTCACGTGTTCTACATCGACTATGGAAACGTGAGTCTCTTCAACCCAGTTCATATGAAATCAAGAGCGGGTTCAGCTGTATTACACTTGTCTCTTCAGAAGGGCGCTGAATGATGTTGTGGATTCTAGACTAACTTAAGAAAAAAATACTAAGAGAAACCCAGTGGAAGAACTTTAATGGCTAAAGAACAGCTGTGTTGGCTAAGAGTGTGTGAGGGTTTTGATTTCTCCTCAATCTTTCATCTGTCTTCCTCTCTATCTCATCCTCTATGCTGAAAAGAGTCTTTTTAGCCCACTGTGTTCGCATGTTCTGCACTGATTCACCGATTCTTTTAAAGACACATGACCACAGCGCTTCACTGAAGCTCAGCAAAGAGAGAGCGTCTCTTTCATATTGTGTTGCTGGCTTTGAGTGTGTTGTGTGGAGGAGTGAAGCGTTATCCTTGACTTTGCTTTTATCTGCCGTGCAGTACTCACACCTCCATTTAATGAGGACCTTGTAGAGGCAGTCGGTGTATGGAAGAGGTATGAAGTCTGTTTTATAACACAACAATGTGACTCTCTCTCCCTCTTCTTATCATTTCAGAGAGAGATATTATCGTCCACACGTCTTGCAGCCCTTCCTCCAGCCTTCGGCACACGTACACTTCCTCCACAGGCTTCAGAATACACTTTTGCCTTCATTCAGGTCCCACAGGATGTAAGTTCTTACACCTACACACCCATACATGCTGTCTTGTGTTCACTTGGAACATATGGTATATGTATACTCGGAATGGCTTATAGTGACATTCAGGTTATACAGGATGTAAATTATGAGTCATAAAACATGTGTGGCGGTGTTTGGAATGGCATACTAAACAAACTACTCGGGTACAAAGAGTATGCTAAGTTAAGTCAATGTACTTTAAGTGCTCTGGTGTCACATATATGTTTTGTACTTAAGTCATTTACTCCTCCTCTTAACATTTGAAACTGGTTTAACTTGCGAAATGCAATGGAAGATATTCTGAAAAATGTTGATGAAACATTTGTTCCATTGACTGACAGTGGTTCTGTGTCCAAGCAACTGGAGACCGACTCTCTTTGGTTACCAACATCCTTCAAAATATCTTAATTTGTGCTTTGTTGAAGAAAGTCATGCAGGTTTAAATGAGTGAGTAGTGAGTAAATGACAGAATATTCATTTTGAATGAACTATCACTTTAATATATATGTAGTTTTTTGTACCTTCAAAGAAAGCGTCTCAACATAGTGCAAATGAGTACATTTAGCTTTTTTAAGTTATTCTTAAGAGGCACTTAAAGCTCATTTTTGTATATTAAAGGACGAGAGGAGTATGTGAAAGCAGAGCACTTCAAGTGCATTTGAGTGTATTATGGTGCACTTTTGTACACCTGGATATTTCTGCAAAGGATGCTTTTAATTTGAATGAATAGAATGAATTGTGCAACCATAGAGTCCAGTGTATGCAATAGTGTATCTTATAATGCAATACACACAGTATGATTTAATTTTGCATGATAATAAATCTGAACATTACTGAATTAATCATTCTACCATAACATTGTACTACATTGAGTGATGTGTTCACATGCTGTTTTTAATAGAATAATAAGCCAAATTTAGTGATCAGTCCGTTAGTATATGTGTTCTTCAGTATTGATGTTCTTTAGGCCGTATATAAATGTATATTAAGTCAGTTTTGCTCTGAAGTTGTGTATCGGTATGTGTGTAGTTGTGTCAGCATGCCGCTTGTCCTGTTCAAACTGCTGTTGTTTTGCTACGTGGTCTATCTTTGATGTTTTCTCTATATCTATCAGTCTCTCTCTCTCTCTGGCCTCTGTATCTCGTACCCCCACCAGAACTCCCCCCAAGGGGAACATGCTCAGAGGTTGCCATGGAGACTGGGTTGGCTCACAAGAGCAAAGTGTGCGTGTGCGTGCATACGTTTGTGTGTGTGTAAAGGAAAGATCAGATCAGTATCTATCACCTTGTGTATAAAAAATTTTGTTAAAACATTGTGTTGGTGTCTAAGCATTTTGGTGCTCTGTTTATTTCAGTTTTTGTGTGTGTACGAGTGTAATGAATGAGCACTTCTGCAGCAGCACCAATTCAAAAGATGGAGTCTGATTGGCGCGGCACAGGCCGAGGACCTTGGAGTGCTTGTCAGGTGTTTGTGTTGTGTGTGAAATCGTGTTTGGAAGCTCGTGACAAAAAATGAAGAGGTTTTAGAAACTTAAGGAAACTTGATTCGCTCTGTTTTGAATTGTCACGGATTAATGTAACCATCATGATCCCTCTACAGGAGGAAGCACGGGCCGATGCTGTGGACAGTGTGGTCAGGGACATTCAGAACACACAGTGTCTGTTGAATGTGGAGTACACCGGAACTTCTTGCCCGCACGTCACGCTGCAGTTTACAGACTCCAAAGATGACGTTGGTCTGGGTTTGGTGAAAGAAGGACTGGTCATGGTGGATGTGAAGAAAGAAAAACATCTGCAGAAAATGGTAAGTGTTAACATAATCACACGTCCACAGTTATGTTGCGGGAGGAACGCCCTTGTTCTTAAATGTCAAATATTTCAAGCACAATAGAAAGAATGACATTTTGTAATCTTCCCAAGGCCAGTTTCATATCGTACTTGATGTATCCTAAACACACACCATTAAATATTCACATTTTGCCTTTTGAAATATATCAATATCAATTATTTACACCCAACGATGAGTAGTTTAATGCTTTATGAGGACTGTTTTAATGTTTGTTTCAAATATCAAAGTTTTAAAGGGTAAAACAATGAAATCTATGCTGTCAAGACTGCCAAAGCGAATAAATGTGACCTTGCCTGTTAAAGCCAGAAATGAACATTAGAGTTTGATTTAAGCCATTCATTTTACTATGATTATAATCGTTGACATGGTCTTTTTCAGTCAATATGAAATATATCAATGTTTTATTCTCACAGAATGCTCCTTACAGTGTTTAGAATGATTTTATGTACTAACAAATCAATCACAATACATGTTTTTTACAGACAGGTTCACAAATCAAATTCAGATCATTTTAACATAAACAGAAATTCATTAATGGATAAACAAGATCCTGGTTGCAAGCCGATATGCAAGTCAGATGCATTAGTTCATTCTGGGATGCTTATAATCTATACGCCCTGCAATGCGCCTCACTGTTTCAACAGCAGTTCACGGCAGGACCTCAGACAGCGGACATTTTACAATTATGAGTTCACGCAAATTTGTTCTGCCCTTGTTAAAGCTCTCTACGTTCCTCTCTTTCATGCTTTCAGTTCTGTTGTTTCAGACTATACAACAACAATGACACTCAGAAAAGATATTTGACATCATATATTCAGTTGCGTTTTACTGTGAGGTTTGTTTACACAAGCTTGAACTTTTTTAAGCTCAGCTTACTTTCAAATCCTCAATAGCTGTTTATGCACAAGCAGTTGGAAGGACGACTCTTAATACATTACAAAATGTTCCTCTTCAGTATGTTTATAGAGAGATCTTCTTTGATCGTCTATTTAAATCTTAAGAGGCATAGCTAGAAATGATATAGAAAGCACTTAAACAGCATTCAATCCTGTAATGTCACTGAATTACACACAAAAAAATAGTTTTCTTGAGACAAATGATGCTAGATCTTTTTTCAGAAATAACACAAATGATACAAAGCCACTTCTATTTTCACCAGATGGTACCAAGGTCGTTTTAAATTGATGTATGGTCGGGTTGTCAGACGATTAATCGCAATTAATTGTGATTAATCGTTTTCAGGAGAAAAAAATTGCGTTGACATGAATGTCTGTGTGCTGTGCATAATAATTGTATTGTGTGTATATATAAACACACATATTTTTCCTAAATATACATACATAACGTTTTTTTGTGATGGATTGTATACATACAATCATTCTACACAATGTTAGGAGCATTCTTTGAAAATATAACATTGATATTTCAAAGATTGAAGTCACTGAAATCCTCAGAATTTGATTTACAGACTTTCTGCCTGATTTACAAAGGCAGGGACACGTGTATATATTCATTTATATTCACCATTAATTAATGAAATTATGTAAACGTGTACTTTTTTATTTTTGTTTCTTAAAAACATGCATGTGAATGTGTTTATAAATACAAAATAATTCTGCGCAGTATGCAGGCAAATATTAGGTAAAAAACTTTTATTCTGCATGTGGTTAATCGCAATAAATTGTTAAATGTAGTGTCGCACATGGTTGTTTTAGCAAAATAATCAGTGATATACTTTGTCATCACTCCTAAACTCATGACTCCACACAGGTTTGTTGATCCGAGTTGTTTTTTGGTGAACTTGATGTTCAGAATCAGTCTGAGCATATGGAGTGTGTTTGTGACAGCCACGTCAGGTCCTGCATTCTCCTGTTCCCATAGGAACTGTGCCGTTCTGGTTGGCTCTTCTCTTCCTCCCGCTCGCTTTCTTCATTTTCTGTTTTGCTAACAGGTTACTCCAAGTCCCGTCCCCTCGTGCAGAACTAAGCAGTTTGTGTGTTGTGTTTGGTCAGTACTGTGACTTCCCGCTTGGCCGGGGATCATTTCTGCTACTGTGTTGTACTCTCAGGGCATCCTTTGAAGATCAGCCAAGCTGCTCATGTATTCAGTGATTGTTTAACACTATTCCCTTGACGTGTGTGTTAATACTGTACCCCTGACCTTCATTTAACAATAGAGCAGTTTTTGTAAATCCACCTGCAGTAGTTTCATTAAAGTGTACTGTGAATTTGATATTTTGGTATATTTACGTCTTTTCATTCATTATCGTTGCTCCTCATGCAAACCTCTTGGCTATTTTTTCTCTCGGTTTCCGTCCTTCTCTCTTTCTTTCTTTTTTTGACTGGTTGGCTTCCGGTGCTGTGTAGTGTGTGCAGGAGGATGTAGTTTGTAAATTTGCATGTATTTGCATGACTGCGAATGCAATGTGATAAATCATAATCTGCAGAATTAAAGACAAAGCAGTGGATCAAACCTTTCGTGCCTCTGTAAATGAGCGATGATTTAAACACTTCCCATACACTGAGGTTATTTATGCTGTCTTCATCACACTTGTGACCCCTCTCTCTCTCTTCTTCTCCTCTTTGATATTTTATTCTTTTTATACACACAATTCTCTGTGATGTAGAGCGCCGTGCAGTCTTTGGTGTACGTCCTCTTGACTCCTGAAGGGTATCTGCTATGTTTGACACCTGAATTCCTGCAATCAGCAGATCTTAGCTGTCGCTTTCGCTGCGGTCCGGTGTGAAACGTCTTTGAACATCCGTACAGAGTGAATGATAGAGGGAAGGGAAATCTTTAACGCGAAAGGCAGATACAGGAACGTCTGCCTGACAGATGAGGCCTTCGGGTTCTCTTTCTCTCCACCTGTGTGTGGATAACTCTGGCCTTCCGATAAGTGTGTGTGAGCTTCATCACTTTTCAAGATCGATAGCTGTGTGTTAGTCAGAAATCGATGTGTCATTTCCCTCTCTATGTTTGACAAACACTACTCTTTCTTCTATTGGGGAGATTTCTTTGCAGAGCTATCTCTCCCTCTCTTTCTCTCTTTGGAGTTCTGGGTTTGGTTTGTATGGTTTAAACATACGGATTTATATAGTCGAGCTTACCTTAGCTATTTAATCTGTATATCAGAAAATCTGTACTGCTACATAAATGTATTCGGTACGTTCTTCAAATGTAGTTTAAAGGTAAGCAGCGACATTGTACTATCCAATAAGGCAGCACTTGTTCACAACAGCTGTTTAAATCTGTACATCAGTAATGCTCCATGGAAGTACTTAAAAGTTTTACGTTGTTTAAAGACAAGCAGCGACGTATCCAACATACGTGCCAACATATCCATTCTAGTTTTGAATTCTGATTTACCAATCAATTTCCATTTGATTAATCTTTAATAAAAGGCTGCTGCCGGAAAACCAATTACGTTCAATCTGTATTTTATAAAAAAACGATATGTCCTTAGGCATCGAGTATTGACTTGTTGATTTAAAGAGACTAAGCTCTTGCAGTTTCACATGAGTATGTGCTTCTTGCTGTTGATGTATAATGGCCTTCCCTTGGAGATGTTAATTAAAGCATGAAAGGTGGTCTAAGCACAGCAGGAGATGTTCTACAAACCTCTGGTGCTATTGATGGACTTAGCACTGTTAATGTTCGCTTCGTCGCTCGCTCTCTCTCTCTCTCTCTCTCTCTCTCTCTCTCTCTCTCTTATTCTTGGTGATATTGAGCTGTGGAGTTCAGATGATCAGGCCCAGGGGAGGTGTGGTATTTTTGTTATGGTTGTTCTGTATCAGCAGGTGAAATTGCCCTGTGGGAGTAGCTGTTTTTAGCAGTTTATGGCAAGTGATCTAAGGTTTCATGTAGTGGTTTACTTAAATTCTCTGGTTCCCTTTTTTTTGTTTTTGTTTTTTTCAGATATACACCTTCCCGTTTGTTATTAGAAAGTACGCAAGTGCTTATTGTCTAGTAATAATACCCAATCATCCCTTAAACCATTCCTTGGTACTTTCCACCCTAGACCAGTCATATCCCATCATAGCTTTCTACCAACAACTTCATTACCTTTTAACAAGTGAGTACCAGTCTCAATATCCGATGTTTCTAGAATCAAACATCAACACACCCCCATCCAACCAGGCCGGGACACATGCTGAATGATACGCATCGCTGCCTAAAAACCCCATTTCATTCCCGTGCCCTGTGGATTGAACGCAGGGGTTGATCTGGGACAGAGAACCCATTTCAACTCCAGCTTCTTTCTATTGTTTAATCTCTATACTGAGATGATCAAAGTCCAAACTGTTCTCTTCTAATAGTGTGCATGCACGTCTGTGAACGCTTTGATTTCCAGACTGTCAGAGTATTATAGCATGTGTGTAAGAATACTGCTTTGTCAATTGTTGTCCTTCATTTTCTAAATTGACTAATTGAAACATTAAATCTACTAGTAAATATATTTCTTATGGTATTATACCCTGCCATTCTGTAAGATTATATATGCTTTTGTTTTCTAAAGCAAGCTGAAATGTTGGCCTCAACTGTGTAAAACTGCTGATGTGTGTACATATGACCGCAGCTCGTGTGTTACATGTCGTGCCAAACGTTTGATGGATGGGGACTGCGTTAGCTGCACTTTCTCTTTTGTCTGCAACTGCGGAGTCCAGATGTATCTCACGGTTTTCTGCATGTGTTCCAAAGCTCTAAAGAGTTATCTTCTCCTCTGCCAGCCAATTAACCCCCTCTACATATCCCCCCCCCCCACACACACACACACAGAAACACACACACAAAAATAAAACAGCTCACGTTATGGTTTTAACATCTGGCTTTAAAATCTAGGCTGCGATCTCACTCCCTGTACTTTGTGAAACACTGAGTTTCTGGAATGGAAGCTCATCTTAATGGCGTCTTATACAGCTTTGATCCGGAAACCATGATGATCTCTGCCGTCCCTCACACTTGCTCTCTGACTCATGTACGTCTCAGTCCGTGACTCTTAAATGCTTGCTGTGGCAGAAGCGGTCAATATGGTTAGTGTTGTGTAGGCCTACCAGACAGAGACAGAGAGACAGAGAGACAGAGAGACAGAGAGACAGAGAGACAGAGACAGAGAGAGAGAGAGAGAGAGAGAGAGAGAGAGAGAGAGAGAGAGAGAGAGAGAGAGAGAGAGAGAGAGAGAGAGAGAGAGAGAGAGAGAGAGAGAGAGAGAGAGAGAGAGAGAGAGAGAGGGATACAGACTGCCTAGTGGCTTTAACCACCCACACATTCGCTTATGATTGAATAGATCCTCTCAAACCACATCACTGTGATGGCCACCCTGATGATGAGAGAACGCCTGTACAGAAGAGGAACTGAAGAGATGGGTTTGCGAAAATATCTTATAAACAAGCTGCACTTTCAGTGACTGACGGATGTGAAATCAACCCATCAGAAATCTCTAAAATGTAGTCTTTTATAAAGCAATTTTATCCTCTCTTATTCTCATTAATTCTCTGTATGGTTTATATAATGTGATGGTGAGAACTGTGTTGTGTTAATGTTTAGGCAATGCTAAATACAGTCTATCTGTGTGTGTTTAAGGTGACCGAGTATCTGAATGGCCAGGAATCTGCCAAAAGTGCCAGGGTAAGACTATATTAAACTTCTTTAACCTTTAATTATTCTAAATGTATCTGCAAAACATAAATCTGGTTGGTAAATGCACACTATCAGAAAGTGTCACTTGGAAACAGTTTTAAAAGTTACAGTACATAACTGTACACATTGAGGACCAATATATAACTTTAAAAGTACTAATATGCAGTTTGTGGGGGCAAATGTTTATGCATGTTATACAAAAAGTACCGCTTTTGGCTTTTGCAATCATAACCAGCTGTCTATTGACAAATTATTCAAAACAACAAAATAAATATTATTACTCATACACGCTTTTGTGGCTAAAACATGACTTATCTGTTGATTATATCTTAAGAAATTAGCTAACAAAAATAAAATATTTTGCTGCATTTATTAGCAAATTAAAACAAATTACGTAATATTTTATTGTAGGCCTGCCTGATTAATTGTACTTGCGATTAAATTGCGATATTTTGTCCTCAGGGGATGAGTCTAATTGTCTTTTTTATGTAACTTAGAGCTGACCATAAGACAGTTTGTTTAATCCGTCTTATTGCTTTGGTTACAATCATTTTTAATTTTCTTTATTAAATAACACAGGACATAAAGAGCGTGGAAAATAATTGCAGATTAAATTGCAAGATTGGTCATTGTATACTGTATTTGTTTTATCGTATAATAATTGTATAAATATAAATGGATATCAATATAGATATTAAAAAAACTTAGCCACTAGACCAAATGATCAACAAACACAGACCTAAATTGTTACAATAACTTGGAGTTGAAGTTTAACAAAATCTTACTTCATGATTGTCAGGAAAAACGGTCAAATTTTACAGCTAACATATGTTGTTAATGACTGCATTACAATAAAGAGGTGTAATAATCATATATAATGACTGATAAAATGCTTAATTGATAGTTTTTTTCCAGATATTACTGCACTAATCTCTTGTTAAACTCTATGACCTTGTTCTATCTGCATAATAAAATCATTCCAACTCAACAGTATTTCCATAATTTAATTAGTTGGTAATAAGCCATATACTAGAGTAATGTACAGTCAACTTGTTATTAAACCCCTTCAGGGTTTGTTTCGTGATAATGACCTGCTATACTGTATTTTATTTCTCTCTTCTTCCTCTTTTATCCCTCTGTTGCTGGCACGTGTTAGATTTTCAGAATTGGTGTTGGCTTACACAGACCACTGTACCTAAAACATCAGCTCCCAGAACGTCCTGGTGCGACTCTTTTGGCTTTAATGTAGATCTGTATCACAGGCCAATGGCTTTTTAACAAGACTCAAGCAGAAGAGAGAACCATGCCAACCCAAGAGCTCGATGATGATGTCCCTGCTAACGGCGGCGCTAATTATCATAGCCGCTAATTAGCTGTGATTCATTGCGAGTTAACAACCGAACGCACATACACACGCGCAGACGACAGAATTGAAGAAAGCATTAAAGCCTCGGCACTGCATCTGAAATTATTTAGCTTTTTCTCTAAGAGTTGCTGCCGAAACCAACTTCTTTGTAGCAAAAGAAATGTTTGAACTGATCGTAGTGAAACGTTTTAGAGTTAAAGCCTTCACACATGAAGAGAGCCCTGTTTAAGAGTCCGTAACCGACCGTAAACGACTGTTCGCCTTGTTATTACAGAGGTGTGATGATGGTACAGACCGGCTCGTGTTTTAATGGTCTATCTGCACATCGGCCATCTGCGCTTTGGTCTCTCAGATACACGGGCGGAAATGTTTACCGGAATTTAATGATGGTGAATCATTACTGATAAATGTTTCCACTGTTTAATAATATTTCGACTTATCTGTATTTTTGACGATTTTAACATAACATATCTCTTATGTTTAAGACCCGGTATAGGCCGTTGGTTTGTTTATTAACAGCTAATAAAAAAAAGATTCAAAGCCAATGTTTGTTCTAAGATGAAGCAAAGATGATGGTGTTACGTTCGGTTTAGAGAACTGAAATATAATATTATAATTGTTGAATGATCAAAATTGTATAATTTTCTTTGTTTTAGCTCAACATTTGGCGCTATGGAGATTTTCGTGCAGATGACGCAGATGAATTTGGATTCAGACGTTAAGTGGCCATTCCAAAGACCTTGTGGAAGATGATGCTTTCGCAGAGAATACAAAACACATAAGTCATGAAATAACCCAACATACTTCAGTATGCTCTTCTTTTGTTCAAACAGTAAACTTGCCGCCTCATTGTTTTTTTTATACTCTGTGTTCAACCTCTCTTCTGCCCAAGGACTTTGTTGTTTATCAGATTCAGTTTTTATTTTTACGTAGGCTACAGATTTAAATCAGCATGTAGCTGCTTCATAAAGGACCAATTTTTTTCATTTAATCCTAAATTTTCACATGATAACCAATTACGTTTTTCATGTTCATTTTTAGCCAACCACCAGCTGTCAAAACCCCAACATGGCAAACCTGCTCCGCCCAATCAGATTACTTTATTTTGGGGCTAGACTTTTAAAGATACGAGGGAGATGCACAGCAATCATGAACTCAACACCTTTCTGAGAAAACACATCCTTAGAGATAAGATTCTATATTTAAATATACATGTATATTTTAAAGTTAGATACAAAATCAAGTGAACTTGCTGGGTGTATTTTTGTCTCTGATGTGATCTGAGTGTTCAGTGGCATTTCTGGGCATTTGTACAGGATGTGTGTTTTCTCTGTTTCTATGGCAAATGAAAAGCTCGCCTGCACCTTTACAAGCGTCTTGTGACCTCCCCTTTGAGGTTTGCTCAACGGTTATCATTTCTTTTCTTCCTGCTCTTGCCTGGCATTACAGAAACAGTGTTTGGATTTTGTTTTCATCTGAGGTAGAGCCTGTCATTGTATTTAAATCTGATAAATAAAAATGAGCAAAGTGCCTTGTTGTTTGAGTGGTTTAAGAGGCGGTTGTGATTTTTTGTCTTTGCCAATCCACAGAAAATCTGTGATGTTTATCTGTGATGTTAATGCAAAGAGATGGTTATGTATGATTATTGGAAAGTAAAACATGGAACATCTGATAACGTCAGTAAGAACTGTGTCAAACATCATAGAGAAAATAGTGGGCCTCAATGAAAATGATATTTTGCCCAAAAATGAACGCTTTTTGAATTTCTACTGCAAATCAAGAAGAGTGGGATACACTTCACAATATGGTGCTATTGGTTAACTTTTATTTAAAACATTAGCTAAAATCTACCAATGGAAGAAAGTCATGCTGGTTTGAAATTACAAGGAGCGAGTAAATTATAAAATAATTTAAGCTCTCCCTTTCAAACAAATGATTTTTCATTATTTCTAACCCCTTAGGAAACTCTTTAACTATGTATTGAAGCTGAATTTGTGCCTAGCGGTTTCTAGTATTTCTTATGTAATTATTATTTAATATAAAAAAATTAAGATGCATATTATGATTACAGTCACAGATATGGTATTGTAACACATGGCTAATAAGTCCTTTACCATGACTTGAATCACCATATAGCACACATCTCATTGTCAGATCCTTTTATTGTAAAATGATGACTTCTGATTGGTTGAGCCCAGTTTTTAACGGTTATAAAATAAAAATAAATTATAACTGTTGATCAGATTAAATAGCCTAAATATCACTATCCAGTGCTAACGTTTTATTAAAAATAAAAACAAAGCAGTAGGTGGCAAGTAAATTTCATGTGAACCGCTTTCTTGTGCCACAGTGCCCTAAGCTGTAACCCACCGTTGTACAAGCTTACCACTTTATTACACTCCAAAAAAAAATTGAAGTTGAAGTTAATTTTTGAATTAAGTAAATGTGCTGTTTTAATTGTGTAAATTATTATTGTGTCAGTAAAGTATTTCTCATTAACTTAAATAATTCTATAGGAATTGACCAAAATGAATGGTTTAGATTAAGAATATATATAAGTTAATAAAATATGAATTTTTAACATAAATTTTAAGATGAATTTCTCATTTTTTTATTATTTTAATATTTTCCACTGAAACAATCGATTTGTTTTTAAGGATTTTTAAGTTAATATATCTGTTTATTTCTTGTGATATATACAAAGCCACAAAATATTTTTTGAACGTTTATACTGTACAACAATAAGCGCATGGTTATATTCGATTTAATACATGACACTGGGTTTCAGAAATACAATTATATCACAAAATCTGAAAAAAAATGAAATGACAAAGAATTTATTTTCTATGAAAAAGCTTCTTTAAAAAGCACCTTTTTTTACCTCTTAATAAAAAGGATGTATATTGAGTCAAGATCATCCAGGGATGTATTTTTAATGAGTCTTGTTTCTCCCTTTAAGCTTTTTAGAGACTAAATGAAACTCTTAATAATTTAAATTGCAAAATGTTGTAAACAGAGTTTGATTTCAGAGTATTTAAAACAAGTTTACTCTCGGTTTGACAGAGACCTGCGGTGGTCTCTCACTGAAGCCTAGTGAATTGATTCAGGTTCACTTGAGGATTTGAGGCTTCGTCTGAATGACTCACATCTCTGCCAAAGCCCATCTCTGCTCCAGCTCTCTGCGCCTCCTAATGATCCGTATGCTCCAAAAGCTTGCCCGGGGCACCTTAAGGTATTTATTAGCTTGATAAGAAGAGACTTCTTATAAGATAATGGTATAATGCAGTTGTGTAAGATTCTCCCGGATGTTTGGAAGAAAACTGAATATTTCTGCTTAATTTCTGCATTTATGTGGTTTATCAAAATTAATAAATATTTTAAGTCAAATTGCATGAAAACCAGTAGAAAAACTTCATCAATGACCTACAAAAATTGACCTCTCATTGACTTTACTATACATCATTTCAAAGAATCAACAATATATGTTCACATTATTTGCAAAATTTCTTTGGTTGTTCTGTAAGAGTTTCTTTAATACAGATGTCGATTGCTCATATTAATATATGTAAGGTAAGATATGCCATGATCAACCATAAATGTCCATCTTCCCCATCAGGTATATGACTCTCACGTACATCTTTAATGACAAAAAGCAAATACTCCTTTAAAATTGTTGTTTTTTTCAATGTCCTTAAAACCAAAGGCAATATTGCATTAAGTATGTCCTCCCTACATGACTTGGCCAATACTGTCTTTGTGTAACACACACAGACACATGCATGAATGACACTCACCTGTTCTCAGGCTTTTCGTGTTTTCTCTGTCCTTCCCTCACTTTTATTCGCTGTGTGTGGAAGATCCTGCGGGTGAAATTGAACAGACGGTTACATTCATGTCAATGGGGTCAATTGGTGCTAAAGCCCTGCACCACTGGGAGGACCAGGGTGAACCTACAGTAGCCCATCATTGGCAATAGGCAAAAGCAAACAATCTCAGTCCATTCCAAATCCATACCTAAATTATTACATAACAGATTTTTCCATAGTCTTAAAAATGTTTGATACATTAGAATTCAAAAATATTTGTGATTTAATGTCATAGTCATGGTTCATCTGTGACAATTAACAATTGGTTAATGTATTAGCTAACACGACAATATTTGTAAAGCGTTTATCAAATTATCAAAGTTCATGTTAATTTCAGCATTTACTAATGTTTAAATTTCATAGTTGTAGGATTAGTTAATGCATCATGAACAAAAATGAATAACTATATTGACATTGACAAGGAGTATTAGATGCTATAAAACTAGAATGTTCTGTATTAGTGCATGGATTGCATTAACGAATGTTAACAAATATCTTTACAAAAACGTATTGTAAAGTGAAACTTTATCCTATAATTTGTCAATGTACACAATCTAATCAAAATGATTTGTCATCCTAATTTTTCCAAAACCACCATAAGAACTTGTTATAGTAAGTAGATATTTGCACATTTGTGCTTCCATTGGCATACGCAATCTGTCACTCTCTATCTCTATTTCAACCTGTATTTATCTTAAAAAAACATCTGTAACATTTCAGTATATAAATACATAATTGTTATCGTTAATGTTCTATAGTCTTAATCGTGGCTTTCTTAGAGAATGAAGGTTTGACCTATCTTTAAAACCTCCATTATATTTTTTAACTCAACCCAGTCCTAATCGAAATATGCCCTTCAACATTTTGCACATTCATAATACAAATAACCATCAATATAGACCATTCAGACATTTCAAGCACAGCTAGAGTTCAGTTCAGCTGTGTGTTCTGTCTGAAAAAGCTGAAATTCAGTTTTAGAAGATATGCAATGAACCTGTATATTTTGTCTTGCTCCCGCCGATGTCTGAGTGGTGTTACCCGCACAAGTGTGTAACCTGTGTCTGCTGCAACTAACAAGCTGTTAGTGGCACTGAAACCACAAACACCTGCCAAAAAAACACCACTTCTGACATTCACCTCTATAATGACTCCACTTGCCTAAAACCTTCTCCTAAAAGGGTTCGGTACAAGCTAAGCTTTGTCGACAGATTCTCTGCTTACCAGACTAAAGTCATTTTCAGATTATATCAAACATTTTTATGCATCCCATCTTGATATGCGTTTTGGTGCGGTTTATATACGTTTTGTGCAATATAAATAAAATGTGATCTGCTCCTCACGTGCTATGAAACTGAGAAGTTTGGTTTATTTAGTGCTGTCACTCACCTGCGTATCTTTATGTTTAGTGTTTCTGTATAGTGTAAATGCTTTATCGTGTTCTTGCAGCACTCATTCAGAGAAGTGGACATTATCAGGGAATTGTACGCAGGTATATTTTGCTACGTAACCTGGTGTTGTGCTTCATTGTGTATTTAAACCGAATACCAAATACATGCATAAATTCAAACACAGAAAAGCTGTAAATATATACGAAGCACTATGTAACTTTAATTGAATTTAATTAACTTTTTTTATAATATGTATATAATTGCATAAGAAAAAAAAGTGCTTAAAGAGTTTTGACCTCGCACAAAAAAATCAATTTAAATCTAAAGTATTTCATTCACTAATTATTCAATCACCCATCCAAGTAATGCAAATCAGGTGTTTCAATCACTCTAAATTCTTCAGCACACCAAGACATTTCGGACAATTCCCTGCTTCAAACTTTGTGGGAACTGTTTGGAGCTGGCCCTTCCTCTTCCGACATGACATCAGTGCACAAAACAAGGTTCATAAAGACATGGACGACAGTGTCTGATGTGGATGAACTTGACTGGCCTGCACAGAGTTCTCATCCTGATAGAACACCTTTGGGATGAATTAGAGCGGAGACTGAGAGCCAGACCTTCTCACCCAACATCAGTGTGACCTCACAACAAGAATTGTCAAAAACTTCCATAAACACACTCCTAAACCTTGTGGACAGCCTTTTCCAGAAGAGTTAAAACTGTTATTGCTGCGAAGGGTGGACAGACATCATATTGAACCCTATGGATTAGGAATAGGATGTCACTGAAGATCATAAGCGAGTCAATGAAGGTGAGCGAATAATTAAGGTTATATCGTGTATGTTTATGTTTTTGAGATTAGTTAAATTAATGATAAGCCAAATGTTATAAAGGCAATATAATATTCTGTAATATTTTTCTATTCAATATTTAATTGCCACATTTATCTTTAAGAACCTGAGGATAATAATTTAAAAAACACTCTACAATCTTAACTAGCACTTCAATTTATTTTTAAATATCCCTTTACATTTAAACCATATGGTCAATATTAAAACAGGAATAGTGGCAGCAATTTTAGCTATAAAATATTTTTAAGACTCTTTGTCGTAATTTTTTGACCAAAATCGAAAAATGTATTATTAATATAATGTTTGATAATATGATAATAAATAATACTGTGCAATTCAAAAGTATAATCACCATAGGCTTAAACACAATGCATGTGTCAATTACCATGTACAGAGATATATCTTATAAAGTCCATATTTAGCCAATAAACATCTTACCTTTTACATAATATGATCAAGAACAAAACGCAGAGACGTTGCCTACGCAACCAAGTTTATCACCCAAGAATAGCTGTCCTAATGCTAGAAAGAAAACTACAGAATAAATTACTTCACCATTTTAACAAATCATTACATATCTGCTTTTAACCCCTCTACACTGACTTTTCTCTTTTTTAATAGTAAATGATGTCATGTAAACATTTAAAACTTTGGGACGGCCATTTGTTCAGTTTGAAAAGTCGTATACAGCTTTTTTTATTTTATTTTATTTTTTTAAGGTAAACTACATTATCCTGAGCAGCGTAATATGATGCTTAATACACAGAAACGACTTCAAAAAAGACATCAAGTTTATTTCACTCGCCCTGTGGCTGTCTGAGTGTCCCACCTTCCCCGACACAGAAACACTGTTTCGGTCAATGCAGAGTTTCCCCTAACTTAGTGATAGTTCACCCAAACAAGAATGTTGTCATGTCACTTCAAACCTATATGAAAGATATTTTGAAGAAAGTACCTATTCCCTTTTATTATAATGACAAAAAACATTGCATGTGAATAGGTGCCAGTTCACAACATTCTTTGAAATAATTTATTTTTGGAAGAAAGTTTTACAGTAAAAATAGGCAGAGTAAACATTCATAAATCAATCAATCAATCAATCAATCAATCAATCAATCAATCAATCAATCAATCAAGCTCTCTCTCTCTCTCTCTCTCTCTCTCTCTCTCTCTCTCTCTCTCTCTCTCTCTCTCTCTCTCTGAGGCCTGCCTGTCTTCTGCACATGTCACATTGACCTCTAGATGTTCGAGAGAGGACTGTGTGAGCGCCAGCAGCAGAGAAAGTAGCAGGAGAGAGAGAGGGAAAATTGTGTCACAGCGTTGGATAGAGGGCACCTCTAATGGAGGCAGTATAAGAGGATTTCTGCCTCTGAGAGGCAGGCACATCACACAGCGAGACAGATTGGACAGCGTCGGTCCAAAATAACAGTTTCTCTTTCCCTAATCATCTCCCCTTAGCTCACCATAGCCAAAGAATTAAAACATATATTATGGACAACACAATAATCATGAGCCAGTCATCGCATATGGGAATATAATTACTTGAGTGTTGGAACATTCACGGCAGTTGAATGATGCTGGATTCTCATTAGCTCTAGCGAGTTATGACAAAGAGTGTAATTATGTGTCGTGTGTCAGCGATCATAGATTCATTTTCCTTTGGATGTTAACTACAAGCCCACTAACCTGAGATCGCAAGCTCAGTTTCCCTGTCACCATTCTAGACAAGTTTTTAATAGAAATTGCCAAATCCCTGCTCTTTAAATCAAGTGGCAATTTAAAAATGCACAAACATTGTGTCTGTTTGTGTTGTGTAGAATGAGGAATTCTGTTATCATTTACTCACACTCTTGTCAATTCAAACCTGTATTACTTTTTCTGCTGAAAACACTGAGGAGATATTTTTTAAAGTGTCCATGCTAGCGTCCATTTACTTCCAGTGGTTTTGTGTCCATTTAATCCAAGAGAACTGATTCTGCCAATGTTGGCATACCAACATTCTTCAAAATATCTTAATTTCTAGAAAATTCAGCAATGTTTTTGAGTTGTAAGATGAGTGCTCTCCAATCACTACTTTATATATTATCAATATATTTAAAAAATGTTGATAACCGGAACCTTTTCACTCTCGTTGGTTTGGCTTCCATACCATTTGAACGAACAGAGGCTGCCATTGCTCCAACATTTTTCAAAATATCTTATTAAGTGTTTGCAGAAGAAAGAAAGTCATACAGATTTAAAATGACCAGAGAGTGTGTAAGCAAGCCATTTGTGTGTTTTTCTGTTAACTTACATATCTTAAGATCTTCTCGTCTGGTTCACCAGCCTCGCGTCATTTCCCTAAAAGTATTAGTGATGTCATCAGATGACTAGCAAAATAAATGCGTTCGTGACAATAAAGCGATGCCATGACACATCTTTTAAATGATCAGATTAAGTGTTCACAGTTGTGCTAACAGAAGAGGAGAGTGTCTCCGTAGCAACGCAGCGCAGCCGGAGGCAGATGTGAACTACAGGTTTCTGATAACTCTTCTGTTGCTACGGTAACATCAGGTGATTCTATAATTATCAGTGATGTGGCGACGGTTTCCCGAAGCCACACCCATTCAGACGGTTCATGACCACACCTGACAGCTGACCGTAACGGTCTTCCTCTAAACACACGCATTAGTATTCACACTCATGAAGACAGTTGGATGAGAACCTCACCCTTTCTGCATTCATGCCGGGCGACGGTAGTTTCTAGTTTAATATCTTTCTCTGCTCTCTGATAACGCATCAGGGCTTCAAATTAAACTGATCCTCTTCCGTGTTTATCTGCACATCTTCTGACTACAGGCCCTGATTAATAACATGAGGGATCGAGGGAGGAAGGAATCAATGGAGCCTAGTTTATTATTCTTTTTAACACGCACCCTAAAACAAAAATCAACACTGCGGAAAAAGATCTGCATTCACGTTTGCCCACTTACCAACAACTTAGCTAAAAACTGGCTTAAAGGAACATTTCATCTAAATAGGCAAATCTGTCAAAATGATTAACAACCTCTCAGGTGGTTCCAAAACCAGTTTTAAATCATATTTTTTAGTCTTGAAGATATTCTGATCGTTACGTGTTTAATACCAGTGAATGGGGACTTGGTTTTTAGCATTTCAAAGAAAGAAAAAAGTATGTCAAAAGTAGATTTTTATGACTGTGATATTTAATTCACACAATACATATTTGTGTTACTTTAAGGTTGATCAGAGTTTTGTAACTTAACATTCTTAACTTAACATATATTATAAAAAGATAGTTTGCCCAAAAACTTCAAACCTGTATGTCTTTCTTCTGCAATACAAGATATTTTGAACAATGTTTAAAACAAAACCAAACAGTACATATTCAGTACCACTGTATAGACACAAAACCAGTGGAAGGGTACCAACGTTTTCGTTTACCAACTTTCTTCAAAATATCTTCTTTAGGTTTAAAAGAGGATAAGGAGTGGGTAAATGTTAAGAGAATTAAAATATTTTGGATAAACTAATATGATGCTCGCCACTTTGATTATGTCCCCTATCTTCACCCTAAACGTAATATTATTAATGCCTTACAAGCACTCTAGTCCACACGGAAAGATTACAAGACTCACAGCAAATTCTCCAAAGATCTATCAGTATCTCACTGGCTGACACAAAAGCAGGTAATCTTCTTTAAACACAGGATGCTGATGATAACCATGTTTATTTCTCCTGTTTGTTACATTAAATCTCTCTTTGCGCTTGCCCCTTGCCATTTGTTGTGCATATATTAGCCTTTATGTGATTGATTAAATTCTTTTTTATTTGTGATAATCTCGAAAACTGCCTGTAGGTTGGTTGAATAGAAATGAGTCTGTGGAGCATTTCTAATTGCCCTAATTAGCATATGCAGATGAGTCTGTTATCTTGTGTACAGAGTGTTGCTTATGGTAAACACCAAACTAATCACTTTAACGAATTTAGCTGTTTAAACGCTGGTAATTGTGCATTGTTTAAACAGATGGGCCCCGTTTTCGTAAGCTTTCAGACAGGAAGTGGCGAGATGAGTGCTCTCCAATCAGTTCCCCTTTCTTGTGTTTCCCATCATCCACACACAGGAAAGCCCTGTAATTTCCCTCGGTTTACACCGACTCGTCTGAAAGAATACACCTAAATGAACTCCACAGATGTGTTCAAGACCGCCACAGCAAGTGTCCCTGGCTTGCATTCGGATGCATTCTATTTTTGTCTCCATATCTATCATCGTATTATTATTTGGTCGGAGCAGATGTTGTCCCCTGTTGTTAACATTGAAGTGATATTTATTATTTATTTAGTCTTAATCCTGTAGGACTTTTTTTCATCCGCAGAACATAATTTTGAAGAATGTTGGTAACTGGCACCCATTCACTTGCAGTGGTTCTGGGTTTTTGAATAGAAATTGCCCAATCCCTGCACTTTAAATCAACAACTTTCTAAATATCTTCTTTTGTGAATTTCATACAGGTTTGAAATGAAGGGTAAAGAGAGTAATATTTTGTATAAATTATCAATAAACCCCCCAAAAAAGTTAAATACTATAATTTAACTGCACTAGCCATTCTGATAATCCGGTTAAATGGCTTTAAGTGTACTCAAAGACAGCACTGGGTGCATCATGACAAATATCACTAAGTGTAAGTGATGGTTCTTAGAAGTGATTTGTGCAATTTCAGCATGGACAATTTGCATTATAGATATGAAATTATAACTAGTACACTAAACCAACTATTCATAGTTTTTAAAAAATCTGAAAAACAACAGTCTATGCACAAGTTTTCTATTTTAAAAACGTAAATAAACACGCTTTATAGACTGGACAAAAAAGGACATTGTTTTTTTGGGGGGGAAACAACATATTTCTGAAGATTCTTTAGTAAAAATTAAAATGTACAAACCAAAATCAATAATGTCCAACAAATTGAGATTCCTCTTTATAGAACATAAGTAGAACATGTTTTTTTTTTTTTTGACAAATGCTTAAAAACCTAAAGAGATATGTCAATGTTGACATCTTTGCTTCAAGTACACTAAAAAGCATCGGTAGTCACAACTTGTGTTGGTCATATTTCAATGTGCGGATTTAAGGGTTTCATTCAATGTGTTGAAATTCCTGAAAATAAAGCTTTAATTATAACATTTATTTCCAAATAAATGAATATATTTTGTAGAATGCCTGCAAAAGATTAAATCTGCTATACTCCTCTGGAGAACTTCCCGGACAAATAACCCAGGTGTATCTATTTCTTCATTTATGTGACCTACCTTGTTAGTTAAACTCAACATACATGTGAATTTTTAAAAAAAAAAGAGTGAGAGGAATGAGACTTTTGATGAGTCCGGGTAAGCTTTTAATTCATTGAGTTTTCAGGTGATTTTTAAAGATGAATACTGAGTCCTTAGGGTCAAGGACACCTGTACATGTATGGCCGTCATGTTACAGACAACATAATGCAAGGCTTCAGGATACATTCATTTGACAAAGAGGGAAGACAGAAGATCTTGCCTGAGGCTTGTCATAATGTTCCACATTTTAGGACAAAACAAAAAAGGTTACCGGTGAGCGCGCGCAGTCGACAGTTGTTTCACCGAAGGTTTCAGCGATTTCGTCATGTCTCCGGAGAGCCCTCAGGTCATGCAAACACCTACACTCCAACTGCCTCCATCGAAAAGTTTATGTAACTTCAGGTAATCACAGCTGTTAGATGAAATCACTTGGCTAGTGTGGGTTTAAAACTCAGTGGAATGGCTTCATCTAAAAAAATATAGACTAAGTCACCAATCTGCCTCGCTGTGTGTTCATATCTGGTGAAGAATATAAAACTACGATGTGTTTTGTCATTTAAATGATGTCTTTACAAAAGATTTGGCATGATTTTTCAGACTACATGATGCTTCCTGCTCCAAAAACACTTAATGCTGATGATTCAAGATACACATCATTGAGATGACTGCATCATTTGGAGACACACAACACCATTGTTTAAAAGGATCGTTCTTTCAGTAAAGTATATGTTTTTGGTATTTACTCATCTCCATGTCATTCCAAACCTTTAACATTTGTGTAGGCAGGTGTAGACTGATATGAAGCCTCATTCACATGTTGAGGTAATGACATGCAAGTTCCACGTTTTTCACTCTTAGTCTTGATTTATTTCCTTTTTATACATCATCGTACCCAGAATGGCTGTAGGGCTGCCTAACAAATGAAGCAGTTTGTCTTCATTGCAGACAGAAGCGGTTCCCAAGTGTGCGTTAAGGATGAGCGTTTGTTCACCTTACGGTGGGCTTGTGTCTCCTTCAGGACATTGTGTGTGAATGTGTAAATGAGGTTCCCTGTAGACCCCACTCCGTTCTATCCCTTTTTGTCAGATCTATCCTTTACAGTACTACACGGTCAATGATCTTGGATCGATATTTTAGCATGAATTTTCAAATATTAAGAGTGTTTCCTGCACACACTTCTCAGACTAATATCAAGTAGAATGTAATTCCCAGTCAATGTGCCATAGCCTGTTTCTGCGTTCTCTGTTTCATTAAGGCTAAAGGGTAGTGCTTAAAAGGAAATGTCAGCTGCTAAAGGCGCCTGTCTCATTTTGTGGCGAAAGATGACTTCTCATCACCATGGTTACCCAAGGACAACTGCAATGAACGGAGTCTGTCTAGCACTGTTTGTTCTGTTATTTTTATCTTTTCTATGAAGCAGCCAACTGAAGTTAAAAGAGTGTTTCCTGCTTATGACTGTCTCTTATGCGCTCAGCTCACATAATAACAAAGTATAAAGTTCATTGGGAAAAAAGTGCATCCAAGACATGGGTACATGATGTAGGTTCCAAAAAAATGCAAGAACGTCTACAACACAGTGGTCCACTTTAAATCTCCTTGACATCAATGGGGCTTCAGGCCTCTTTGAGATAGAAATCCTTAGCTTATAAGAGTTCTGTGCAATTTCAAGGGGCTCTCTGTAATGTATGAGGTTTAGTTTGAGAACACCATATCACAAAAGAGCATTCAGACTCGACTTTAAAAGGTTTTGTTGGTTCAGTGGAATATGTAAACTCATGAAGGATGTCCAAGCTTTAAATCAACAGTTGTTATATCCTCAATTGAATTTTAGTGCCACTAAATTGGAAGGATTAACGTATAATTTGTTTAAATAAGCCAATTCCAAGAAAGCCTTTGTGTGAGTTATTAGTTCATTAATGTTAGTTAATTTGAAATAAAAATGAAAAGCTTACCTTCTAAAAGTTGATGCATACACACAACAATTTTGAAAAGACCTTCAACAGATTTTATTGTTGAGGAGGGCAAATGATGCTAATATTCAGGACTTTTTTTGTCTGTTCTCTTGAAGCTTAATAAAAGAACATTGGGTTGTTTGAATCTAGATTGTTTATGAAGATGCAAATTCCATGTCTTGTGATTCCTAGAAGGATTATTTAGTAATTTTAATTAATCTAAATAAATTTGGTTTCATCAGGCTGATTAAGAATTCTAATTGGTCCCATGTCAACGTCTCTACTTGTTCTCAGTCGGCTCACCGTTTACCAACACTGTGAGGTAGTTTTGAGATCACAGGTTCAAATGTCGCCCTTTATAATGAGAAGTCATGCTTGCAACACTCGCTATAATTTGACAATAGTGGTTTGGTTGTCCTATGCCAGCCTTGCCACTCATTTTCAGTTGGCTCAACTTCTAAGAGAACTATAAGGTAGTTCTGAAGTCAAGTCTCTCTCCATTTTCCCAGTTAAAATCTGCTTGCTTTAATTGTTAAGAAACAATTTGGTTGTCCCATTCCAGCCTCGCCACTCGTTTTCAACCGCTTAAAAACACTGTAAAGTAATTCTGAAATCATAGGCACAAGCCTTGCTCATTTTAAAGTTTAGAATGAGAAGTCATGTGGCTTCATCCTTGTTACAATAATTTAATCACTTTAATTACTCAAATCGGTTTGGTTGTCCCATGCTGGCCTCACCACTCATTATCAGTTGGCTTACCGATTAGGAACACTGTGAGGTAATTCTGAAGTCACAGGTTCAAGCCTCGCTCTTTTAAATATGGAGAATGAGAAGTCAAGTTTCTTCATGCTCGTTACGATTGTTTGCTTGCTTTAATTGGTCAAAAGTGGTTTGGTTGTCCCATGCCAACTTCACCTCTTGTTCTCATTTGGCTCACAGTTTAAGAACACCATGTTCTGTGTAGTTTGGTTGATCTTGATAAGCTGGTTCAGGTGTTTGGAATAAGAGATTGATGTGGATCTCTGGAGGAAAAGGACTGGACATACATGTCTAAAGGTAAATTCTGCAGAAAAAACACATTTATTTGCAAGACCATTTATTATTTTGCAATTACCATGCAACCCAATGTTTTATTGCATTTCAATGCTTTGAAAACGCAGCAAATATAACAACGGTGGGAGTTAGCAACTAAACGTTAAGTTTGACATGGTAAGCAGAACAATATCAAGTGTAATGAAAGTCAAGGAGAAGGCCCATCATGGTGATCAGATAAAGAGATTCATCTTCCTTTTGTATCACCAAAAGAAGGGCTACAATGAGAGAGAGGGGAGGTTCTGGTGAACCTTGACTCCTAATGGCATAATCAGAAGTTAAGCAGGGTTCTTCGATACTGATCTTTGTTGGGTCATGCCTAGCTGCTTTGCCATTCAAACCATGACTTGGTAACCCATTTCTAGACCTGTCAGCTTTGGGTTCTTAAACCCACAGTCTGGAAACAGAACCTTATAATACAGAGCACAGTCTCCAAGACCTCCCCTCACAATCTACAGCAGTATTTCTACTCATTTCTCAGACATTTCCTCGCACTGAAACCAATTTTTTCTCCCTAACCACAAGCACAATAATCCATTTGTATGATAATAACTTTGGGGAGAGTAGGATTGTAATGTAGTGTAATTTGATGTAATGTTTAATTCTGAGCAGACACCCATCTATTCAAACCCCATCTGTTCACGGGATGCTTCTGTCCCATCATGCTCAGAGGTTGGCGGTCAATAGCAGGTGTCATTTATATTGATCACCGGATAGAATGTGGCAGTAGGGATATGAGTTGAATGAAAAAAATAATTTAGCAAGCACTGACAGCTGGGTTAGACGGGTCGCATGGACAGCTGCCCAGGGGCATGCTAAAACGGAAGGGATAAGATCTGCAATGCTTCAGGACTTCTACTGCTGCGTACAGTAAAAAGAGTACCACACCAGAAGATGAAAAGCTTGTCTTCATTTAGTCATTTCAGAGGAGCATGTAGGTGAAGATGTTCTTCACACAAATCGAACATATTTCTGGGAAGCCTAAAAAGTCTTGAACTTAAAGTACAGTCTGCTTAAATGCCTTTATGTTTTAACAAACAGCAAGAAGTATCAGAGTTTGAGGTGCATGCAATTTAAAATAATTTTCTTTTTTGGTCAAATTTTACTTCGATTAGACGCACTGGGGATAACCACATTTTCATTATTAGATTAAATAAAAGAGAACAAGAACAAAAAATTGGCATGCAATATGATGCAAATGAATTTTGATTGTTTTGTCAATAATCATGAAGTAAAAGTTATAATTCCTATTCCTGCTAAATGCAACACTTAGTGTTTGAAAGCCTACACATTTAAGGCTGTGGTGAGTTTATCGTTCTCCAGGGAAGGAGTAAACCAGCTCTTTGGAGTAACTAAATTAGATTTCCTCTGATCCAAAATACAAGCAGTCCTGATTCGCAGATTATGAATTCATCCGGTCCAAATTTAATAACGGAAAAAATGATTAGGAATGATTCAATAATAAAAAAAGGATTACATCAAATGGCCATCAATTTGTTCTTTCACTGCATCCTAGATGAGCTCCCTACAATGTCTAATAGCATCAAAGTGGCTTGTCTCGCCACTTCTTTTCAGCAATATCTTATTCTTTTCCTCTCACAGAAGGTTGTAATAACAAAAAGCTCCTGTCAATAGTAGGTAAACACTCTTTAAATGTACTGTTTTGTGGACAACGGGGCCCTCAAAAGCTGTCCATTAGTTAATAGTTGATGCTGCCAGTGGTTTCCTTCGAGCTCTTAGCAAATAAGAGATAATGGGGTAAGAGGGTGGGATTATTGTTTCTTTTGCTACATTGTGATATACTACAGCCATCTTTCAGCTAGTTGATTTTCTATGCTCATCGAGAAGGGCACTGAGGCTGACTAGCAGACCAAAAGTGATGACTGGATCCTGGACTTGGTCCCTAATCATAAGATTGACTGATATAGGAGACTTTCATAAAAAAAGATGGTTCACTTGGGCACTAGCTACCCAAAGGGTCTAACCTTCTGACCTTAGCTTCTCTTCCATAACAGAAAGAGAAAATTGGGTTAAAAATGCCCTGTGGGCATCTCTTCACCATCCAAAGATACTCCATGAGAAGGTTAACAATTTTAAGTGAAAGAAAGGTTTATATCCACTTGAACGTACCCCCTATGCCTCCGGCTTTGCCCAGATGACGTTAGACAACAGATTCGTTCCTTTTTACTGCCGTTTGGGCTATTTGGGAAGAGTTATGCCTGTCCCTCACATGAACTCTTCCTTTAAGGTGTCTGTTAGGGATGGGTTTGTTTTGTGTAAGATTTTTCTTTTGTGCATAAGGATTATTTCTACTTGTATTCGCCTTTGTCATTATAAAGCTGTATGACTAACTTCATAGTATATCAAGGAGATGCTTGAAGAAATACACAGCTGGGGGAATTTGGAACAACATGAGGGTTGGTGAACTTTTAGTAATTGTAAATTGTGAACGTTATACTAAACACAATATTCCTCTTTCACCATGTGGTATTGAATGACCAGTTTTTATGTATGAATCCAATCAATTCCCATAAAAAAGCAATCTAATTCGTTCCCAATGTGCTTTTTTTGACCTGAAATACATGACATTAAACAGGTGAAAAATACCACGCGCCATTTAGTATTGATTTTAAAGAGCTGTCCTAACATGAGACATAAATGAATTATAAAAGCAGAGCACTATTTTTATGCAAATTTTAGATAGGCCCTATGGAAGGCTAGAATACATTTAAATACGATTGAGATTATAGGCAAAGGGTATGATTTCTCATCCTTGCCAAGGGATTCAGAGTGTGACAGCGTGAACCAGATTTCCTAAAAAAATGCTGAAAGGGAAGTTATTTCTCATAAAAATGCGGTTTTCCCCCAGAGCTGCTCGAAAGACTTTCCCAAGCATGCACATGACACGAAACCACCAACAAAATCTGAAATGAGCTCTGACACGTGTTTCCTGTGGGGCAACATGCGTGTAACCACCATGTGCTCCATATGTGTGCGTGGCATGTAACGGGTGACAGCTGTACAATGAATGCCTGAGGAAACTCAATATAAGCATCTGAAAGAGAGAGAGCGGGAAAATCCCTATTATAACATAACCAGATGGGTGTTCAGTGATATATTACTGTGTGTGTTTCGGCAGATACTAAAAAGAGAGAAAAACATGTATATAGGGATGCCATTGATTGAAAAAAGTGGCACACAATAGGCCACCTGAACCTCCGTCTTTACGGTGATGCAACAGAATCATTGCACTGGCGGGATATTTTACAGAGTAAGGAATCTAATGACTGCTTACCAATCTAATTACTCAAATAGCAAGGAAAAAAACACATTACCTTTTCCCCAATTAAATACTTTACGCCGTTTAGTGTAAAATGACAATATAATGAAAAATTAAGCATGAGGGAGCAATTCATTTTCATCTTTGGAAGCTGTATTAAATTCAAGTTCAGCGCGCCAGCGCCGAGCGGCTGTACAGGGTCCCAAAGCAGATGAAAGCGGTTTTATGTTTTAAGCGGTCGTACGCTCGAGGAGCGGGACGCTAAGTGGCTTTGACTTCATTTGTCAAAGGCCCTCTGTGTCTTTGCACTAATGACCTTTCCATTTAAATAAGTAAACGTTTCCTTACCCCTGCCTCTTGTCTCTTTGCAAAATGACCCTTTCACTGTGCACACTTAGCATCAGAACTCATTAGGCAGTTTAAGGGAGGGTTCGGTGCTTGTTGGCATGGAAGTGGACTGCCCAGGCCCATTTTCTTCCCCGAATGCTACGAAACACAGATGGCACAATCTGATACACAGTTATATGGTAAGCTAGTCTACGTTGGTCAAGCACCCATAAACATGGACTATTTTTTTAAAAAAATCTATACGCTGAAGATACATACATCTGACGTTCAAAAAAAATGTTCCACAGTGAGTTGGACGTGTCTTTAAAAGTAAAGCCCTGGTGGTTTGCTACAGTATCTTTCATAAATCCTGCCAAAGAAATTATCTCTCACTGCATTTTGTGCTAGACATCCAACACAACCCATGTGACATCCCTTCCTAAAAGTATGATGTCAGAAGCCACAGCAATGTATTCAAATTCATATTTTGTAATGGGAAGGGGCATGGTACCCTTGGGTGTGTTTTCTGGTGCCAAACTTGAATGTGGGCTGGATTGGTTATCCATCGCAGACTGCGGCGAAACAAATGAACATGGCTGTTCGGCAATAAAATGCATACTTAAATTACTGGATGCGCCGAGTTATCGGCTGGAGATCGGTGCTTCAATCGGTTCTCACTAAACATGGCCAATCTTACAAACCGATCTCTGATGATGATGCATCAGTACGTACACAATGTAAATATTCAGTACTCTGTTAAAACTACAGTTACATTACGTATATTACACAATTACTCTAAAAATATAACTCTCATCAGGACAAGATCGTCACTAGAGAGTGGAAGAACGGTGTTCAGATTTTCATTAAAATTAAAATGATGATAGCATAAAAAATAGGAATTGTTGTTCCGATTCCATCGTGATTTTAAAGCCTCCGAGATGGCTTTAAACACGGCAAAACACTGAATTCTGGGATGTGAACGCATACAAGAAAAAGCAGAAATAGCTAAACGGTTATCATTTATTGCGGTAAAAACATGGAGCTCATGTGTGATGAACACACAAGGCATGGTCGTGACTGTCAAAGACATTCGGTGTGTACTTGTAAACATTGGAAATCTATTGAAAAGCAGTGCAGTGGAAAGCAGAAACAGGTTCTGCGCCAACAACCCTACAGCTGAATCCAAAACAAAATGGAAGCTCATACAGGATTGATATGAAATAGTGACCACAAGTGACCAAACCACCCACCAAATGTTAATGTATATGACATAGAATATTATAAACATTACATTTTGCATTAAAATACTGTGCATATATTACACAGTGTTCTCTAGTAATATGACAGACGTAGAGAAACCCGTCTTATTATCTCTGACAGGTGTTCCTACATACAGGTGCACAAAGTATGAGCCAAACCACATTGTCAGTGACCCGATGCTAAAATATCCCACATATCCGCAATAAGCTTCAAGGCCTCAGCTGAAATCCAGTGGAGAGGAGGGAGCTTCCGCAGTTAATTAAGATGTACAGAGAGAGGGAGACGATTAAACCACATCTTCTCCTGGGTCATTTACCAGATGGATGAGGAACATGTCTAAAGACTCAGGGACAAGAATTAACAAGCTCAAATCTGTCTAATTAACTAATCTGATCTATTTCCCTACCCAATACCGAGGCTGAGGAATATCTGGGACAGGAAAGGGACCTCAGGCTTTTGGCTAGCTCGGTGGCAATTGTGTTCGGCCTAAGGCTACCGTGTTGTCAAACGTCCACAGGGAATAATATACAACGATGCCAGTGTATCACTGTTGTCACGTCGACACTTTTCCTCCTTGACCTACACCATGACTCTCATTTATCAGTGAAGGATTGTGTGTTGAAGTCCTGTGAAATACCAGTTGAAAAATATTCCATGTCATTTGGACCAGACGGTGTCTGCAGGTTGTTTATATTTATGTTACTTATTATATTTGTATAATTTAGTTGTTTGTAAATGTGTTATTTATTTAAAACTCAAAATTTATTTGTGCAATTTTGATTAAGGTATTTCTAAAGATACTTAATAAAAGAGCATGCGCTTTCTACTTGACAGACGTTATATTTCCGCGGAGCCATCTGAGCATAAATCCCACGGTGGCTTACATCTCATCATTCATTTCATTTTCTTAACGGCCGACCTCATGTTCTATCCATCAAGCAAAGACCCCAACTCATCATTTTCAACCCAAGCCCCACCAGCCTCTTTAATAGAAGATATTCATAACAATCCTGATTTTATGGACCTACTGGTTCCTCTTTGATCCGATATAGAAGACATTAAACCATCCACCTACCTGGGTCATCTTTCATTCACACTTGAGTCCTCCCAGGCCTATTTAGTGATGAGTAACCGCACAAACGTCTGCCACCTTTCCCTTACAGAGACATCTGGAGAAAGACGTGTGTTGGCGGTAAGAATAATATCTGCAAATGAAACGTTTAACACAAGTCCTCTGAGCAGCATTTCATTTACATGTCGGGGTGAAGCAACGTGGCAGAAAACACATGGATCATGCCCAGAAGACCTTGCCTAGTGGATTGTATTTAAAGGATGAAGTTTACTTCCTCTGGCTTTCTTTTACAAGAGGTCAGATGTCTCAGAACCAGCTATTAGGATTTGGGAAAGGACTTAATAATATTTTTTTTCTGCGATTTCTCAAACACTTGCTCTGCTAAAGTTTTTACATTTTTTGTCAACTTGTTGCAACATAATTGTAGTAACAAGAGAAGTGATGCATTTATGAAATATATTGAGTCAATTGCAAAATCAGCTAATCAGCTAAAGATTTTAAAATTGAGCTAAAATACATATAATTATTGTTATCTACAGTTTTAAAAAGGGTCAGTTTATTGAAACTTATTGAAAATATAACTAAACCCTAAAAATGTAAGAAAAAACTAAAATTGAAGATTGAAACAATAAAATAATATACAAAAACTGAAACAACCCAAATACATTTATTTTTAATTTTGATAATTTCATATCTATAAAACATTAATTAAAAAAATTAATAGAAAATTAAGACTCTAAAATATAAAATAATAAAACTCAAAACTTAACTATAATAACTGTAATAAACTTCAGGCTTGATTTCCTAGAGACATGAAAGGTAGCGTTTTCATTTTGCTTTAGCGCGAACTAAATGAGCAGTTCTTAGGTCCTAAAACTGAAGTATATTGAAACACAGCGACCATGCCAAGATTTCCTCCTTTGCTTTTCTGGCAGTCCCCCAAGTAACTAAAATGTTTATTCTTTTATGTTAATAGAGATGCGATTTCCATAAAAAAGCACAGTCTGAATTGCATTGGATTGCCTTGGCTAAGTCACACAGGCTTCTTCCGTAATCCATCAGCTGTTTTCATCACTGAATATCACAAGTACGTTTTGAGATGATGACGATGTGCTTCAGACGCCTCAGGACTACTTACGAACAAAAGCATCAATCAACCGTGCTCACACGTGTAGGCGATGGAGATCTCTTTATTGATCGGATTTCCTAACACACGCAGCGTGCGCTGAAGTGTTTTCTCGTGAGCTAAAAGCATTTGATTGATTTAGTTTTTTTCAGGGATCTGGTTATTCATCATGGAAACGATGCTTTTCTTCAACCTTTACTCTATGATCCAGAGATCAACTGAAAATTCATTTATTTAAGTAATGGACATTCCACATTAGCCATATGACCAAATAGATGATTATATAAAAGCACATTGCATATTTTAAATTCGATATTTAAAGAAAGAGTGCCGATACAATATACACTTTAAAAAATATTTTACGTGGCTTAGTAAATATCACCAAAATATTAATATATTATAATATGTAAATATATTAACTTAACGAAATCTTTTAAAAAGATAGGTAGAAAAAAAGAAGAAAAATTCAGTACACTAAATTGTTACAATTTATTTTTCTAACATTAGCAAATAATTTGTAGGTTTGTGGAATGAAAAAAATACGTAAGCATTTAACAAATATTTACATGTAATATACACCAAAATTTGGGGGGTTAATCAAGTTTACTTATTTTTTACTTGCACATAAACAAAAAGTCAAAAATTGTATTTGATTTCTTTCAAAGCTTTTAAATGTTCTATTTTTTTGTGTAAATTGTTTCACATACAAACACAGTAGAATTTTTGGGAGTGTAGGACAAGTTAAAACTTTTAATTCATTTATGGTAACTGTTAAAATACTTTGAAGAAGTAATTGATTTTCTTTGCAGATACGTCATGGAAGACACAAGGAATCCCAGTCGCTCCATTTCACACTTTTTCACACTTTCTAGTTCTTTATTTCTGCTTATGTCTCAGTATTATGTTATATTTTTTTGCGTCCTTACCACACAGCTCAGTATAACCAGTATTAAAAAGAACTGTCTTGGGACATTCATAGATTTGAACTGAATTGACTCCAAATAACCAAAAACATCCATCTATGGCATCCTACGCCAATCAAGTAACTACCATTATAGACCTCCTTGGTTAGAACATTGTGTTCTTATTGACTGATCGAGAGCCTTGATTTTCTTCCATGTTCAAGAAACCAGGCTTTTCAGCATCAATATGTGATTTTTAACTGGAGAAATCTCACTAACATTTCATTAAGTGAGTCCTTGTCTTCATTAAAGATATCTAATGGCATCACTACCAGCGGCCCCTGACAGAACACTTTGTAAATAGGATTGACGCCAATTAAAGCCACTTCAACCAAATCTGTTCTTTCCAGATCTAAATATATCTCCAACTCTATTATTCAATCCATTTTATGATCTTTCTGAGGAAACCGATTTGAAAAACGCATCTGAAGACTTCTAGTTCATATTGATGTTTGCACAAAATGACACTTTGATGGGCTCAGTCTAATATTGACTAAGAGAGGAGGAACAAAATCTTGTTTACAGCTTTACCTGTTCTTGTGCTTTCTTTATTTTAAATTTGGGTTGTGTATGAACACATGCTGTACATTTGACAAACATGAAAATCCCTTCAAAACATTTCAACAGACCTTGAATTTGTGAGGTTATGTAATATTTAATATTTAACATTTCTGAGGTTGAAAAATACTAAATAGTAAATCTTGCAAAGCCTGTAAAGAATGTCTGGGTCAACTTGTATCACAGTTTACTCGACTTATTGGTGGCTTTGTTTTTTCTTAAGAGTTTTAGGGCAAGTTCCCTTCTAATTCTCATTACCATAACACGGTTTTTTTTATGTTTTTTTTCAACTAATCCCTTTTGACTCAGATTATTTCCTTCAAGTACCTCCTGATATTTCAAAACTTTTAGTAGTTTAATACGGCGTTACTTTTTTTATCCACATTAAAGTTTATATCAGTTGTTTCTATACATCACTAGCGCTATGGCAAAAAAAAAAATTATACTCTGGTATACAGTTCTGTATACATTTGTATACAAATATGATATCCTGCTATTAGATATCCTAAAGTTTGTCTTCATTTATATCTTAATCATAAAATATTTGTATTTTTATTATAAATAAAGTATCATTTTTAAATTGTTGATATATTGCAAAAATATATTATTTTACTTTATTTTATTAAAGAAAATTTGTTTGATATCCTTTCATACAGTATTTTGTTATATTTCACCACCAGTTTTAAACATGATGTCTACCCTTTTGCAGTATTTTAAAAATGTATATTATTGCATGAATAATAATAACTTGGATTTGCATTTTACCATGAGATGAAATAACACACCGTTATAGCCACCATATTTGATCTGATTTCCTTGGTTGTTTCTCAATTCACATAGGTAAAAAACGTTATAATGGGTTGCATAAAAAATTCTGCTATCTGTTTTTAGGATTTCTTAATTGTGATTTGCAGTAGAAATCACCCCAGACATTCTCTTCATATTTTTTTTAGATTTACTCATTACAGCGTTGAGATGTAAGATCAAGACAGTACATAATCTGCATAGTTAAATAAATGATTACTGTCAGATAAGTTTGAATCTCTGTGGCATCCCTAGAAATGAATTCAGATGAGCTTTGCTGTCATACAGTGTATCATTGTTAATCCATCACCTACCGCACATGTCACTTTGAACACATCTGCTTATGGTGTGACAGAGCATAAAGCCTCTTAGAGATGAGGGATTAAGTCGGCATGCAAACCCCACATCGCCATAAAAGAGTGAATGTGTTGGAGGACTATTAGAGGTATTCAATAGGGTTTGAGCTGCACTATTTGTGAGTAATGAAGGAGAGATGGACTATTCTGCTAAAGGGATATGACGAAACTGTTCGACTGGGCAAACTCTGGGGGAACGTGATGAGGTTTGGCTCAATAAAGGGAACGCGCCCTGACTGCCTTTCTGTTTCTTATCCCAAATCGAGCGAGGCCTTAAAAATGTAATCTGATTGCTAAAGCGTTCATTCTACAGTGAAATTAATCTCAGACTGAATTATCGACGCTACGCAAAACTTATCAAATTCTGAGTGTGAAAAACAAAGAAAGAAAAAGCACATTAGATAAGAAAAATCAATGGCCCGGTATCACCCCTGGGTTGAACGTGCACTTTAAAGGAGCCTACAGTGAAAGGCAAATGATAACCCGGCTAACAGATGCCGAGCCACAATGCTGTCTTTCACAAAAAGCATCGGCTTTCTTTGTACACAGCGGTGAACTTGTTTCATTGACCTCCATATCTTTGATCTATTCTCTGCAGGCTAGAGCTGGACACGGCAAAAGCATTTTTCTAAAGGGGACGTTTAAAGGAATAAAGACAAAAGTGAAAATTCTGTCATGAATTACTTACTCTCTAGTTGTTCCAATGCTGTATCTTTGATATCTTCTTGGACCTTATAGACTACACAGATTATTTTTTCACATTTTTGATGTGGAACAATTTAAGCTTTGAAATTAATTAAATATAATTATGAAGCTTCGTGTTCGTAAAAAGTAAAAAATTTAAGTAAATCAGATCAACTCAAATATTTCAATTAGAATACGCCAAAAATATTAGAAACATTTTTGATTAAGTTAATGAAAATGTTATTTTTGTAATATGTACTTAGAAATATTTTACAGTATATCACAAAGTGGTAGTCAAATTTATCCCGGAACCTTTTACTGTCATACATTTTCTAAATATCTAATATTGCATTTAACAGAGCAAAAAAAATTTAAAGCATGTAAAAATGTAAATGCTAATGATTTTTTACTATGGTAATCAATGGGGTCCAAGAACTGTTTGTTTAAAAGCATTCCTACAAATATCTTTGTGTTTATCAGAGCAAAGAAATGTATACAGATTTCAACAATTTAAATGTGAATAAATGATGACGGAATTCTTATTTTTGGGTGAACTACCCCTTTAAAATACGCCTTAATACAGAATCTCAATGATAAGCTCTAAGGGCAAACGCATATATCTGGCAATTAAAAAGTCATGCAGCCAAGGTCAGAGTTAAAATGTGATTATTGCGATGACTAATCCGTATGTATGGAATCGTATTAACCTTTACCTAAGTCCTAAGTTCAGCTTTGAGCTCTTTGAGATTTAATATGCAAGCCAACGTTTATCACCGAGACCCATATGTCACGCCCGTAAGAGTTCAACTGTGTCAGTAGTCCGAGAAAATGCAAATGTGTTAAAAATAAATGGAATCTTTAAAATGATTTCTACCTTTAAAGATGCTTTGTTTTGTAGTCCCGTGAGTTTTAATTGGAAGCAAATGTAAACTGGCCAATCAGAACGGATATGCACTATGACATCATAAGGTGTTTAAAAAAAGCAAGTAGACAAAACACAGAGAGTACACTTATCACAATGGAATTAGAAATGAAGCTTTTTATTTTGGTTTTAGATTAGACATTAGAGATTAGTTTATATTCTATGTTGTTTAGTTTTTGAAAGACTTACTCCTGTTAGTCTATAAATATTTTATAAAGTGAGATGTAAAACCGAAAATAACAGAAAACCCCAAAAAATAAATTTGTGAATCAGAACAGACATACATGAAAACTCAAGAGAACGTGCTTCCATTGATGTTGAGTAATTTCATTTCCTGTCCTCCACCACCTTTAACTGAAGGAGTGCAATATCAGCTTATTATTTAATTGTCTATGCAGCAAAAACACAAATAAACTGCCACTGTTCGGTCGACATATTTTCAGAACTTACACAGGTTGACGAATATTTTCAAGATGGGTCGCTTGAGGATTTAGTTTGCTCCTAATGGCCGGGCAGGGTTGTTTTAACTGACCCTGACTGTTTGGGGGTCAGTGCTTATGAGACCTGCATATAGACATATTTCCACTGAGGTTAACCGTCACAGGCTGACTCAGGATCTGTGATGCTCAGGGATCTGCTAACCTGCTTACTATATACTCGCTAATGACTGTGGTGTGGTTGGTTATCTAATGTGACCTTTACCCTTGTATGTAATGTTGTCCAATAAAAAAGACACAGTCACACTTTTATAAAATCACTCGTGTTATCAGATAGTATACTTTAAACTATAAAATCAGATATTTTACTATGATGCCTTTTATTTTGGAAATTCCATTAAATTTAACCTAACCTCAGCATTGTATTATAACAATATATATATTGTACTGTTTATACTTTGCAAGTGCTATTTTTTTACCTTTTTATTTAATTTTGCCTTGTCAGCCATAGGCTAATAACATTAGCATCATGTTAATGTCAAATTCAAAAAAATTAATAGCAAAATATTTTTTGTGAAAAGTCTTCCATGCAAATGACGTTTGCATTCTAAAGTGACACATATTTAAATACAATTTATTTGATCATATTTCATTTCATATCTTCTTATTTCTGAAACTTTTTCGTCATCGTTGTTGTTGTTGTTATTGTTGTTGTTGTTGTTTTGTTTCATCGGTTGCAATCGCATGGCCCAAAGTTAACTTCCTGTCCGTGTTTGCTTATCGACATGTATCGACATTGATTGTATATTCATTGTATTAAAATTTATAATTTGTTAAATGTAATGTTGTGTAACTTGTCGTATTGAAGTTAGGTTCACTTTAGGCAAGTTAACAGTTATTCTTATCCCAAATCATTCAGACTTGTGACACTTATAATTTGCTAACCGATGCAAATGACTTTTTACTTTTACTTGTTAATAGAAATAATCCAAAATGACTTTGTTCGTTGCAAATGTGTAACGGAAGTTATGTTTGGGCCACAGAGCAATGTTGGTTTATGTGCTTGCTTCGAAAACATCTTTAGAGCGAAAATGTATTTCATGTAAAGCTGCTATTTAACAACTAGGCACTGTAATTTATTTTTAATGATTGTCCTTTGTTGACAAGAGACAGCAAGGCATCTTGCAGGGTCTCTGGATCAGAGCAATTTACCTGTCATGTTGACAGCAGGGCTTTAAAAACGAAGTTTTTATAAACGACATGTCATATTCACATTTAAAACCACTTCAATCATCCTCAAACTTTGTGAAAAGCCAATTGTGAGTGTCCTCACGATACAGCAGTGAGTCCAGAACATGGTAATGAGATTCAACATTACCGCCCAAGGTCTGGTCAGAGTAGATCTTAGGGTAATTTGAGTTCATGGCTGTCGGCACTGACCCGATCCTCCCCAGAATCCATTCAGAGCAAATCAAATTCCACATTTTGTGCTCCATGTAAAACTAGCTGACATGAAAATGGAAAAGAGGTCAGAACAAACAGATGAGGGAAGTAAGAGATTAAACGTATTACTTATTTCGTACAAATGATTGCCGAATTACGTTTAATGGGGCCTGTAGATTTCACACACATAAGGGGTAAGTGTTACTTTGAACATTTCAATGGCCTTAACCGGAAAGGTTTTTATCCATAAACACATTAGCAGTGTATCCTAAATCTGATATCAGCCCTAACCTCCAACAATCGAGTGACTGCCCTGAGTTAAATGTGTGAATTTTAAGCTATAACGTTTGCTCTATAGGTTAAATGACACCTAGGGAACCAGAAGTGATGCTGAGCAACACAATGATATTTCTGAGTGTCTGATGACTACCACAGAATGGATTAGAACCACCCTCTATTGCTTTTTGTTTTTAGATGTAGAATGAAAAAAGTCAAGTAATAAAAGTCTGCACTGTAAAAAAATTATTTGTTGGGCTTAATAAATATCACACAAACACAATTTATTTTTTGAACTTATTAAGATTTGTTAAATTTTTAATGGATCTTTTCAGTGACAATATCAATTTTTTTTAATTAAAAATCAATAAAAAATATTTTTTAGGTTTATTTAATGAAAAAAGTATTTGTGACGTATATCTTATGTTTTAATATAATATAATTGTAAAATATATATTCCAGTTAATCAGATTTTATTATTTTCTTAATGTAAAACCTTTTAAACAGTATTTATATAATTAATTTTAATGATTTAAAATGAAAAAAAAATTGTGTAAATTGTTTTACAAATAATCACAACAATTTTTTTACAGTGCAGAGCTCTCATTTTACTTTTTCAATTTAAAACAGATTTTTACATGCACAGAAGAGACACTTATTTAATGCATTTTAAGTTATATTTTAAGATTCATTTTCTCATATTTAAAGCAGACTGCATATTCTGACTATGACATATCTGCTGCTGGACACACATCAGCATGCAAATTACAGTGCCATTTACAGCCCCTGTCATGTAAATCAGAGGTTGTGTCTCCGTCACAGACTCCCTGCTGCGGCAGTCTGGCTTTCTCCAACAAAGTTGGAAAAAGAAAAAAGCCAATGAAAAAATTGTATTAAAGAAGAGAGAAAGAAAGACAGCAATAGAGAGAGATAGAAAACAAGAGGTTAGTTCAGAAAGAGAAACAAATGAGGTGAATCCACAGCGATTAAACATAGGGTGAGCATGCCAGTTTCTATCATCTCATGATCACTAGACTCATCAACACGGTCTTTGTGATAAAGATGTTTCAATTTATCTGCATTATGATTTCTGCTTTATGTAGTTGCTTCCACAAGGGACACCGAAAATCTCGGATTTAAGATCTAGCTTATGTACAGCTGTAAAAAGTTTTGAAAATGGCATGACATAATACAAAATATTGAAGTTTTATATTCGCAGCTCATTAATCACACAAGCAAATTTGCGAAGTTAGCCGAGTCAACTACGTTGTACAAAAGGTCATTTTTACTTGCTTCAATTGAAGCGCACAAGATGCTCTTTGGAACATTCTCAAATCGTGCTGGGACAACATCCAATATCATTACGTTCTGCAAAACTTATGGCGCCCGTGCCAGCTTGAGTGCATGCGGCGGTTAAAACAAAATAAGGACATAACAGATATTAAGAGATTTACAAAATCGCCTTCTCTCTGTTCTTATCTTTCACCGCAAATTTGATCTAACTGTTCTTAAAAGTTTTAATATAAATATTTTTTTTTCAGTTTTAAGTGTGATCTTTTTTTTATTTAATAATACCTTCCAACATGTCAGAGTAATTACCAGCATGCTGTGTAAACTTAAGAATTGAAAGTTTTAGATTAAGATTGAACTAGTTAAGTTTAGTGAACTTTACTTTATTATAAATAATTGAGTTTCGTGGTACTATGTTTCCAAAAATGTTTTGCGTTATTTAACTTATTAGGGTTAACAGTGTGTGAACACAATTTTTTTAAACTAAATGCAATATAAAGCATTTACAGTAGCCACATTTTTGGACCCTTATGAACTGTAAATACAGACAGCGACGTCCGTCTCGGTTAGCCCGAGTGGTACTCTCCCGTGTGTGCAGAGACATAAAATACAAACATTAGCCTTAGCGAAATCAATATAAAGCAGCCATCGACAGACCCATGAGGCAGTTGCTACAAAATATCACTAACCGAATGATTATACCCCGGAATTTATTATTTTATGTCTGCACCGTCCAGATTTGGGCGGCGGAATCCTTGAGGTCTAAAATCGATACGATCATCAAACAGTCAAAGCTTTTTATATCTGTCCAACTGTGCTCTTATATCAAATTTCACCAGCAAAAGAATGACAATGCGTAGTCAATGCTGACTGACTACTCTGTTATCATGTGCCACACATCCTCTCAATGAAAGTTATCACTGCTTATAAAGTTACGGCGAACCTCGCGTAGGCGTCTATTCCCGAGGATTATGGGTAAAGAACAAAGTAGCAAAGGTTCACTTCCTTTAGCACGCTGTTGCCGTGGTGATGGATCTCGGTGCCCTTTGGAGAGAATCAAAGGTATAAACACAGTGATATTGCGAAATGTCACAATGACAGTTATGTAATAAATCAATGCCACTCGTGTCTGTTTGCCCACATTCTCGCTTGGCCCTCCTAGATTTTGTAGCTGTTGGCTTAAAATATAATTGATCATTATTATATTAATGCAAAAGATGTGAGTACTTCACTCTTTCCTTCTTTTCAAATGAAGAAGTTTCAGATCCTTGACAAATATTTTCCCTCTGTTCCAGATACAACAACTCATTTGAATGAAACTGTTCATTGCTCTCTCCTTTGCACGTACAGGCTTACTTTTTCTCGTTAAAATATATGAAAATTTATTGATTGCTATTAAATATGAACTGTGTTGAGTAAAGTGCCTGTAAACAAATATTGCGAGGTCAGTCTTTTTTGATTGGTCATTCAACTTGTATAATTTATTAATTCATATTTCTTGTAAATTCTAAATAGCACTTTAAGCACTTATCCAGTTTCAGGTGTCTCTTCAATTTAGACTAGAAGATTTTTGTGTATTCGCTAATGCGTTGCCTAATATGAAAGGCTTGAAGTAGACTTAATAAGTGCCATTTTGCAAACAGTTTTGCCATTATAGTGATAGCTCAACCAAAGAGGTTTTTTCTTATCATTTATTCACCCTCCTGACATTCTGTAGCTGCAGAACACAAAAATATATTTTGAAAAATGTTGGTGAACCAACAACACTGGTCCCCATTTACTTATGTTATATGGACACATAGACATTATTTTAAAGTCCCCGTTTGGTCGAAACTTTCACCATCAAAATAACACGTTAAAAGTTATTTCTTTGCGAAAATATTTTAATACCTTAAAATCGGGTGTAACCACACCTCAGCTTCAATAAGTATGTGCAGATAAAAATTATCCAAATTAGCCCCGCCTCCACTCAAGAATTTTTTTGTTGAGTAGAGAGAGTAATAGGCAAAGAAATAAGATTTTTTGAGGGTTAGGTGTGGAAGGAAAAAAGGAGTTTTAGGCCAAGTGGGCTGGAAGAGGCAGATCTGATCCAGAGAAGGCACGAGAAAGACTTCACTCATTGTCCGAGCAAAGGGATCTGGAGGGCACATATGTGTGTATCGGCGAGTGAAGGTTGGGGGTTGCTTAACCTGTGGTGGTCTTGTATCCTGTAAATAGGGATTTGAATTCAATGCAATCTTATCGGTTCCACTCTGAGACCACTTTTGCAACCACTTTCTCTATTGTCTGCAGAGGTTTGTTTGTGCAGACTTTTAGAAGTAGAACATTGCAGTAGTCAAGCCGTGGCAGGACCAGTGCCTGAACATGGATTTGTGTAGCATGCTCCGAGAGAAAGGGTCTGATCTTCCTAATGTCGTAGAACAGGAATCAGCAGGTTCTACATGATCCATGAAGGTTAGCTGTTTGTTGATTACCACTCCCAGATTTTTGACTGTCTTGGAGGGCTCAATCATTGATGATCCTAATTGAATAGAAAGATTGTGACAGGTAGTCCGGTTGGTGGGAATGACAAGGTTTATTTGTAGATGATGGTCCTTAATCCAGTGTGAGTTTTCACTTAGGCATGCTGAAATGCTGGGAATAGTGTCAGATTTTCAGGATGATATACAAAGTGGAGCTGTGTGTTCTTCACATAACAATGATGGGAAAAGACATGCTTTTGAATGATGGATCCCAATGATGTCAGGTAGACCGAGAAAAGGTGCGGTCCAAGCGCTGAGCCCTGAGGTACACAGGAGTTGAGAGTTTGTGATTTAGACTTCAATTCTTTACAAAACCCTAAAGGATCTACCTCAAATGTAGGATTGCCTTAAGGATGGAAAGGAGAATGCAATGGTTAAATTTGCCAAAGGCAGCGGTGAGATCCCTATTACATTTTTATAAAATAAAACTTTCCCTACAAGCACCAATAAATCATGTACAATAAAACCAGAAATGAGTAATAAAGCAAATATGGGCAGTTGTGATTTTTATGCCGACGATGTAGTCAAAATCTATTGAAGGCATTATTTTCATAAGCTCCTATTCAATCAAAGTGACACGAACATTTATGTTAGAGAGTTGTAACTTGGTGGGCACACGAGAGCACATGAACTCGGTTCTAAATTTGAGTGGTGAGATCAAAAAACCTCATTGTAGTGAGTCCTGGAGGCTTTGATGTGCAGCGGGCCTCAGATGAGAAAACCAATCGCTGCATGTTGATTACATTGCCGGAGTCACCCATGTATGCATATGATTTAATGGGACTACATTTTGAAGATCAAAGGGATTGGGAAAAGGCCTAATGTAGAACGCTCTACCTTAATACGAAGCCAAGGGGGACTTTCGGCACCAACGTGGCATACAAAACTCCTGATGTCATGAATGACCCGGATCAATCCCACATCTGAAAGCGGGAGTCCAGTCAATCGATGGCGCGATTAATTACAAGTTGATGTGTTTGAAATCAATGCGCCAAATGTCAGACATGTGTTCACAGCTGTTTTTAGAAGTAAAAGCTGGGAAACAAAAATCGTAACTAGAGGCCACACAGGGTAATTTAAGAGGACGTGAAAATATCAGGCTGTCACCTTTTTTGTAAAAAAGGGTACAGAAACATGGTCAATATAATGTAATACAACCGCTGTTGCTGAGGGCCACAAAAATAGCAAGTAGTTATTAAGCAAACACAAGCTTCTGATGTACACTTTAAACACCCCAGAGCAATCTTACTAAACAGGTATACTTTGCACCACATTAACTATTATAAAAACAGCATAGAGCTCCGGACAAAAAAGATTTAAAAAATAATAACAGAAGTTTGATTAAAAAAATGGATAATTTATATGGTTTTTTAAACACTTTGCATGTTTCCTGTTTTGCTTTTGCTCCAGTGACAATTAAGGATGGACTTTCATGCTTGCTTTAAAAAAAATAATGATTCAAACAAATCCAAACTTTATGAAGTAAATTAAGTATGTAAGACTTGCTGACCAGCTTGGTAAATGACATGGGAATGTTTTTGCTTTTTGCCAATTTCAAGCAGGCTCCAAACAGTAACAGTTAGACCTGAAATCAAATTCCTTTTACTGCTAAATTTACATGTTATTATTGTTATTCACGTTACAGCTTATATTTTCATAATTAAAGAAATCTGCATCCTAATATCACAAATAATACATCCTAGTTTAAACTAGACAACTGTTTTTATATAAATGGTAGTAGACATGTAATTTAATTTTTAAATAATATGTTTTTGGTCACACTTTAGATAAGGTTCGGTTCTCATGATTAATTAACTATTAACTCCGACTTTTGCCTCAATTAACTCTCTATTACTGCTTATAAGGTACATGTTAGATTTTAGTATAGGGTACAAATATAGGATATAGAATAAGGCCTTCATTTGTGCTTTATATTTACTAATTAACAACCAATAAGCAAGTAGAAATGTGTCCCTTATTTGTATTGTTATATTTTATATATTTTAAATTCATATTTTAAATTTGGTTATGGTTATAAGTTCAACCCACCCATTCTACCCCTTTTGCTCCATGGTGTCTGATGTCCTCTGGGAGCACATTTCCAGTCTCAGGTCAACTGAGAGAAAGTGACGTAAATCAAACGATCCTGCCTACCTGTCTCTTCATCAGTCTCTTCTTTCTTCTTCCTCTGAGGATGTTGTTGAATATATAAGACGGGCAAAGTCAGCTACGGTTAAAATCCTGCTGGACCTTTCAGCTGCTTTTGATACAGTTAACCATTGCATTCTTCTTTAGACACAAATCCCTCAGAATTGCAACATCACAACACCGGTGTACTTCAGGGCTCATTGCTTGGCCCGCTGGTCTTCTCGATCTTCATCACATCATTAGGATCCAATATTCAGAGACATAGCTTTTCCTATCTCTGTTTGAGGATAACACGCAGCTGCACTTCAGGTTCCATTCTGATGGTCAGACGGTTTCCGCCCACGTCTCAGCAGGCCCAAGGGACATCTCACTTTGTATGAAGGACAACCACCTACAACTGAAACTTCTAAAAACGGAACTACTTCCGTCACATTCGTTTCTATTCAACTAAGATCATCCACCATTGTGACCTCCGGGACAGCCAGAAATTTGGGAGTGGTAATCGACGATCAACTTACCTTCACAGATCATGCTGCCAGCGTTGACATCTCCTGCAGATTGCTTCTGGACAACATAATTAAGAATAAGCCTTTATTTTAGAGCATGCTCAACTCGATGGACTCCCGGCCTGCACTACCAAACCTCTGCAGATGATAGAGTATGCGCACTACCTTCTCTCGCTAATACACATGTGTTTGCCCTTCAGATCCCTGTGCTTGGCTTGTGAGATATATCTGATTGTGCCATCCCAAAATATGAATGACTCGCTCCAGCTTCTTACAAAACTCCAGCTTCCTAAGGGATCGTCCTGGGAAGCCTTTAGAATTTTTCAAGGAGTCTTCATCTATTCTGCGCCTCTATTGGCTGTTCTTTCTTCAATATAAAAAAACATTCATTTCAAGACATTTTATATAAAATAATTATAAAAAAAGTGTTATTAAAAAAACATGTATATTTGCTAAATTATATTTTTGACAATAAAACAGATTTCATCTATAGGCACATTTACACTAAACTTAGAAACATTTCACTCCAGTGTCCCAATTCTTTTGACCTGTATTAAATTATTCGTACCATAATTGTTTTACATTTGCATCCATGACTTGTATCCACGGCTTTAATCCATCAAATATTGTGAAAATCGTTATAGACATAAATTGGAATATAATTAAATTAAGGTGAAAGATGATCTTTTTAGCAGGGACCACTACGGGCCACACCAGCCAATAATAGAGGGACAGAAAAATCAAACCACATCCCAAACGGCATCTTAATACAAACAGAAAGACAGAGGATGATATTTGCTACAGCACATGTGCAAACTTTGAACAAGGTATTGAAAAGAGTTCTCTGCTGGAAAGTGATACATCCTGTAATCTGCATTCAAACAAACTCTACACACAAAAAGAACAAAATATTCATTATTCAGCATGAGACATGTCTGATTCTCCACCCCGCTTGTGACTCCACAGTTGAGATGCTAATACATTGTGAAATATCAAACAAACATATTTGCTTTTCATTCAGTCACCTGATGCTCTGTTTGTGAAAGAAACCCGCATCTCTTACACTGAAGAGGACTGTTCAAGCTTCCTCAACCCCAATCAAAATCAAATGTTTGTGTGATTTTTCTTCCTCGGGTTGATACCAGAGGCCCATAGCTGTGCTTGGCATGACTCATTTTATGTTTTGCTACTTTTTAAATAATTTTTTTTTCTGTAGAGAGTGCTAAATATCTGGCAACGTCTCTCTCTCCCCAGGCGTCGGATCTCGGCAGGAATCACACAAGCTGAGGTGCTAAGCACATTCCTAAAGAATGGAGTTGATATTTTCCTCTCTCTCTTTCTCTTTTATGGCATTCCAACCGCTTCTTTTCTATTTCCATCACAGGCCTTGAGGGTTTACAAGGCTCAGAGGCATTAGAAACACTGCCTAAATATTCACAGACGCATGTGCGACTGTGGCTTTGAATAAAAGAAACAAGTACAAAGCAATCAGGAGCCAAACAGGGTTTAAAGCATGATGGCAGCCATATTGACGTTCACATGGCGTTTTGAAATGATTTACTACAGCTCAAATGATTTGGCTGCGCAGCTGAACACGTCCTGGGTAAGTCGTGCCTCACTGATGCATACTCTGATTTGCTGGGTATGGTGTCATGCCTGATAGCAGGTACAATAATATCTCTATCGGAGGAAAACAAACAGGCTTGTGCAGTTCAGTAAACAAATAGCTTTTTGATTTATATTATTTTATTAATTTAAGTGGTTACATGAAACAGATTTTGAAATAGAACTTGATTTGCATATTCTCATTATTTTGAAGTTATATTATGTTTAATTATACTAAGTAAATCCAATCATGTTCGTTTAACTGAAATAAAATGTTTGTACATTAGGCTTCAAACCAATGTTTTTAAATCAACCTAGTCATTTCCAGTCATGCATTATGATGAATAATTTGATATAAAGATCCCCAAACAGGCTATGATAAAATATATTGTTGCAATTAGCAAGAATTTCGGTTAAATAACTTTTAAATTCGCTTTACTATTTTGTTTCCCCATTTAAGGTAAACTCTGTTTAATTTTCAGTTATATGTTGCATCGCTTAAGCTTAATCGTTATTCATTTATTCAATTGCTTCCTCCTTCTGACAAGTTTACCACTCTCAATGTTTCCAGCACTATTTTTACCTTTTTTTGCATTAGGGATACAGGAGGCGCTTTAAGATTGCATTTTCCTTCAAAAAATTGTACATAAAAAATTTGTACAAATTCAACACTTTATAAAGATGTGAATTCCCGAGAGATCAGATCCTGCATTAATTGTTTAACGTTCGTAGTTTGTAAAGTTTTTTAAAGTCATAGTTTCTATCCACGAGTAGCTATGACTATTATTATTAAGCAATGATGGTTAATTAATTGCAGGCAGGAGTTGTTCTTTTTATTAGGTCATGTAGGGCTCCGCAAAAGTACCCAACATATTTTTTTAAAGGTCGCCAGGAACTATTTGCCAGACCACACAAACACAATGCTTGTTGAAAGGACTTTATAATCAATATTTTTTTCAATAAACCTAAGAAAAAACAAAACCATAAAATTAACACTGAATTACTTATTTAAACACACAAACTAAATAAATTAATATTTAATGAACTAATTTACATTTTTAGTAGGCTACAACGTCTGTGTTTAGAAAAATGTGAATAAGACAAATGCATAGGTGGTAGTTATGCAACTACAAATGGCATCTTTTTGTAAACCAGCAGCAGCTTAGCTTTTTTTATATTGTTGCTTTCTCAGTAACATTCTGTTAACTGTCAGGAATGTGTGATAGAGCAGCAAAGTTATCGTCTGAGAGAGGTGTGCGTGGCGGCGTGTCGTACCAACCTGGAGAATGTTTTCCGTGTTAAGTTTCCACGGCTGTCAAAATGTTTTCTCCCTTCCCAGTAAATACATTTCTCTCTCTTTATACATTTGGTTTCAACTGCCAGCCCTGAGTTCACCATAAAATGTCTTTGTGCACCCAACAGTTTTTACTCAATTTCCCTTCATTAAGTAAATTTACACGCTTAAGAGTTCAGTGAAGCTACTGTAAGTACGTTTTGTAAAGACAAGCTTGCCTGTGTTTTACAGTATCAACTACTTTTCCATTTCAAACTAGCTTCCTAAACGAAGTGTAACCTTCCTGCAATATACACAGGCCTATACACATACGCAAGCATGCACATTTACATCTATCTCCAAGCAGTTTGCTCCCGAGAATCTAATCATTTTGCAGGGATACAATAATTGAATCCTGTTAGCAGAAGAGGTTGGCAAATAGCTGCTCTTAGCCGTGATTGGATTCAAATATTCCGAGTCTGGCATGTTAAATCACAACCTGCAGGAAAACAACTGTAAATAGCTTTAAAACCAGGGGACGCTGTCTAAGTACACGTCTGGTCCGCAGACGAAGCCAAACAGACACCGACAAAGCGGAAAGACCAATAAGACAAGCAATTTCAGTGTGCAATTACAACGTGGATGCATTCAGTAAACTTGAGTGACATATGGAAGTCATCCATCATAATAAAAAACAGAGCACGGTTGTTTTGCTTAGGCGTTGTTGTGCAGCGTTTGTGGAATAAACTTCATCATAACCCCTTCATAACGGGTCACCTATGAGACAGATCTTAAAATCTAATGATCGTGAAAATAACGCATATTTAGTGACGAATGAAAAGGTATTGGACTACAAAAGGTAATTTGCACTATAAAACGTGTTTGCGTGTTGGCGTGCTGCGCGGGAATGTCTCCCCGCAGTCAAGTAGGCCTCCTACAGAATAATTAAAACGGTGGGATGCAGGTGAGAAAAGAAGCGAGAGATAAAACAAGAGTGAGAGAGCGAGGGAGTGATGTTATATAAGCGCTGTATGTTACCATCCTCATATTTTATTCACAGAGAGAGAGCGATAGGTGGCTGGAGTCAGGGAGTTTCCCTACTAACCATTGTTTTCATTCTTATAATTGCCTTGTGAACAGGAATGCAAGGGATTATGGGAAAGTAACTGTTGTTTTAATGGTATTGTGATGTCTTACTTTACGATAGTTTTGGTATCAACCTTTCAGTGGATTTCTAAAGGTCAGCAACCGCATCAAAAGCTGAGCATTCAATTTAAAATCTACATGAAACGGCGCTCGTAAACAATTTGTTTACTTATGTAATGTCACACATTTCCGAGAGAAGCAAAGATGTTGGAAGGCTGTTTTTTGATTTAGTGTATGGTTTAGAATTGATTGGATTGTGATGCATTCGAAAGGAAGTTCTCAACGATTGACGATACCATGAATCAAATAATTTATGTGAAATAAGCAGACATAATTAGCCCAACCAATGTCGAAATATCTATGAAGCTATTAGGGAACTTTTTTGCCACACTTATGTGTCATAGATTATGTCAGACAAAATTTATGAAAGGTGTAGTTTTTATTTACACAGTAAAAACTCTAATATGTAAACATGTATATAAAATAAAATAAAATACAACAGAATCTTACTGTTGTATTTGACAGATTTTTTACCCATTTTTGAAATTACAGAAAGAGTCTACATATTTACAAGAATGTGTAAATTAATAAGACAAAATGTATTCAAGGAAACGTTATTTCGTTGTATTAGCACCCCAGCTTGTAAAATTCACAGTTTGTACTGGAGTTTTACAGTGATATTTTTTAAATACTACAAAAACCAATAAATTATAGAGAAAGAGTGCCAAAGTTAAAATGTTACAAATTTATTTAGTTCATTTATTCATTCATAAAATAGTACTATCGTTATAGTTTACAATGCACTTAAAAGTGGTTTGAAACCATGAAATAAATAAAAAATGAAGAAAAGGTAAAAAATGTCCAATAGCTTAATTTACATTTGCAGAAGGTTGTGGGTTCGAATCCCCAGTAGCAGCAGACAATGACTGAAGTGTCCTTGAGCAAGACATCTTACTCCTGGTTGCTCTGCAGTGATAATTGGCCACAGCACACTACTTGTAAGTCGCTCTAGATAAAACCGTCTGCCAAATCATTGAATGTTAATGAATCAGTAAGCTCAAAATAATTGTTAGTTGAACTATTAGGTAGAGATATATAGAAATTCTTCTTTGGCATGAGTTTACCAAATTGTCAAGTGAGTCTGTACATAGATGGCATTATTTAGGCTAAAGTTAAGAAAGCAAATAAGGCTCACCATTTTGATTGTATGAGATCACACCACGAACACTCAATCAATTATTTGACACCCCCATGAGCAAAGCACTTAACCTCGGGTAGCTCCGGGGAGAACGCTCTCTAGAAAGTGTACTGTAAGCTGCTTTGGACAAAACAACATCTGCTAAATGACCAATAACCAATAGCTGTGGTCACTGGTGCTAGACCAAAATGAATGAGTACAAGAGATCCAAATAACAAACACTTGCCGTGACCTTTTCACCTTTCTTCATCGAAGCCATTTTGTAGCGTTTGATCAAACAGGCACATCTCGAAAAAAACGCTGCATTAGTGCTGAGCATGGTAATTCATTCAAAGGATGAAACACACTGGGACTTAACAACAGCTTTTAAGAAGACAATTCTGCCGTGATGGAATTAATCTGCATGGCAAGAGGCTCTTGTCTTAATTAAATGCACTAGTGTGCTTCAACATGAGTTTGCTCTTCAGGTGTTTGTAGGGGAGAGGAAGGCTAAAGCATTAATAATGTGTGTGCGTGCACCAAATGTTCGATGTGGTTTGCTTTTGTTTTGTGCTGTATGTTATCATATGATTCATTTTTTTCTATGGTAAAAATTAAACAGCGTTGTGTAACAATGTTAATTCTAATGCATTTTCATAGGGTTGGGGATTTTCAAACAAACCGCAAAACCACAACCCACTCCCACTGGGAAAATTGTTAAGATTAATATGATTTCTGCCTGGTTGACAATGAAACTCCTACATTTTTACATTAAAAGAGGCCATGTGTCTAGAGACCAGAATATTATAGACAGTTGTGGGTGGGCTTCTTTGACTCAGGTCAATAAGCAAGTAACACCCTGGCACCCACCTAGAAAGTCCTTGTGACTGTGCGGCAATGCAATAAACTTATTATTAATAAACCACCAACGCAGTGACATTAAAATCGAAAATTGTGTGAAAGATGCAATAACCTTGTAGACTTGTGTCCAAATGCTGTGCTGAATCTTGAAAGCCTTAAGGAATAGTTCACCCACAAATAGAAATTCCATCATGATCTTTTCACCCTCAAAACCTATATGTGACTTTTTCTTCAGTGGAACACTAAAGATACTTTGAGAAATGTCTCAGTTGTTGTGTCTCGTTAAAGTGGAAGTTAATATGAGGTAGTGTTCTTTGATCACCAACATTCTTCAAAATATCTTCTTTTTTTCCTGCAGAAAAAAGTAAGCCATATAGGTTTAAGATTACATAACGATGAGTACATTTTTGGGTGCGCTATTTCTTTGAAGTACACTAACATTAAAAACAATATACACTCAGAAAAATTTTATTTTGTTTTACATGAAACAATTTACACTCAGCTCAATTAATATATGTTTAAATGTTATGTATATGTAAATGAAATAAATAGTTAAATCTGATTATTTCTATTATATTTCACCAAAAATGTTAGGTTTATAGTACAAATATATATTTGTTAAATTAATACTTTTAAAATTTTGAGAAATTACCTGAATTTTTATTAGTTTAATACGTTTCACCGAAAAAAAGATATTTAATGTTTTCAAAAGTAAATATTACTTTATTTTTATGCTATTAAATAAGCCATATTAAATACGTTTACAGTGTAGATAAAGAGTTCATCTACAACATGGTCTCAAGCCACTCAAAATAGCACAAAAAACACCGGACAAAGGAAGTTATGGTCATTCACAACGGTCCTCCCATCTTATCCAGAACGTCCATTTAAACCGCTGAGATCCACACAGCCCCTTATTTTTCCTGTCTGTCAAACAGAACATTTTTAAAGAAAATGTGGGGAGTGAGGACAAGCAAGACCAATGCGGTAAATGAGTGAGGGGCAGTGAGATGCGTCAGAGAGCCCTCGGGTTCAGCCGCCCCGCCACTCTCATCTGTAGAACAGGATGGCGGGAGCTGGGGGGAGCTGATCGCCAGTGCATTAGCATATACTAATTGCACAGCTTCTGTAATGGCTGCAGAGATGGGCTGAACCGCTCGAGCACGCCACGCTGAAGCTAATTTGAGCGCTCCATGTCCTGTGAGGCTTGGCCGAAAACAGCCGTCCTCACCACCACGAAATGTCCTATTAAAAGGGAATACAGAGGTTAATATGAAGTTTGTGAAACACTGGGTTGCTTGAGTGCTTATAAGTGTGTTCAGGTGCACTAACAAGCAAGTCGATATAGTTACGTATAGAACTATGACATTTTGAGTTTGAATGAACCAATAATACTACATTACATTACAGTGTAAACCTTGTGTATAGTTTCGAACCGTTTGGCGGTGTGTTATGCTTCATGAATATTTATGTTTGTCTTGTGGGTGTTAAAAGCATATTTGTGATTCATATTAAAATAAATATATTTTTTGCATTAAAATATTCCAAAAACCCTAGCACAGTGCAACATATTTAATTCACTTGTGTTTTCACATGTTTAAGTAAGTTTATTCCAAAGTAAAAGGCGTTCGTCATTTAACTTCTTTCCTTTAGACCTGTGTGATTATGTTTTCATTTTAAGGACTTGTTTAGAAATTTTTCTAATTTTTTGGGTGAACTGTCCCTTTTAAATAATTTAATTCAAATTCATTCAAAATGTCAGCAAAAATGACATACTTTGCCTTTTAAAATGACAAAAACCTCCGGCTGAATTTGCTCTGTAACACGAAAAAAAAGATATTCTGAGAAAAGTCTAAGTGGTTTGTATGCATCCAATGGAAGTAAATCCTGACCAGTATTGCTTGTATACAAACATCTTTTAAAATATCTTGTTTTGTGTTGTGCAGAAGAAAGTTAGTCATACAGGCTTCTAATGACAAGACGCTAAGTAAATGATGACAGAGTAAAAGTTTTGTGGTGAACTGTCCCTTTAATCTGATAGAATTTTAATTCAAATATTCATTCTTCTATTAAATGTCCCTCCTCATAATATTATTTGTTGTCTAACATTCCATGAACATTCCATCACAGGGAATTCTTGCTATTTTATTGCTTGGAATATGCAACCTCTAGCAGAAATAACGTAGTATTCTTTTCAATTGACAAAAAGTCTGAACTTAATTTAAAGGCATAGTCCCCCAAAATAAATAAAATAATTTAAAACTTAACCCCCTATTAAAAAAAAGTAAATCTGTATAATAAAACAAGATATTGTGAGACAAGTCTAAATTGTTTGGGTGCATCCAATTGAAGTTAAAGATTGCCAGTAAAGCTTGTATAACAACATCCTTCAAAATATCTTCTTCTGTGTTCTGCATAAAAAAGTATGACAAAGATGGTGAGTAAATTAAGACAGAATTTTCAATTTTGGGTGAACAATAACTTTAGAAAGGGCTTTAAGCTATTAATACTAAATGGACCAAAGCCATAAAGAAGCAACCACCTATCAATGCCCTAGGAACCACTTTGAACACCCTAGCAACCACATAGCAGCTCAGTAAAAATCAATTTAGCCACACTAGCAATCACATAGGAACTCATTTAAAACCCATTTGACCACCCTATAGCATTGTGTCTGCAAGCTTTTCACAGAAAATCACCACTTACTTTCCTTTAGAAAGTGTCGGAGTCTAGTTCTGTTTGTTGGTATAAAATGATAAGCTTGCTTGGCAAATCTTCTGATAACAGCACATATGTGTGAATCTTTAAGGGTCGAAGGTCTTTGAGTTTTTGTAGCTGTCAGCCTTGGGACGCATTTTCAGCAAGCCACACAAAAATGTTTGAAGGATCAGAAACCGACTGATGGGGAAGATAAATTCAGCCTTCACATCTTTCCCTGCTTCCCAACACACACGCAAGCAAATGCTTTTACAAACGTTTTATATCGCAAGATGAAAGACTCGGTGGTCTGGGAAAACAACTTTGAGTGGGAAAAAGAAGAAAGTGAACGGAGCTTTGGTTAAGATGACCCCAATCGCATCACTTCATGTGTGTGTGCGTGGGAGGAAGTTCACAGCCGGGTCCGTCACGGCCATCAAACAGAAACGCTGCATGTACACATCCATCGCAACACACACACACGTACAGGTTCAAGCCTTCTCTTGTCGGGGTAACAACATATAACCCCCGGGGAAGAAGTAGCAATTGAGAACATCTCAAATCCGACTCATTTTTCTCTTCTCTAGTCTCCCACGGTAACCAGAGGCTGGTCCCTGGTGTCTGATTGGCTGGTGGGTTTTAAAATGATGGAGTTCAGGTCAGACAGGAGACACAATTACTCAGAACATGTAACCTACTGTGTTTTGCTCTTTATTACCTTTTCATTCACATCCCTCATCCACCTCTCCTCTCTGCCCGCCTCTCCATCATTGGTTCAGTGTACCTTAGAGAGCCACAGCATCACAAATCTCAGGCTGTTTACTCTGTTGCTATGGGAGCGACTCTCTGGCTGGCTCTGTCTCCCAGAGCGATTGACCCGTTCTTGTGCTCCATCTGAGACGCAACAAGCAAACGCCACGAATCTTTCATCTTCTTTCACCTCTATATCTGTATTTCTTCTTGGTTTGCTCTTCAGTTCAGATTACATATAAGGTTTGCTGATGGAATCATCTCTAAGGGAAATTGATTATTTAAAATGATTTTTTTGGATAGATATAATGTACACCCAATCAAAAAGAAATTGAAGCTAAGAATTGTTCTACAATTGCATTATTATATTATATTATATTATATTATATCATATTATATTATATTATGAACAGTTATAATATGAACCTGTCAGCATTAATATGATTAAATTTATTGATATAAAAATATATATATATATAACTTAATATTTCTTGGGATTCTGGCCAACACTAATGAGCTCAATGAGTTGGGTGGAGCTCATAAATAAAAACAGGTGCTCTGGGTCACCTAGAGGTTTTAAAAACTCAGTATGTCACTTCACATGTGAGAAAGTAAAGGGAATTAGTTTGAATGAAAGTACCTGGTATATTTAACTGAACATAGGTTTTTATCTTGAATGTGAAGTTGGGGAGAAAATGAGAGAAGAAAAAAAGTGTTTTTTGGAGTATTGACTCTTAATTAGAATTCCCAGTTTAAAACATAAGGGTCAAAGTTTCAATCAGACTTAGATTATGAGACTGTCCCTTTATGGTAAATTAGTGTAATTTAGTCACTTGACTTAAAAGGAAACATTTCAAATGAATTAGACACATTTTTATCACAAAATGAATTGAAAAGCAAAAGAACCAACACTTTAGTAACTCTATCTAAGCCTGTTGGTCAAAAGAAAGCAAGACATATCATTTGGAACAAAAAGTGCCATTTCATTAGCATTTACCATACCAATCTGTGATTTCTTTAGATTAAAAGACTTAACTTTCATAGACTTAACGCTTTCATAAACCTGGGTTTTTTGCCATTTGTATCTTGTATTTCAGGACGCAAAAAGGAATGCTTTGCTTTGATAGTACAGTATTAACTTTCTAATTTATTAAGCAACCTAAAGAAAAGTGTTAAACCCAGTGATGTTAAAAGCCTTAAAACTGAGGGATTTTACAATTCCCTAAATATTTCATTCTGAAGAAGTGTTCTCTAGAGGACAGAAATAATCTCTTGCGTTCCAATAAAATGAACAGAAGTGTGATTTCTGACACTGACTGTTCAGGATAGTCCAATCTCTCTTCTCCTTCCTCAAAAGGGATAGTATCGAAATATAACTATATCTTAATTTTTATTATATTTTTTTTAAACTAATTCTAAAAGTAGCGTCATGTCAACTGTTATATACATTCAAATAAAAAAAACTTATTTTAATCCAAGCCAACTTGTGAAGCAGGTGACTCCTAATTCTTTAAAAGATAAACAAAAAGCTAGTAAAGTGTTGGTGTTCTTATTAAAAATAATCCGAAATGTTTCTTAGTATCCATGAAACTTTCTATTACTAATTATTTCACACTAATGAGATCAAGGAGGTGGGAGGAGCTAATGAATCAAAACAGGTGTTCTGGATCACCACGAGGTTTCAAAACTCCCAGTTTGTCAGGTTATGTGTGGGCGACAGGAGAAAGTTGGATTTAGTTTGAAAGAAAGAGTGGTTTAATGGAATTAATTGGAAGTCACTCAAATAAAAGTTTAAGAAGTAGGAGAGCATGGAAGACCATGCCCTTTGTTCTTTTAGAGAGTATTAACTCTCATTTAAGAATTCTGGGCTGGTGCTTCTTGGTTTGCTTTTTGGCCCAGTGTCGGAGGCTTGGCTTAAGCCAATATTATGCCTTTTAAGTTTCGAATTCTTTTATGGAAGAAATGTTACTGGTGTGTACATGGAGACCAACTAATGGCACTGACATATTTTAAGATATGCTATATCAAAATGTTAAAAACTGCTCAAACATTTATTTTACTCTAGGACTAGCTTCATGCCTTACCTGTGAATTAAGACTAAAGACCCCAGAATAACTACTTTGTACCTTAAAAATGCTACCTTCTATATAAGGGGTTTATTCAACAAACCAAAGTACATAAAATGAAACATGAAATGGAAACAGTGTAATTTCATAAGCATTTAATACTAATCTGTGATTTCTTTAGTGAAAAGTCTTAATGTTCACCAAACCCAAACCATTCATAAACCTGTGTGGTTTTGCATATAGTTCTCATTGAATGACTGGTTTTATAATGTAGAGTTTACTTTTTAATTTGTAAAGTTGGTTTTCCCAGCAATGATTGTTTTGTGTTTTGAAGCATTAAAATTAGCAAAATCATACTGTTCAAAACATGTCATATGAAACTGTTTTCAAGACGTTTTTAAAGAGAGCTGTCACCAGAATCTCCTGTTAAAATAATGCTCATTTAATTATGGCATGCCCAAAACTGGGGTTTAAATTCACCCTTAAAATTACGTGTCATCTATGGGGGATAAAAATGATCTGCTGCATCCCAAACGAATCTAACTCTGACAGAGCTTTTCTTCCCCCTTCTCATTTTCAAGATAGAAATAAAGAAAGTGACGTTTGTGAGCAGAGGTCTGCTCTCTATGTTCATATCTAGTGGTAATATTTAAAAAACCTTCAATATATATTAAATGTGTCTGCTTGCTGGTTTCTTTGACACCTGTGAGCGTATCCAGATTTGAGGCTCATTATTCAAATTGTGCATGTAATTATTCGCAGTTAACATGTCAAAGCGTTGTCACGCTGAGCTGTCGTTTCCTCTAAATCATTTTCTCTTTTGAATTTCTCGGAGGAGATTGGGTGCTACAAAGCATCCCTGTGTGAATGAGACCATGAGAATGCCTGTGCCGAGGGACCTAAATCTAATCTCATCACACAACACACGTTTTGAGATATAATACAGGGTCATCTTACCGTTAATAGATATCAACAATAGCAATTATGGGGGGAGAATGTTTTATTATGTCTCTGAGTGATTTCTGTAGCTCGATCGAAAAGCATGGCACTGGCAACGCCAGAGTCATGTTTTATAGTTTAATATCAGGGATTGGACATATCCATAAACAAAATAGTATAATGCAATGTAAGTCACTTCAGAAATGTCAGCAAACTGCATAAATGAAAATGAGTCGTGTGTGTGTGCGTGCGTGCGTGCGTGCGCGTGTGAATTGGAGTATGGGGTTTATTTGGTACTAAAATGTCCTAAATTTGAGCTCCTATACCATCTCTGAAGCCTGACTCAATGGCATATAGTTTCTTGCAGCTTTTTCTAAATGTCCATGAAAACCTTATTTTTTTATGCTTAGATGTGATTTATTCAACAAGCCACTAACATTTATTTTCAACTTAACCACACTAACTTGGTTAGGTTAATGGTTACCATACTACCATTTATAAAAACAGCATTAATATTGGACAGTTTTCTCATGTGCTGTCATTTGAGCTCAGCAATTTCAGCAATGTAAATGTGATTAGTGCCAGAGATTGCTGTAAAATAATCTGAATCTGACATACATTAGCATTTTAATAGCAGTAAAACGAAAGTTAATCAAACGGGCAGTTGTTGGGAGCGATGAGTGTTCGGCCCACCCATACCGCATTTACTTTTTTTCGATCTAATTTCCATAATTTCACAATGATTACATCTGATAGGTCAAATCCTTACCACTTTTGTGTTTTGTCTTCTCTCTCTATCTTTCTCACACACACTCTCCTGCTCAGACTTCAATAAAATGTCTAACTTCATAGCCTCCACTCCTGCCTGTGTAAATTGAATCAATAATTCATTTTCCTTCTCTCATTCAAACGTTCTTCATGCATTTTAGAGAACGCAGAATCTGCTGGGGAGTGCCGTAATTGAAGAGATTTTTTCTCTTTCTCTTTCGTCTCGCCTTTACCTGTGGTAAGATTGCAACATTTCTACCCATGTAATTATAGCGACGTTTAGTAAGAAGACGGTCCCAGGGTCTCTCTTCAATTGCTGTGTTTTGTTAATCCACATTCGATAAAGCAGAGGAATGGAAGGTGCATTCCCAAAAAACATCTTGAAATTACTTGATTTGGGGTTGGGCAGATAAAATTTTAATACTTGAATGATTGTGGTTATGTTTGATGCCATCTTGATGGGGGTAAATTAACTTTAAGTAGACTTTCAATCCATAAGGGTAGGCATTTAATAAGTTTGATGTAATTATTTCTATAATATCTGGTTTTGAATTGATTGTGTTTCCCGCTTGATGCAAAATTATAAAATGTGTCTGTAACGCTGCTTTGAAACAATACAACATTAAAAAACTAAAACAAATACAAAGAACTTGGTATGCATGCTTGATAACCTTTGACTCTTTAACTTCGCATTGGAAAGGAGGGGATAACAGTAGAACAATGTGTGTGCGAACAGCCAGACATATTCGCTGTTATCAATCAGGGAAAGATCTCGCACATCTGTCTGCCAGGAACGTTTTTCATCCGACGCATGAAACAGTTCAATGATTGTCTGCGGAAGAAGCAATATGTATTTAGTGAAAGCCTGGAGGACAGGAAAACCAATGAAACTTGATAGCACTGGCAGGGAAGATGGAACATAAGGGCAAAGACTTGACAAGAAGATGGTTTGCGGGAAACATAATGACCTGCTGTGCAACAAATTCAAGACTGTCTTTATTTCATCAGATTCTTTTGTTCTGCGAAAAGTGATGTGCGTAATTTCTGTGTCGCTCGTGGCACTAAGCAGAATGTGAAAAATTATGATTGTTTTGCAGGTGTATCCAAATCCTGGTTGAGTCAGAAGTTGACTTGCACTGTTGGACTTCTTACGAAAAAATTCGTAAACCTCATTCTGTAAAACCCAGAAGTAAATTATGTGCTATCAAGGTTAGGGGTAGGGTTAAGAGTTATTCGCTGTGAGGGCAATTTAAACACTGGAGGTTGTCAAGACCTGCTGGTCCCTGCTACTGTAGGCTCTAATGTTTTTGGGGGCTTCACAACAGGAAACAGTTTGGGAAAATTGGAATCGTGAAGACACTCCCACTGTGATGTTTTTGCATCGCTCACGTGAAAGTGATCAACTTCCCACGAGAAATATAGAACATGGAATGTGATTGTTGGCATCTGGTGTGAACATGGCATAAAAATTGGGACCCTTAAGTACTACTGCAGAAAAAAAGTTAAATATACCAGTTATGTTCTGGAAAACAGTTATATTCTGCCAGTACTTTAAGAAGTGCAAAGTTAAAAATGCAGGTAAAATTGCTGCTTAAACAAAATAAGGCACAAAATCATGTCAAACTAACAGCCCATTGTGTGCTATTTTTTACTGATCTACACTTCAGTATAGTAATAGTATTGTAAAGTTTAGAAATAAATTTAGGGTTCAAATCAACAGCCATATATCATAGTTGACAGATCAATCTCATGTGAATCTCATGAAAATCTCAAGTAAAATACTTGAATTACAGTTGTACCACATCCACCAGAGGTGAACGTTTGCTTCTCCACTAACAGATGAAAGGCTCATCTGCTGGAGCGGAAAGCAAAATTAAAACCACATTAAGGAGACAATAAATCAGTTGGTTAAAAACAGAGCAGGTAGGCGGAATAGATTTTAGCCATGACAACAATTTCTGCCCGTGGAGGTGCAGTGGAGTGATGGCAAACAAATCGAGTGGCAGAGTGGCTCTCCTCCATTTCACCTGTGGAATCTCTCGAAGAAAAAACTCCAAGCCATCAATCATCGGTAAACCCACCAGCCGACAAGTAGATGGAGACCCCGCATCAGGATCGTGGTTTAAGGACACGCAACTAGCGACCCTACCCCGCATCCTGTTGCTCAGGGTAACCAAATGGCCTGGTGTATGTGCATGTGTGTTTCTGAATAATTAGAGGCCTTTCAAGCGTTTCAAAGCAAAAAAGACAGCTGCGTAAGACGGGCTATAAGACTCTCCTCGATTCTCTCACGCTCCTTCACAAGACACTAATTAGAGGCTTCGTGTAATTGGCAGGGAGAAGGAGTTACCAGGATGGAGAGAGTGGAAAAAACAAAGAACAGTGGAAAGATGCAAGGACAGATTTGTTCAAGAGGATGCACAATTAGGCAAGCCCAGCATCCACATACTCGCACATCCCCTGAGGAGGAGAGAGCGAGGGAGAGAGAGGATGCTGGAAGCAGCCAACTGAGAAGGACGAATGACAAATGAGCACATAACTCAGACGGCCGTCGGATAACACCTTTGCCTTCACACATATACGACCTTGGAATCCTGGGTAATTTGTTTGTTCTTATTGGGTTACAATTGGGATGATAATTATACCTTTCTCCTAGTCTGAGGTCACGACGATCCGACATGAGTGCCACAATGTTCATTTTCTGTTAAAAACACACGACTTCCAACTCAATTAGAGCACCATAGTCCACGCGAATCCGACGTCTGACCCTAAGGGCACCAAGTTTCCGGATCGCTCAAACTCAACAGATTGCATTATCGTACCCTGTAAGGCCGCATACAGAGTTCACGAAAACCTACAATAAGTCCCCTAAGCGTTTAATCCAAAAGTCACCTCTTTGTCTCACACGGTTAGACGGGGCAGACGAGGACGTGTTTCGCTGCTCTGGCAAACACCCCGGCAAGCAAGTTATTATTAAGTCTGCTGAGCAAGCGACATTTATCCTGTATTTCATAAGAACAAACACACACATCATAAAACTGTGCACAGTGCTGTTTAAGTTGGTTTACCTTGAATGCACCTGAGAAGAAGGACAGAGGAAGCCCTTTAAAGATTTAGGAATGACAGCAGCTACGACAAGCGCCATGGGCATTCCATTTGCTGTCCAGGAAGGCTGCGGGTAATTCATTAATAGCGTTATTATCACAGCACTGAGAAAGACTCGACTGCCAAGCCATAATATTGGCATCCTGCGGTGAGCCATATTGATGGCTTCATCCATGCAAATCTCCAGACACGAAGCATGCTGAACATGCAACTATGTACAGGTTTTTTTGCTGATCTGTGGCGACAAAGAGTTAAAAGCCTTCTGCTCCTGCGGGGTTATTTTAATCAGGTCGTTTAGGCAAATTAATTCGCTTAACGTAAGCATGCCTTTTAAAGGATGGGACAGGAAATGAAATATTAAACAAGTCTTTCTTGCGAAGCTGTAATGCAATAAAGATCACCTTGACTCAACTGTGATTGAAACCACAACAGAGACCCTGCTGGTCTCCAAGCATAAACATTCACTTTTTATACTTAAACTAATGATGTTTTCTATATATTACACACAATTCTGAACCCTAACCCTAGGGATATTTAGATATTAAAAGCATTTTTATCTGCTTGTTTTGCCCTGTCTAAAACTTATTTGATAGACAAAAATATAATTTAGCCAACATGTACATTTTTTCATGACAAAAGTTTATTAAACTTTATTTAATAAAAATGTTTTTGCAATTGATGACTTTGACTAAATAATAAAGAAAGAACAGCCAATACAAGCGCAGCATAGATGGAGACTCTATTAAAATTCTGTCTATTTATTTAGCCACGTGAAATATTTTTAAAAGTACTCAAAATGTGTAACATTTTATTTCTTTTTCCCTTTTTAGCTATTACAAAACTCCTGTAGTTACCTATGTTTTATTTCATAATTTGTATGAAAGTTTATTAATATTGTTATTTTAAAATGTGAAAAGTATGAATGCATTGTAGTGTAAATACAGATAGCTAGAATAGATTTTATGATTGTGTTTATTAATAATTATTTATTATTAAACATGTCATCTTAGACTCCTCTCTCTGAGCATTTTGAGAGCACCTTTACTCCCTTTATGCAGCCATTAAGAGCAAGTTTATAACTTAACACAGAGCATTAGACCAAATCAATTATTCAACTCCAGCAATTACATATTTATGAGTTCTGATAATTGCATTTTTAATGTAGCAGATGTCAAGCTCATCTGATGTGCTTAATGAAATTGAATGACAGGCCGTTATGCTTAGTAAGTGTAAAGAAATCTATGTACTGTGTATGTGGACGTGGACGTGAGTTTTCCAAACTCTTTATCTATAAGTCTATTAAATATCTAAAAATTTCAAATCCTTATTTTCTGGATTTGCTGGCAGTGACACTGGAGTCTCACTGACTTTATGAATTTTAAAGAAACGAGTTTTGAAACATTGTCTCGTGTAATGCTGGCACTCCATACAGTTTCTGCATCTACTATTTTCTAGTTAAGCAGACAGGTTATATTCAGAAAAACATGACTTTAGGCAAAACCGCACAGGTCTTGCTCTATTACTTCAATCTAACTGACCATGCTTTAGGGCCAGGTCTGTGCCATTTACTTGGTATGACTTCTGTGCTCGTGCTTGGCACCGATTTGACAGCTCTGGCAGGAAGGTATTCACATTCAACTACGATCATGGAACTGCTTGACAACAACAGAAAAATGTTAATAACTGTGACAGATGTCACTGTTCCAACAGAGCTGCATGGACAAGCTACACCAATCCCACACAATGTTTAATGTACTGTAAGTCACAGAGAAGTTACACTTGTTTTAAAAAAGTAATCTCATAACCTTGGGATTAAGGCAAATTTTAATACCTAAATGCTATATGTCCTCTCGACCAATCCTAATTTGTTCAATGCAATCCAACATGGCAATACCTTAAAGTGTTTGTTTCAGTTTAACCTTCAAAATAAGTGCATTAAACTCTATTACACTCAATGGCCTGGGTGACCCAATGGGACTGGGGTTAAAAAAAGGCTGACTGGACATTTGCATTTATTTTAATTACTTTTTATTTATTCATATGTGGATTCATTATGTTTTTTTAACGCATAAACCACAATTCTTTTAAAAGGATGGATTTGTACCTTTTTTTAAAATAGTAAACTTTGAATTTATAATAACAAAGTTGTTGTCTTGCTAAACATGTTCAGACCAAGCCAACACACACTATATATATATATATATATATATTATGAATAGAACCTAATCAAAATGTATGGGTCAAGCAAAAAAAAAAAGAATTTCAGCAAACTATTAAAATTGATTTATAGCATTTTGGAACACACCTCTTCATACATATCTTGATATTTTTTATGATATTTACAAAGCCAATGGATTTTTTTAAGAGTGTACCCTCCAAAACATTTTTCGTGTTTTAACGCAAAAAGAGTAAATTATAAAACTTGTGTTGTCAATAAAATGTGCTTTATTGACAACACAAACTGTAATGAATCAAGGCTCTCTGTGGTCATAATTTTCTGTAAACACAAACATTATTTGCTTTTAACAGCAAGGATATTATATGTTTAAAGGATATAAATATTACTTTACATACACTGCCACATGAAGAGAGTGTTCTTTTAGACAATAATTGTAGAATATGGAAGGACTGCATGTGTCTGCACACCAGGTACTTCCCCAACACAAATAAAGAACCCGATGCCAGCGGCCAAGTCGAAGAAAGTGATTTATCAATCTCCACACAGTTTCCAATAAAATCTAATCACGGCTGTAATTCATCTGCATTTTAGTTGATTTGGAAGTACTGGCCGATAGGCGCTTCCTGGCTCGATTATTACAGCTAACATCTTACGTATCTTCAAGCCCTTAGGACTCCTGAGTATGCTAATATATGCACTAATACACTAACGCTAGAGAAAGCACTCTTTCTAAACTGTCATATTAAAGATTGAAATCGAACGGTCTCTTTCCCAGGACTCTCAGCCATGGGCCAAATGTTGAACCTGAACTTGAATTAGGTTGATTTTACGTAGTAATCTCCTCTGGGCTAGCTGAGCTGCCGATGTTATGAGGCTTTAGGTATGGATGACTCGGGTACATTTAAAATGCAGATTTTACGAGCAGCTTACATTGCGGGCGCTGGGCGAGCAAGTGCCAAAGGAAAATATAGAAATAAACCTGTAAGGCTCAGCATCGGCACGTTCTGCAAATCAAGGACGACCTTGTAAATGCCCGGGGTACTAATTCATAGAGCGCATTATTAATCTCTCCATGTCACAGCTAAAGGCAAAACGGGGTTCAAATATCTCTCGGACTCATCTGAGGGCCCTTGCATAGTTCAGCAGATCTGCCAGTTGTATAAAGGAAATGCAAGGGGTGAATAAGAATGAACGAGGATATGTGTGTGTGTTTATTGTGTGTGTGTGCGCGGGTGGTCCTTGATGCGCTCATAAATTATAAAGTAGAGTCATGATGTCAGTGTCTCCTTATTTGTGGTAATGTGCTAGAGAAGATGTACACTGGGCGCCTGCCAGACACACAAAGTAAAACTTTAAAACTCACACAGCCCTCCCTTCCACACACACCTCAATGGTGCTTAACTGAGCAGAAATGGAAGAACAGAGAGAATGGGAGGCAGAGGATTTGGAAAAAACAGATTAGACCGGTTTGAATGAGCTGTTATTTCAAGATGATCTTTATTGGTTTTAGATGTGCTTTGCTGTATGCCACGAAATCAAATTACTCTTTGATTTCGTCAGAGTTTTGTGGCATCTAGTGTACCCATGTCATGAGTCATCTATATGTTAATGTCTTTCTTATATTTCGCATAGTTTGCCTACGGACAAATTTGAAATTTGCAGTCGTTCTTTTATGGAAAAAAACAATGCAAAGTATAGATGACTCATCTCACGTTTTACTAATGAAATGCTCTCTTGAATTATAGAACAACCATTTTCTCGAAATGAGAAATATCTTCAATATTTGAATTCTCAGCAACTCCATTCAGTGTGCAAGTGAATAATACCAAACATATAAAAAAGCACACAGATTCGTCAGAAAAGTAATTCATAACTCAAGTGAATGAATTCATGCACCTGAAAAGATGTGATATTTTATTTAAAATCTGTATTTGTATACTGTGAAGGACTAAGGATGGTAATGTGAAAAGTACATTTTTGAGGTGGACTGTTTACTTAATGAAGAAGACAGCCAAGACAGCAGAGGAAGAAGACAGTGAAGATACTGGAAGATGTGTGGAGAGATAATAAGGAAGAAGACATTGCCCCAGACAATATGACTGTGTTTTAGGTTCTCATTAGCCATTCACAACACAGACAAACAGGGCTAAGTCATCATCTTGCAGCGCCCGGGCCTTCCCTTACATCCATCCTGATTAGCAAAAGTATCACTGAAACAACCTCTCAGAAATAAGATGAGAAGCTCTTGTATAAGCAGTGCAGGCTGGTTTTAATTGAAAGTCCTTTATTATGTCTGTAATGTATATAGCAACCGGATATCACAAGATTGTATCATTACTTCTTGTAAATGCATATTATACAAAAATGCATGTTTGGTAAAAGTAATCTATTGATACTGAAGCACAACCCCTAAGCACAGTTGACACTGTGCAAGAAGGAAACGTAAAAATAAGATCTTATGAATAAAAATAAATGAGCAGCCTTTAAAAAACAGCACTGTAAAAAATCCTGTATAAAAACGGTATTATTCCAGCAGCTGGGTTTTCTAGAAATGACATTTTTGCAACCTAAAATACGTGTTATATAATCTGTAGTATTTTATAATTTTGTGTTTCAACATTTTGACATTCAAATTTTTTCCATATTTAAAAAATGTCACAAAGAAAATATCGGTTATCGCAAAAAATGGCAAGTTATTTCACATGTGCAGCCTTTTTCTGTAATTTAAAATGTTAACTATTTAAAAAAAAATTATGTTTTTGTTTATGTGAAAAAGTACAACTGAGTTTACAAGATAACAAGATTTTACAATCTAGGCAAAGGACTTTACATTTTTAAGTTATTTTACACCTGTTAATGTGCAGTCTGTTTCTGTAATTTTACTAGTGGTGGACATAGATTATTTTGTTCTAGATTAATCTCACTGTAGGCCTGGAATTAATCTAGATTAATCTAGACTAAAGTGGCTCATTTGAATTCAGTCGAAGGCATTCAGATAATGTGTGCTACACAAACAATGACTTTAACTAAAACTAAGGTTTTTTTAGACCAGGGGCCTATCTCGTTTCCAAAGTGCATCACAAACAGCATGAGAAACCTGTTCTACTATGATATTTGGTGATGAAAATAAATGATGTTCAATAAGATGTACTTGTGTTTACTAACTGTTTATTCAGTTAAAGATGAATTAAGGGATAATACGCGTTTAGTTGGTACTTGAAACTGGAAGAACTCCCACAGTAGACTAACTCTCTCGGAATAATAAATTCCATCGTAATATTCAATTTATTTACAGTAAGCATATTTGACTACATTTATGCATGCGGTGCAGACTTATATCAAGTCATCAACCCCCGTATAATGAAACATCATAAAGCCTATCGTTATAAGGAATGCTGCATTATGCCTTACAAATGTACTCTTTGGAATAGTTTTGGGTGTCTGCCTGTAATAATGATGTGTATTTTAGATGCATATTACAGTGAAAGCTGAAGTTAATGGAGAAATTAAAAAATTTGGCAAGGTATACGTCCGTGCTAAAATATCAAGGTATTGATATGGTATAGACCAAGTTATAGTGTAGACCCAGCTCCCAACCCAACTTTGAGAATAAATGAATGGCATTTTTTTTTGATAAACTTTATATGAACTATTTAAAAAAAATGCAGGATTTTGCATATGGGAAAAATTTTAACAAAATTAAAAAAGATTACAGATTTTTTACAATGTAAGCAAATACATCATGTTCTATTATAATTTTAACAACTATAAATTTGTATTTTTACTTTTTCAAAAACGTTTCTTTTTTATATATATGTAAAAAATAACACTGAATCTTTACAAGGTACATTTTTTACAGTGTAGGTAAATGACAAGTGTCATAATACATCAGTTACTATGCAGTGTCTTGGTTAGGTGCACAATTCACACTGATTGATGCTTATTTAGATTAATTACACTAAAAATACACTTCAGCATTCTGCGAGGGATTTAATCTCCCTTTGAATGACATGGCTGTAATGATATTGAAGCTTTAAAATGGAATTCTGCCGTAGAAACGAGAGAAGCATTACGTTGTGCTTTTAGTGATTGAAAGGCTAATGTAAGGTTATGTCAACATGTAGCTAATCCTAGAAGAGAACCGGGACGAAATTAGTGCTATAACAGAAGCATGATTTATATTAATCTGAATCACTCGAATAATATGTATACCCTTACAAGGGTACTAATAAGGCTATTACGCCTATGAATACACAAAGATAGCAATGGGTGTTTGTTCTTGTAATATCTACAGGCTCATATATCAAAAGTTTCACAGACCAAACAGACCGCTATCCCCTGAAGGCTCTAGGTTGTAATTACAATAAAGTCAATCAGTGCCTGTTTTTAATTAACCAACACGGTTTGATTGGACAGTTCAACAAAGCTGATTTATACTAAATAAAGTTTGTCACTGTTCAGGCCGACTGTATAATTCAAGGAAATCTTGTTAACAGTCATGACTGAGGGATTAAAGGGAGAAAGGGAAGTGCATTAAAATTTAGCTAATTTGAAGGTTTAAATCGTTTTAAACCCCCATTTTTTTGCAGTAGCTCTAAATGGAACAACATTTTTGTCCTCTGACAGCCTCTGTAGAGTGGAGGGTTGAAGTGTAATGAATCAGGCGCAAAATGTCGTAATGGTAATAGTTATGCTAATTTGGGAAGCTCTGATCTAGATCTTTGCCACTGATACCAAGTACTGATTTTTGGCATGATGATTGGCCTATACCCTGAAGTTTCTGATGCTTATCAGTTTATGTAGATGATACATAAGCTCTCTGATCACTGTTAACGTTTTTCAGATAGAGCTATACTATAATGTTGCCTTTTTTTATTTGTATATTTTTTACTTAAATTTTTACCGTGATTATGTAATTGATGTAATGCAGTTACTGTTTTAACAGGGTACTAAATAAACTTACAAAAAAATATTCATTAAAAAGAGAACATTTTAATAGCCTTTACAATTGAGTTGCCAAGTATTGTGAGTATCGTTCAAGTAAAAGAATGTGATGATTGGCCTAAACCGATCTCCGGCCGATCGATCAGAGCGTCCCTGATCCCAATGCTAACAATAAAAAAAATTACTAAAACAAACTTTATGGTAAGAAGCTAAATATCAAGACACATTATGGTTATGTGAATTTTAAACCCCCGAAAATATGGTTTTTAATTTTATATCCAAAGTACTGTTTTGTATATAAAAAATTTTTTATTGTTTGTTGAAGGAAAAAGATTCTTCATAGCATTCTGTGTTAATCATAAGTTTATACAGGAAGGGAATTTATGACCTCGAATGCGTCAATGAACGGATACGAGGCAAACAAATTGGTTGTGGGTTTGTATTTGGGTTGGTATTTAGGTTGGTATTTACTCAGATCCATCATGTTTGATCTGACCTGCTGTTCCTAGTTATGACTGAGCCGCCTCGTCGCAGGAGAGGGGTAAATAAATGCTGGAGGCAGTCGATCGTCTTTTTCCGAAACACGCAGTAAGAATTTACACAGTTAGGTATTAGAACAGCACGGCTGCTGTATCGATGCGCTGATCTGGGAATTCAGTCATTACTTGAGTGTTAACAACAACAAAGATGATGAATTGGAGAGAGAGTGCTGCAATGATTCTACAGAGAATAAATACACTTACGCAAACAACTCTACTAGATTATGGTGCAACTGGATACACATTTAATAATTAAACATCAGTAATGCAATGCAATGCAATGTATAGTGCATAATAGAGGGTATAACAAACACAAACATACATCACAGAGGATTCATCTCTACGGACCCCCAGCAATAAGGTAAGCTATCACAAGAAGAGAAAACTTTGGTGGCAGTCCTGCTCAAGTCTGTGAAATGGACTGCCAAGCAACTGCTCAGAGAAGGTTGGTGATTGATGTCATGGTGTTGATGAATGCTAACACCCACTCGCCCAAGTTAGTGGAGAGATGACAGCTTAATTGATAAATGAACAGTAGGACATGTGAATCTCATCAATCTCAGCCTTTTTAGTCCCCCACTGCCACAAACGACCCGACCGATCTCGGATGGTCAACAGCAAGCCTGGCTTAGCAAAGACTGTTTAATTGGGAATCCATAAATATAAAATCTTTAACAGCACTATAGACAGGAAATGACATTCATTTGTGGATGACCTGCACGGCCATAACAAGAGAGTCACCAGCCCTCAAGATCCCCGAGTAAACATCATCATTAAAAGAAGTGGCATTTGGCTAAAAAACAAAGACAGAGGCTTCAGTTGAGTGCTCTCCCTCATTCATCTCTGTCTGCAAGTTTCTCTTGATCTTTACCCAGAAGTCTCTACAACTTCTAATGAACAATCCAGAGAGGGAAAACAGACTAAATCATTTCAGACGCAGCATGAACGAGAACAACAGATTAAAATAGGGCGGAGAGCGAGGGAGAACGAAAGATGAAGCGGTAGGTTGAGCAAGAACGATAAAAGGATTGTTTATAAGGGGAGACGAAGAGAACAGAAAGGTGACGTAGTGGCTGTGTGTTTCTGTCCCGGGAATGTCAGCGCTGTCTGGAAGCTAGACGAAACACAAAGAGGGAGGTTGCTGCGATTAAGGACAACGTTGGCCTCGAGTTCGACCAAAGCAAGAGATCACACGCGCTCTCGGACGTTTGCACAAACATATCAGCCACAGCACATTGCCACAGACCAGGACCACAGGGCGAGCGGAAAACCTGCAGATAGCTTTATCGCAGAGAATTCAGGCACACGCATTCCGAAAAATCACAAGCGTACAACGGCATCTTTTTGATGAGCGAGTAAAATCACATTAGCTCATTATAAAAGTGTACAAACACATGCAGTGTAATCTCGAACGGCATGACGCCTCATGGGCCCAGCTAGCAACAGTTAGCACGGATGACTTCATTGAGACAATTGGCCCAATTAAACGCAAATGTCATAATTATCATACACGAGCTGAGACCAGGCGGCGGTTCTCTCTCAAAGCTGGCACATCTGTCGAACGCTCGCTTTCTTCTCCCGACTGAACTTTAATAATGACGCCTCTGAACGTTTCGTTCGCTGTGCCGCCTTTGTCTCCACGCTGTCACCAGCCGTCAGAGGCAGGAGGGCTTTGATCGCAGACCTCTGAGTATTCAGCAGACATTCAACGGTTGAATAGCTTCTGCCGGGACGCAGCAAAGAGTGTGGAGCTTTCAGGCAGGAAGGGGCGAAGTGGAGGAGTGTGGAACTCATTTAGCAGGGGGCGTTTTACGGCGTAACTCTCATTCACATCCATTCAGAAAAACACAAAGGAGCAGGAAAGGCAAACAGGGAGCGAGTGAGTCAGTATTCATAGAGTGAAGATTAGATCAAGATTGCAACACAAAGTGACATGGACATAGCGTTGCTCACACAAAGAAATTTCTTTGTTCGAATCGGTGAAAAAGAAAGACAAGCAGAAAAACGAAAGGAAAAAGGCCCCCCGTCTGTTAACTAATTTGCTATATGACTGTTACGGATATTACAGTTTTTTTAGGGGGACAAGATCTGCTTCACTACAACCTGCAACATGATCTAAGTGGCATGTTAAAATAGTGATAAAATAGAAAAAATATGTACAATATTTTTGTAATGCTTCCTCAGGTAAAACCTTTAAACTTTTAGTATTATTTGAATATATATAAACGCTTGAAATACAATCTAACTAAGTTATTGCACATAGAACTTATGTATCATTTGTTCATTTCGAAAAAAAAAAATTGGTTGTATTTTGAAGCCATTCTTTTGTGTTTTATTGATGTTTAGCTTTTCTTTTCAAACCTGAGCTTAAGTTAGTGTTTTAAAATGAATCTAAAATATATTAAATCTTTAAAAATATATGTAAATCAAGACTTTTGGCAATAAATGTATAATTCTTCTGTCCCCATAATCCAACACTGACAACCCGAGTGAAATGTTCTGATTTCCCTACATTGTTAATGTTTGCCTTTGGGAAAGCTGTTGATCCTGGACCAGCACATAAGATGTGGCCTTTGGATGACAGGTCATCCAATTGTCAAAGCAATTGACTCTTCATGCAGCCCTCATCATCTCATGACTTCTGAATGAGAAAACACAGACGCTGGCTGCCGGCAGGTCATCATTCCTGCAATCCGTCAGAGCGCTCGTAAAGCGGCCCATGGTGTCGACTCTGATGCATGTTATTCTCCATTCTGATACAAAATGAAAAATGAATGAAGACACAACTGTCAGAGAGATAAGGGCGAATTACGCCGAATCGGAAAGAGGAGGGAAGAATGTAATACATTGCACATTATTCCTCGTAATACCAAATATGTTTATGGGCTGTCATTTTTCAGTATTTTCAATATTACAACCTTCAGCAAATGTAGACAGGATGTTTCCTGACAGTGCAGTGAGTTACGAGCTGCGTTTGAGATAGACGATCAGGATTGCTTTCTTGTTTTGCCTTCAAATGATCAGAAACGGGGAACAGCGGGACATCGTGATTACCCAGAGTTCAGTGTGGTCTTTAAACAGTGGAACTTACCGGCCCATGTTCGTTTTGGCAAATTTTATGGTGAGCTTTATTGCCCTTCATAGGTATTAATGAGGTAAACATACAATTTGCTTTTGATTGGGTGTCCAATGCACCGAGAAAGGTGCTGGCCCGTGAGATACTTACATGATAAAAGTTTCACATTGACAATGGGTCTATTGACCCGTGAGGGTGAAATGTTTTAATGAGACCTTGCTGGTGTTATGTCTCAAGTTTAACTACCCTGCAGACATCCAGACACCATTCAGACCTAGTGCCCATGAAGAGGAACTCTTTGAAAGGTCAGGATTTGACTAAAGGCAGAACTTACTGTATGGATCACAGACATCGGCTTCAGTGGATCCTACAATTGGTGAAACATGAACCTAATTGATTAGGAAAAGGTAAATGCACAAAGACCTTGTTAAACAAAATTGTAAGTTTGGTTTCTAAACCTTGTGGAGATTTAAAAAAATGGATTAAACATATAAAATAGTTAATTTTAAAATATAATACAAATATTTTGGGGTTTATGTGATGGAACCAAATATTTATTTAACAAATACATATTTGTAATATACACTTTATATTTTTGGTGAATTAAAATAGAAATAATTTAATGAATCATTTTTAATTGCATTTACATAACATTAAACAGTGTGTTTAACTTATTTTAAGCTTTAAAATGTCCTCTTCTTTGTGTAACTTGTTTTATGGATAACCACATTTATGTAGTTCTGGTATTAAGGAAATTTTTCAATGTTCACTTAAACTGAGAAGATTTACTAAAGGGTTCCAAGCCAGCTAAATTTGCACAGAGAGTTTAGAGGTATTTAGAGAACATTCAAAGACCATAAGAAATAACCAATTGCTGCCATGATATATGCTCTCTTTCAGATGGTAATAAAATGCTTGGGTTTCTTTTTGCTGTGATATTTAAATACCTTGTGATGAAATGGCATTTACGTGGCATGAAAACATCATTGGTTTAGATAAGAAGAACTTCATGATGAATAACAAAGAGCTTCAACCTTTGTTCATAAGCTCAGGCAGTGGCAACAGTTTTCTGATTCTGCTAATGCCAGGATCGTGACAGAACTAGATCAAAACAAAAGGTGAATTCCCCATGTCCAAATATACAGCAATAGATACACAGTGAGAATGAGAGAGAAAGCAAACATCCATCAGTGATCCGGGGAAGCGTCTTTCACAACCTTTGTGTGATAACGTAGACTATTTCTCAAATCTCCATGAAGCTTTTTATTTGATGCAATGGTTGCATTCGCTCATGATGAAACAGTCTCAGATGGATGTACAGTTAAAACAATCCAGTTGAAGACTGACAAACAGGCCTGCTGTTGTCGAGCGCTGCTTTGACAATAAATCAGACATTTCAGCAGTCAATACATCATGAGGTTTACACTCCTCTCCAGTCAGAGCAAACTGAGGTAAACTTGTTAAGAGAAGTGCTTCTTAGTACTTACTAAGAGGTTAAATAAAGTGATATTCTGCGCTAAAAAGAGCAGTCTCAGATTTACTTGACCTTGACATTTTCTGGAAGAAGGAAAAGGGGAGCACAGACAGGGAAATGAAACTAAGTAAGAGCGACTCCGGAGATAGTGGTTATCACAAATTATGCCTAACCATAGGAAGATAGAAACTGCAACAAATTAGACTTCATTCTCAAGTGCAAGAAATAACTGCCTGGCCCTGGAGATTTGGGTCTGAGGAACATACTATAGAGCATCTTTTTTGTTCATCTTTTCAACCCCTATGCTTGAAAAACCATAGACGAAAATTTTAAGAGTACAGGTTAACTGAAGAATGTGATAAATAAAGAATGTCAGAAGGAGAGACTAATACTTGATGAAAGAAGATCATTGATAGACCCGTTTTTTGGATGGCGTAGTTGGCATGCAAGGTCCACCTGCCCGGCCCCAGTACTGCTCATGTTCTTGCATTCTCTGCTGGTTTGCTCCTGTGATCTTCAAACCATACCTGAGGCTATGGAAACAGTCCTGCCAAGAATCGACACAGGCCTTAGCCAGCTGAAAGGCCCTAAGAGACGCGGTTAAGCCAAGCAAGACAGAGAGCCCTACAGGGGGCTGAGAAGATGAGAGGAATAGAAGAGAGAGGAGCAGGCCTCTGCGGAGAGAAAGAGACATTGACTATCAGACAGGACAAGGCTGGTTAGGCACATCCTGCTTACCGTGGAAAAGAGGCATTCTGGGGCCGGCAGGCCGGTGGAGCGGAAAGGCCTGTAAGGGAAGCTACGGAAACTGATAGGAAGATAAAACGTACAAAAGGGGTTGACTAGTCGTGAATGGATGTGAAAACAGACCGGTGCGAAGGCGATGTGATCATTCGAGTGACTTGTCATTCTAGCCGGCTCATAAGCCACAGGCACTATCTTTTTAGAGTTTAATGAAGACTCTCAAAGGCAGCATTGCTGGATGACTTAGGTAAGCCAAAATTTTTATAAAACACTAGAATAAAGAGCAGATTATGCAACTTTTTTAAAGGTTTTGTGGAGAATGCCACAGGTAAATTATGATACATTCACAATCATCTTGAGGAAAAGGGCAATTTCTCCTCATCGCATGGCCCGGAAGTCACTGAGAACGGTCCTCGTCCACCGCAGGCCATTGTTTTAGATCCAGACCGCAGCTGGGCTAGTAAGTACCTCATTTAGAGAGACCGAGTCGGAGAGATGGGCTTGACTGAGCCAGGAGAAGATTACAAGCTCTTGCCCCCGGATAAGTGCCTGCTGCTTCCCAATTGTGAGAAAATGGCAGCTGGGTCTGTTTTCTTTTACATTCCCAGGTTTACTTACTTGCTAGAAAACATGGTTGATTTATAGAATGGAACTTTGTGACACGCTATAAAGTGCGCCAACGGTTATAAAGCAAAAGGTATATTGCTTACTCTGGTGTTTCCATTTTTTTCACTTGGTGCTGGCAGGTGTTTATCTTTGTTGTGTCCTTGAGAATCACAATGAAACACCTTTCTTAAAATGTACCCATCTGCTTTGCACGAGGGTCCTTTGGGAAACTACAGACAGTGAGCATTGGCATTTCACATGTATGAAAACAAATGTTGGCACATATTATCATATCAATACGCCTGCCACTCAAGCAAACTATATGGGTCAGACCCTCGAGGGCTTCATCCGGTCACCTCATTTTGAGGTAGAAACACGTGCTTCCAATTCCCAAAGGTAACCGATGCGGCTGGCAGATGCAGACGGCCACGGACTTGTGCGAAGCTCGTGGTCTTTAATCAAAACCAAAGAGACCATATGGGCAGTTATTGTCAGGGGAAAGCAATAAACAGTCATGAATATCCTGCTCTCATCAAGCTGTGAGATGTAGGTACGTGTTCTGGAATTGCCACCTGAGGCGATGCTTTATTTATTGCGTTATTTATTAAGAAAGAAAGAAACCATTTAGCTTGTGATTAATCATACATCAGAAAGAGACGTCACTCCTTACTCTTGTCACTTTTTCTTTTTAATATCTCTAACTTTAAATATGGCCGAGAGGGCCTAAAACAAGATCACTAGCTACAATTGTTTCATTACAACAATAAGATTGTTGCTGATTTTGTTTATCTTTAAAATGTCAAGTCAGTCCCAAAAGGTAGAAAAAAAGTTTTTTTATAAATATTTATATAAATATGGATTTTGGGTACTGAGATAAGAGTACTGAAATGTAGTTTAATAAAGTTAAAACTTTAATAAATTAGTTTAAATTTAAAGATTGTATTGACATTCAATTCTATTATTTAACACAAATAAGTTGTTTTTCCATACATTGATTTTAATATTTGACATGGACTTACATTAGGTACAGTAGAATGATTATGAATATGTTGAATGACTTAACGTGGGTTTTTAAAATCAATGTAAAAAAAACATAAAACAAAATACAATACCAGTCAAAACTAATTTCAAATAATGAATTCATAAATATTATGAATTAAAGCAAAAGGAACTATGCGAATTATGTTACAACTAAAAATTGCAAAAATAAAATAAAACATGTTAAACTTAATTTATTGTTATGTGCAAAAATATTTTTAAGGTCTCACTCTGAAAAAACATTAATGTTTGCTCGTATATTTTTGTTTATGAAACAAATATTAGATATTTAGGGATGCATCTTCAGATCAGTTTTTGTTATAAGTAATAAGAAACATTTGACTCAAGTGTCTTAAGATTCATATTAATATAAAGATCCAATACAATTAAAGCCTCTAAAAGTCAATAAAGATGTTTTAAACAGGAATGTGACCTTTAGCCAACAAAAATGCAAAAATAAATTCTTATTAGTTTTCATAAAAAATCAACCCCAGGACATGAAAGCAATCTGATGAACAACACGTTTGCTGACTGTTCATAGACCATTTTACTTCTGAGTTTGACCTTTAGACACAAAATAAAATCTGTAAACCTGTGCTGACTGCCATAAGCTACTTTCAAAAGATCTGCTGTGTTCCCACTTTAAAAGGGAAGTTAGCAGCTCTGAGCAGTACAGCTCAACGTGTCTTTCCACCAAACCATTAACCTGCTACCTCACAACATTGGCACTCAACTGTAGGTCACGCTGACATTTTGATTAACACAACTACAATTTTCAAAATGCCTTCAATATTTCCCTGAAGACAGCTGAGGATGCATGGGACGAGTTCCGACATTATTTTTTGATATTAAAATTGATCTCTTGTAGGTTGGGGACGCAGATTGCAGGAGTTACGACTCAAAGTCAAATGAGCAGAAAACACAAGGGAGATCTGTTTCATATCTTCGAGGAGGAGCATTTGCCTGAGTTTGACGGATATGGGTGACTAAATGTTAATGTTAAACCATGAAAATATGAAAACACAGACAAAATTTCTATTCCATTAAATCAACGGTAAACTTAGTGTAACATTTATAGAACTTCAATTAACAATTCTTAGCTATTATCAATCCTTATGGAATTGTACATACTGCAATACCCTTATCTTATTAAATATTAATGTGATCTAAGTTGCGAAAACTTTTACATGCTGTTGGGTTAAAGCATTGGAGAGAAAAATGTATATGTCAGATGTCGATGGCATTGTATTAACTAGAATGAAGAATTGCCTTTTATTTATATAACGCTAACCCCAATTTGTTTTATAGCAGTTTACAGGAAAAAAAATTCACAACAATGTCTTTGGTTTTTAGATCCATATGTCATATTGAGCAGCTTCATTTACAGCTTCAAGAAAATTCGCCTTAATTTATTGTTTGTAACTGAGCAATGTGAGAAAGTTTCAACATGGGCAAGAGAAAAATAACTACACTAACAGGGACAAAGCTAACTTAAATCCATGAGTAGACCAAAGACAAACAGATATTTTAGAGCAAAGGCTATAATTCCTTCTAATGCAAGTACATTCTTCATATGTTAATCATATTGAATGAACATGACTAATGAGTTGCATGCTATAATATAATAACGTTTGTCCTCGTTATTAATGCGCGCTATTATGAACGCTACTGGTGCAACTTGAACAACATTAAAAATTACCCCCACTCGATTCACCAAACTATCTTTCATTCTACGGGTCTCTTTTCCCCTACCCACTCCTCTGACCTACTTGCGATGCTGCTTCCAGTCCTGCACAGTTTACTAAATTAAATATCATTCATGTAAGATCTGGTGATCTGGTTGACGTTGTCAGCCGTGGTCTGATCTGGTCCATTATTTGTGTGCAAACACTGAGCGGCCTCTGTAGAATTAAGCCACGTACAGCCACAGATGGAGTGAATCTCAACATATACACCAGCGATGGCAGGACGTGACACCCAACGGCACATCAAATAAAGAGCATAAAATTAGTGCCCAAGGACAAGGGCATTAATGCTACGTAAGGGCAGAGTTCTCTATGGTAAGGCTTTTATTTTGAGCAGTTTTTTAATATATTGTAATTACATAGTAATTACATAATAATTAAATAAAATAACTTTTAATGGCGTGTAATTATAAAGTACTGTAATGGGTTAACTGTAATTAAAGGTGTCTTTGGAGGTATGGAGAAGCGAGGTTGTGCCGTGGTCTGTGCCATCTCCAAGTCACACAAAGGCGCAAGAACTTTCGTTATCAAAACAAACCAAATTTACGAATTGGTTTTCCAGGCCCAAGAAGCTCAAAGGAGCAGGCAGATCTGCATCAATCCCCTCAAAATGTCATCACTCACATATTGACACCTGTGTCAGGGTGGAAAGTCCAATTCAGCCGACATCTTTGCTAGATAGACTCTACCTGATGTGAGGCATAAGGCCACCTGGCTCTGGGTCAATAGCCAGGAGATATTCATCTGTAAACAGGATTGGGAGAGAATGTAATTTCAGGCCAATGATGCTTCCATATGCTCCCCCATGAAGGCTGCCTCCAGTTTCATTAAATTTCGATGAAGTATCGTTTCTCCAGGAATAAACGCACCCCCCGTTCCTCTAAAAGTGCCAGGCTGTAAGCATGATTGCATTTTTTCCTGAGAGAGAGAGAGAAAAAGACTGGGATTTCTGGAGGATGTTCACATTAGACATCACAGACTATACATACCTCCCTATGGGAAGTGTTTAATTATCTCTCTCTTTCTGTATGCTACAATATATTACTAGGATAGATCGGGAAGAAAAATAGTACTGTAGTCTATGACTGAAATGTGTTTTGAGGAAGGAAGCAAGTGCTTGCTTGATAAAATGTCAAACATGAGAAACCGAAACGACTGCAAGCAAGGGGGAAAGGGAATAAATTAATAATCAGAAGGTTCTCAGATGTGCTGACACAAGCCTCATCTGTCCTATCGTTCAAACCAGAGGTCCAAATTAAGATTTATTAAAGTGTCAATGTTTAGCACAGCACAACAAATGCAGAGGTCTGTTGTTTCAGAACAGAACATGTCGACTTTGCACATTTGCCCTACTATTGTTTTAAATTAAATACATCTTAAATATATTAAATATACTTATTATATATTAATAATATATCATGTCATGATTTATAAAAAATGTAATTGCATTGTGCTGTTCACTTAACTTACTCACTTATGAATTCATATTTTGTCCACATTTTATAATAATACAAATGAATTCATCAAAGTTATGAGAAAAGGGACATATGGGAATAATGTTATAACTATAAAATGATAAATATGTTTATATTCTCAGTGTAATCATCTTTTAAACTGATTTTGCTGACATTAAGGTAAACAACTACAGATCAAAAGAATTAAAGGAACAGAAACATTTCACAAACATCACAAAAAGTTTGACCAGTACTGTCCAGAATGGACATGTTAAGTAATAATAGGAATTTCAAAATAAAAGTCTAGATGCTTTAAAGGAAGAATAATCTATTTTGCTTGCATAGAACTGTTGTATATAAATAATTTTATTTATTATAATTTTTTTTTAATTCTGATAAAAAGCACAACAAATCTATTTTTTAAATATATAATGGTTTAGTTAATTCAATCAAGTTCGATATAGAAAATAATTCTGAAATAGCTCCCGCCGATAATTTTTAAAGAATAAGTAACAAAATAATCACTAAGCCATGATCATTTTATTTTATAACTATTAAAAGATAATATTGTGATCCATTTTAGTTAATTAATTGTCCTGCCTTTGTTAAGGGAATTAAAACACTGATGATACGCAATAAGGACATTCTAAACCCATGCAGTAACATAATCTTATGTGATCTCTGTTTCCCCCAAATAAAGACCTGATCCATTCACAATAACCAACAAACTGATCGATCATAAGCACAAAGAGAGTCTTCTGTCTAAAAAAGTGGTCACTCTGAACATCTTTCTGCGCTTGACCAAAAATAACCACTATTAAATGGTGAGGAAACAACGTCCCTCAGGACCAGAGACAAAATCAATAGCATCTGAAATAGAAATCAATCGGAGGAAAGTGTGTCAGTGATATACTGTACTGCTCCCACAGACTATATATATATATATATATGCAAAAAGACACTACAGTATACTTCCAGCAAAGTAAAGCTGTTTGAGAGGGATGCTTTAAGCCACGAAAAGTTTATTTTCTGCCTCAAACAACTCTGCGACAACTTTGATGGATTAGAATGCAAAATGATGTTGGCAATTATGCAATCTCTCACTGAACTTCTCCGTCTCTCTCCTATACATACAAAATCATGTAAATTATATTCACCTATAATCTTTTATGTAAATGAAGGAAACAAAATCTTGCATATTTCTCAAAATGGAAGCATCTGCCAGGGAGATAGTTGTTACATATTTAAGTATTTCAAAGTATGTTTTTAAGGATTTCAACTATTTAGGAATTCAAATCCTTACATAAGACAGAATAAGGATGATTTAACGTATAGGCTAGAAATTACCTTCATTATATATTTTCTGATTTACAAAATGGGAAATTTAGAGAAAAGTGGAAATCTCATGGGCAAACTGTCAATCATTTCACTGCATTTAAGAAAAATCTGAAACACAGTAATCCTACTGTTTTGTGTGTTGATGAATGTATAAAATGAATATCTTATCCTTCAAATATTATTTTAGACATTTCACATTAGAGGCAAACAGATGGTGTGTGGAGTGCGCCAGTAGGACTCTTCAAGAATGAGTCTACTCAGGTGGCAGGAAAATATTTCAACCTATAATGTTTCCTGGTAGACTACTCCTTTAAGAATCCACCAAATTAGTCTGTGTTAAAATGAGGCCAGGAAGAGTGACAGAACATGGCTCGATACTGGATAAGAAACTGGATTTTAGTCCGTCCAACTTGACATACTCGCATTAAAGCTTATGATGATGTGTCGAGGCACTGAACTTTGCTTAACTTTGAGCAAAAAGCCTTCAGAAGAAAAGGCCTTTGAATATGTATTCATATTCATTTGGTATACATTTGGTAGCTAAATATGTATTTGAGGTGTTAATATGCACCTTTATGTGTTTATACATAGTTTACACTCAATAAAAATATAACATTTAAAAGCTTTGAAATTACGTAAATAAACTTATATGTTTTGATTGACTCAAATAATTCTATTAGAATTAACCAAAAATATTGGGTGTATTTTATTAATATTTTTTTGTTACCTAAACCTAAGAAATACATTTTTGAGAAATAAACTTTGCATATTAAAAATATGCTTCCATTTTGAGAAATATGCAAGATTTTGTTTCCTTCATTTACATAAAAGATTATAGGTGAATATAATTTACATGATTTATTTATCAATATATTGATTTTTATAACTATTATACAACTGATATAATATTTTACACTGAAAAAGTATTTTTAATAGGTTTTATTAGGGTAACATAATTGTTTATTTCATAATATTAACTAAGCCACATAAAAGTAAGGGTCGTCTATTTTTGACACAGTGTGAATTATAGCAATGCAACTGTATGGGTGCCAAAACTGCCATTTTTCAAAATATCCTATTTTGTCAGTCTTACAGGTTAAAAATGAAACTACAGTTAGTAAAAATGTAAGGTTTTTTGAGTGAACCATTACTTTTAGGCCCATTCATACAAAGGTTAACTTTCAACTCTACATTTTAACTCTAAAGTTATAAAACATGAAACATCAGGATTCGAAATACAATTCAAGGCTTGTCTTGCACAATCTCAGAATAATTGCATGATTTTCTGCCGATGTGGACAATAATATAGTTGTCATATTTTGTTTGAATGAGGCTTTATATAACATCCCTTTAAATCCATATGTCTTTTACACCAATGAGGAAGTCAATTAGTGGAAGAACTTTCCTTTTCCCTGACAGCCTTCAGTGTTAAATGCTAAATAACTACATTGTTTCCAAAGCAATCATAATAGACTCTCATCCATTGCAAATTAAATAAACTTTGCTCTTTTTGCCTTCCCACTGAAGATTTGATTTCACAGTCAGAAAAAGAAGTCAGAAAACAGTCAGGATAAAACAATCTTATCTGGGATTGTGGCATAAACCATTTTAAAATGCCCTAGCAAATCCTGAGCATTGACTTGAGGGCTTTTGTTGGCTCCTAAATTAGTGTGATTGGAGAGAAAAAATTACATTTCTTCCTTTACTTCGATTGCACGCTTGCACAATTATCCCCTGCTTCTACTGTACATAAAACTAAAGACATCTGGCCCTCCACCTTCTGGAAACAGAAATAGAGCTTTCTCCGCCAACGAAAGAGCAAATGAGCTCATTATAGAAACCGCTTCCATCAATGATAAATCAGAGCTGGTTTAAGATCTTAAGACCTTGTAAACTACCTACAAAAGGCAAGATTTTAGGGCATGACATCTGATCGAAAAGCAGCCCGATTTGTCTTTCATAGAAATATAAATCCAATTATGTGACAGGATAACTTATAATTGTGGACGAGGTGAGGGAAATGTAGGATGCTGTCTATGAAGACAGTAGGCGCCAAGGTGACTTATTAGGTTTCAGAACAGGAAGTGGTTGCTTTCATGGTTTTGGTTTCTCAGGACAGCATCTCTTCAGTCAGAAAGAATGAAGGACATTTCTTGAAATGAGCCAGTGCTATTCTTTTGGCTGTCATTTTCCTGAAGGCAATAAACAAGGTTTTCTATTCTCATTTCTTGCATTAAAGTGATATTATTCACCTTCTTGTCATTTAAAAGCTGTGATTTCTTTCTTCCGCAGGCACAAAGGAAGATATTTTGAAGAAATAATCAATACCCAAATTGATTAAAATCTTTGATTGTATATGCAGAAATGAATGCAGTGGGTGCAAGTTACCAACAGTTTTACCAACACTCATTAAAAACCTATAGTAAAAACATGTCAAATTTCAAAAAATGTACTAATTTTAGATCAACGTCTTTATAGCATGGTAGGATTTACATACAGTATACCATTTTACTGAAACTGCAGTTCTAAATAAAGTAAAACAATAGGCATGATGTGACCACTGTACACAGAGAGAGGAAGATCTATATGAGACCTTTGTGTATAATTCCTGTGGGTTTTCATATGTATCAGCTGGAGGGTAAAAGAAACAAGAAACTGCAACCACCACATTATTTAGAATTAGATTCACTTTAGAAATTATGCAAATAATATCACAAACATGACTACACAATCTGTGCTAAAACAGATTTGCACTGAGTAATTTATAGTTAGTAAGTTGTGAAGAAGGTAGCGGATCACTGCTATCTGCGGCAGTTTTGGGACTGTACAGCATCTCTCCAACACTGCATTATAGCCACAACTGCTCAATGCCGTTCTTGAAAATATGGTTGCAAAATTATGTATAGAAACAAAGAGTCTGTTGCCGAATAACAGATAAAGGTGTCCTTCTCATACACTGTCTCGTTGCATCTGTGTCAAGTGTTATTTTTCTCTTTTCATGCACTAGCCTCTCTCTCCAGCCTTCACTTCAAAGCAACGATTGGATTTTTATTTGCAGTGGTTAGGCCTCCCCAATCCCTTTAATACGGACAAATGGGTCTCATTATCCTCTCTGTGGCCGATCCGGCAACCGGGAAACTACAGAAAAGGAATCAAGAGTCTATGCCTTCCATCTACTCTGAATCTCATCCACCATTCACTTTCCCTCTCACCGTTCACTCCTGTAGTCACTTGGGAAAATAGCGGGAGAATTCGGAGATGCACACTTCAGTTTAGTTGGCATGAATAAACAATGGGTTTTCCATGCACGGGATAAATTTCCCCAGGCGACTAGCTCTCGTACACACTGGCCCAGAAACGTGCTTGCGTACGCGTACCTCCAAAGACCGTACGGGATTCACAGATCAGGTTATAAACATGCGGGCTCACTCGTGAGATAATATATTATGTCTCAAATGTATTGTATTTTGGAAGTAATGGGATATTCCTTGCGTAAATTGCTTAGAAACTGGGATTTTTCTTCACGCTCAGATGCATTAACATTCTCTATTACAGTTTGTTAGTGCTATCAAAAAAAAAGATTGCGCGTCTGTCTGTGTTTGCGATTACGACATGCGTAAATAAGAAGGTCAAACAAGCCTTTGAGAGCTATAAGGAAACCAATTGGCTCAACGTATCTACGTCAGTCATTTCAATTTAGTCGCTTGCATAATGTGAATTTTATCTCGGCAAGCTCGGGGGCTTGACTGAATGAGGGCAGAGTGTAATTAATGAGAGCAGAGATACCGGTGTGTGTGTGTGTGTGTGTGTGTGTGTGTGTGTGTGTGTGTGTGTGTGTGTGTGTGTGTGTGTGTGTGCGCGCAAATACAGTTTTTCAGAAGGTCCTGAGGGAACACATGTGGTTTCGTGAACATCTAGATATGAAAATGACGTGGACTTCCTTAAAGTTCGACACAATATACAGTACAATGGAAAAATTATTTGTCTTAGTATTACTCACTGAAAACATTAATTTTTATTTAACAAAGCTTTTAATTTGTCTAGTTTTTAGTGTATGTTGTTTCACATATATACACAGTATAATTTTTTGAGAGTATAGTGTTCGGCGGCAGCACGTCTGCTGAGCACAAGAGGAAAAGTGTTTAAATTGGACAATCGGATGCTTTATTGAATTTCACAACGGTCCCACTGTGAGGATATTTTAGTGTAAAATTGTTTATTTTAATGCAAGTATGCATTTATCCAACGTTTTCATTCCCAATGGAAACCTCAGCTGCTGCAAGGTCTTTTCATGCATATTTGGGCACGTCTCTTTGACAGCGAACAGGAAGAAGAAAGAGTGTCTGGTTGCGAGCATTTGGTATGTTTTTGTTTTGGGTCTTTAACAGCGTGGTGGGCCTGCTGGGACTCTGCTAATCAGCAGCACAGCTGCAATTTATGATTAATGAAGCAGTACACGTTGCAAACGAGTCTGTCTATTACGGACCGCATCAAAGCCTCAAAATAGATGTTATGGGCGGCTTGCGAAAATAACATTTAGCCCTTTATTTCGTTGTGGAGAAATCGTCAAGGGTGTCTAGATGTACCCCAAAGTTTATTGCCAGCAAACAAGCACGCTCGACTGAGAACAAAACAGACCAAGATGTTGCAGAAATAAAATTGTAAAGTCACTTAAAAGGAAATAAAAAAGGTGATATGAATCATGTTTGTGCTTTTTTAAATGTGAGTGAAAAAAACAAGTCTTCTCTATTATGTTCTGATTGCAAAAAAACTTTGCTTGGTTTACAGTTAAAAAACTCTTACATCACCTTTACTTTTAGTCTTCTTGTTTAAAAAGTAATAACATTTTAATTAAAGTTAATATGTCTTAAAGAGGAAGCATCACATTGAGTTTCTGCCACTCTTATGATAATCTTGAGTAATATCTCTCAAAAAAGCCTCTTGCTCCCTCACATTTACAGAAGACAGATACAGCTTAAGACTGTTTTCAGAAAAAGTTGGGCTCTCGCAGGCGAATCATGAGAAGGGCTTCTCCTAGAATGTACACGCTGATGCTTGGGTTCTTCCGTGTATCTGAATAGTCTGCGGCAAGATTTCACGGGAGAATGACCAATAATTAACCGGTGATCTAACGACGGAGATAGGTTAAATATTTAAAAGAACGTTTCCGAAGCCTGCAATTTTCTGCAATTTAAAGCAGCTAGGAAACCAGTAAAAATTATTTTTCTCTTATTTTGGAGATTCAGAATTTTGGTAATTTAGCTTTCTTTTACCAAATTTTAAACACTTTTCGACTTTTTTATCAATGCAATTATACCATTTCTATCTTTGCAGTTCGGTCCCCCGCAACATTCTATTCGATTCCCCCCCCTGACTGCATGGTAAAAATCGTCACAAAAATGTTAACAACCTATATGGCTTTATGTACCACTCATGTTCTTTATTAATATACTTGTATTGTATTTTCATGAACTAAAAAGTAAAAGCATTAACATCTTATGGCTGAAAACAATTAAGTAGTCAATGCACCTTTCATTTTTCACATCCTCTGCCCTCCTGTGCATGCACCTTCAACCTAAAAGACAGCAGCTGGGCCGACGGCACATACATGGCCAATCAGGTCCCCAGGACGCCACACCAGCAGCCAATCAGAGTCCTGGCACAGCACGAAGACTGAAAGAGCAGAACCGGTGGGATGTCACACTGCAACAAAAGCTTAGCCATATCTCACAGTGGTGTACAAAGCCAGAGCCCTGGAACCACCACAAAAACATTCTTTAAAGCTCACCGGGGAGTGATGGGCTTTTTCTTCGATGAGTTGTCCATCTTCTATCTCTCTCATTATTGAGAGCGAATCAATTGTCAGGTAAAGGTTGCTTTCCAGCACAGCGGCACACTTTGGTTCTTTGCTTTGCGCTAATTAGATCCACTCAGCGAGGAGAGGAAGATGAAAAAGGACAAGTATTTATTGTTTTCCTCCTCTCCCGCGGGTTTCTTCCGTTAATAAAAAGTTTATGGCTCAATAAAGAACAAAAAGCGCGAAGAAACGAGGCCCCCCAAAACTGCTCGGAGGAAAGTGTTTTTCACTGCTTCAGCGGTCACAAAGTCAGGCCAAGGCGGTCGAATTATGACCTCTCGTGAAGTTTGACGGCTTGACTTTTTATGCACTAATTCTGAAACACAACCTGTCGGACTTCACTTAGACCATCAAACCATTAATTCATCGCAAGTGCAAAAAGTCCTAATGCAGTCCGTGTACATTCATGCTCGAATAAAGATGACATCCGGAAATACCAGAGGTCAAAAAGTGTCGCATTCAGGATTGAAACTGTGAAAACTTTTAAACTTCTTTGCATATATGCCGAGTGTGATCGAAACGGTGACAAATTATTTTTGATTTCAATTAAATTATTGAATCCAAACAAATAGATTTAATCCATTTCAAAGCTTTGAAATAAAATACATCTACTGTTTACTAGAATTTACCAAAAATATTGGTCTCCGTTACAACTATGAGTTTGTTAAATAAACAATAGTTTTTTTCTTAGGTAGAAGATTGTAGAGAAATTAACCGTTTGATTTTTACTCAATTGTTTTAATATTTTCAACTGGAAAAATCTCAAATATTTTTACAAAATTAAGTTAGCCCACCTGTTTATTTTCATGATATTTACTAAGCCACGTGATTTATTCCAGTGCATGTGAATCTCATACAGACATCTGAATTGTGCTTTGTCAACATTCCAGCCTTCAGAAATGTGATGCTGTCATCATCTTTGAGCACACGTGGGCACATACAGCAGAACTAAAGAAAGAGATATTTGGGCCACCAACCCTTCCCGGTTTCATTTTCCAGTCTCGGTCCTCCATGTGAGCATGAGCAACAAAAGGTGCCCATTGGAAGCTTGGAAATCAATTGTGTTTTGTGTGTGACTGATGGCGGGGTTTTGCCGCAGGGTTAAATACATTCTGAGATAGATATTGTGTGTGTGTGTATGTGTGTGTGTATGTATGCGTGTTGTGTACACTACAGCTACCCTGGATCATCACCAGATATGGTGTCTGAAGCTGAATGATTACATCGCTCGGTATCAGGAGATGTGGAGCTGTATGTGTATTGGTATTCTACATGCTCAGCATTTATTTACATCCAAAGTGTTCCTTCACCTATCAACATAGACAGTAGTACCGCAGTATTCAAGATAGTTGAGATTGCAAACGTGCCGCCAGCGTGTGTAAGCCTCTTTCATCTGTTTATGCCTCATTAATACAGTCCCAGTGACAGAGCTAATCGCAACACGTCACAGATAACAAATGCAAGGGCAGCGTTTCATGAGAAGAGATGTCACGGCGCTGTAAGTAGAGTAAATGGAAGCCTTCATTGACCATGGCTTGGAGAAATGCACGGTAATTATATTCAGCACTCATAATGAGGAATCACGTCCAAGCTATAAAGACAGATGTTTCCCCGTATAGTTGAGGGCCGCTAGGAGACTTGTCACGACTCTGCCCAGCTTGTTAGTGCGCCCTCTGGTGGTCAACCCTGTCGTTGAGCTTCTATACCTTTCCTTTCTCGACAGCTGGTGTGAGATCTCCAAATTTAATGAATGTAGTCCCAAGGAGAGAGAAAATATGAAATCATTTCTGGGATAAAGCCTTACAGAGGCAGCTTGTGTTCGCTGACAGCTTATTTACCAGATACGGCAACTAAAAGAAATGCTCTGTCAGGCTCAATTCAAAAGCACCACCCCTTAATGAGAACTCCAAGTCCTCCATCCAAGAATACTATTGGGTCTATCATTCCTCTCTTCTCGTGCAGATTTACTCCCAAACCCCGCTCAAGGGCTGGGGGAACCTATGAGAGAAGAAAATCGCCATTCGCTTCACGTCCACTTCGGGTTGATCTCCCACCCTCTAGTAAAACCCGAAACGATCCACAGACTATTCTCTGCATCTCTAATGGCCAGCATTTGATTCGCCTGTCATTCAAGTGCTTAAGATAGGCCAGGTTGGGACTTTACGTGCATTAAGTTCGAGAGAGTTATTTTGTGCCCTGTTCATTTGTATTAAGCCGCTTTTAGTGCATTAAAGGCGATGAAGTGGGCCAGCTTTGATAGAGATCTTGCCGCTCCGACTCGCTCCAAAGGAGGAAGATTAAGGTGCAGTCAGTTAGCGCTGTCCTTCACGGCCTGGTGGTAAAGACCTCTGGTGTCAAAGAAAGTCATCAGAATTTTTGACTTGCTTTAAGAACAAAGGAAGTCGGAGAACTTTCCACTTGTGTTGTAAATGCAACTGGATTTTCCTTCCTGTCTTTGTCATTGGCTGCAGACCAATCAAATTATTTTTTTTAATAGAAATTATTAGATTTTTTATTTACACTGTGATCTATGAATTTTAAAATCTTCTGGAAGAATTTACTAGCTTACTAGGGGTGTATGTTTATATATGTATTGGAGGAAATGCATCCTAGATCTGTGCCAATATATTTTTATTGAAATATCAGTTTAATTTGATGTGCTTTAGACAATTTCCCAAATTCCAAACAAAAATTGTTTATTTCTACTGATACAAATACCAAAAAACAAGCAGTGTTTGCAGATATTGCTTTAGAAAAATAACATTCATGTTGTTTATGGAAGATAAGTCTATAGCTTAATATGAAGGAATACGCATGATTTTTTCACTTGTCTTTGGGTTCTCTCTTTCAAAACGCTTTATTGTAAATTTCGACCTCTGTTCACTGCAAGTTTTCAAAGCAAACACTAATTCACTCCTGCCAAAAAGATGCAGACTGCCAAAGAAGCCGTTTCACAAGCTTGGAGTATTGTTATGTTGACAGTAAATATGCGGCTGACATTTTTACAAACAGAAAAATGAGTGCAGTGGCAGGCAAACCTCTCCAATGTGGTTTTCTACAAATGCCCCAGACGGACGAGGTACCAAAAGAGTTTCTTTATTTTAGATGGGAGGGAAACCTGTGCGGCAAATTCCCGAAATAACATTCAAACAAACACGGCTGAAAACACTTAATCTGAAAATGTGAGGAGAAAGGATGGATACAGAAAAGAACATCTGATCTCGTTTTTACCAGAGAGGCCCAAGTATCTCCGAAGCAGATGCGGGCATTTTGCGTCTAGCACATTTGCATGTTGGCTGGCTGGTGACCCTTTCCACTTGTTGCTGCCAAGGCATTGAGTCATGTTAGCCATGATTACAGCACTGTCTTCATCAATTTAATCATTGGATTCTATCTCCAACAGCTCACAGCTGCAAAAAGAACAATACATTTTCCTTGGTTTTGCCTGCGTTATTGTGTACAGAGTAGAGTGAATTTGAGGGGTGAAGAAATAACTGATTTGTTTGGGACATAGGGTCCTAAAGATGACTTATAACAAAAGATTTTTAGATCTCTTGGCGAGTCATTGAGAACACAATAGGAACGATACAGATTGACTCCTTTAGAGCATTTTTAAATCCCTCGTGGTCGCTTATTGCAGATGGTTGCCTTGAATTTAATAAATTACAATCTATTACATGCCATCATGCCTGTTAGCGGGACTTAATTCAGTTGAAAGTTCAGCAGTTGTTACAAATTGATCTTAATTGTCTAGAATACAAATGCATGACACATTTAAATTTACAATGTCGAACGAGAGCTTTTGGAAGAAAGAAACGTAAGATTTAGAAGAACGAAGAGATGCACTGATTTTAATGAACATCTGGAACTCTCAGAGGCACGTTGCCAGATCTGGATCTCTGGCTCAAGGGAATTGCAAGGTTGTTATAAATGAAAAAAGGTAGTTTCATTTGTGACGGAAAGACAGGAAACTTAATTATCAGGTGAAGAATGAGTGGGAGTGTTTTTTCCTTCTTTTCCCACTTTATTCAGATTCCCCCAAAGGATGCTAATGTTTAGTAAGGGTAGCAATCCAACTGGTCTCTTAGGAGAGCGTGTTCTTCAATGGCTCGTAATGTACAGAGTTCTTTTAAAGATGCTCCGTGTATTTGGGCATAATGTGGGTTACGTAATCGATTAACTTTGCAGGTTTTTTTTATTTAACAGCACTTTTCAATCTATGTTCATATATTTGTTGCCGATAATAGTTGAAAGGCTCAGGCAGAATTGTCCATTGTTCTGTCGGTTTTTAAGCTTACATGTAAACAATGAAGAGCTAATAAGTTAAGCTTTTGTTCTGGAACCATCCCTTCAGATTAATTAAACTAAAAGCCTGTTAATGAAGCTGGTATTGTTGTTTTATAATCAAAAATTATATTAAAGCCATTAAGGTAACAAACAAGCCAAAATAAATACCTGAAATAATTAGAACACTTTTTTAATTTACAACTATTTCCATCCTTTAAAAAAATTGCTGCAGTGGTAATGTTACAGTAATTTACAGTTCATTTACTTTAAGAACAAAGTACAATACAAGAATGAATAAAAGAATAAAGTACAAAACAAATTCAAGAATGAAATAGACAAACCATGTAAAGTGATTAATGTTTGAATGTGGTAATGGAATGTTAAAACAAAAAACTACAGACAAAATATACAATTCCAAAATTTAAATTGATCTGTATCTCTAGATGTATTGTGGCATTTTAAGTGCAGTTTTAAGTCTGTTGTAATCTTTTAATACATTTCTCCAGTTTTCATTATCTGAAAAATAATTGAAAGAAACAATCATTTTGTTTAAAATTTGAGAGAAATAATGTAAGATTACACAAAAATAATAATTTTACCTAAACACATACTGGATTTTTTCCGTGACTGTACAGTGCTTAGACTTAACATGTTTTTACCGTTTACATGTATTTACATTATTCACATTTACATGTACTGTTTACATATTTTATATGTATTTTAGTTGTTAATTATTATGAAAGAGCACTGTTCTGTGAATGTCAAATATTGAACATACTGCACACGATCTTTATCATTGCGCTAGCTTGACAAGTTAACCACACATCTGTCAAAAAAAACTGGGAATCAGCACGTCTTATCGCAAAAGAACAGACAAAATTTGCTCTTGTGTGCACATCTTGTTTCCAAAAGCTTTCCGATAAATAAAAAGCTAGTTTGATGGATATAGTATTTGTCCAATTAAATTGAATGGTCCAAAGACAGGTATTCTATAAAGCAATAAAAACACTCAAAACAAAAATACCATTTCATAGATGATCAAAAATGCTGGTGGACATGATCAATGGTACAATATCCCTTATCTTATATAAGAGACAGCATTAGCTTTACTTGACTTTAACAGTTTAGTGATTAAGAGGTTGAGGGCCACACTTAAAGCCATTTTGAAGAATGACCAACGAAAAAAACGATTTCTAAGACCAATATTTTTCCAATATTCCCAACTGTGAGTCACAATCATTAACTCAGTTTCCTTTAAATGCAATTTTCCTCAGACATTCATAAAACTGTAATGGCATAGAAAAATGAATGAAAATCGGTTTGCAGCATAGATCTCAATGACATGTAACTCAGCTTTGCTATAGGGAATAAGAGGGTGGGTTCTTAAGAAATCAGTCTTGTCCACTGTGGTATGCTCTACACATTATATCTGCTCCGTATCAAGCTCATTAATCTTAGTGATGCACTTCTTTTAATTAATATAAGCTTCTGCGCTGTTATAAATACTGGAGGAAACACAGGCTTGGAGACCTGCCTACAAAAGAAGTTGTCAGCACACAGTATGATTACATCATTACCAAAGTCGAAATGTGTCTCTCTCTCTGTCTCTCTCTCTCTCTCTCTCTCTCTCTCTCTCTTTCTCTCTCTCTGGTCTCTCTGGTCTCTCTGGTCTCTCTGGTCTCTCTCTGGTCTCTCTCTGGTCTCTCTGGTCTCTCTGGTCTCTCTGGTCTCTCTCTGGTCTCTCTGGTCTCTCTGGTCTCTCTGGTCTCTCTCTGGTCTCTCTCTGGTCTCTCTCTGGTCTCTCTCTCTCCGTCTCTCTCTCTGGTCTCTCTCTCTCTCTCTCTCTCTCTCTCTCTCTCTCTCTCTCTCTCTCTCTCTCTCTTTCTGGTCTCTCTGGTCTCTCTCTGGTCTCTCTCTCTGGTCTCTCTCTCTGGTCTCTCTCTCTGTCTCTCTCTCTGGTCTCTCTCTCTCTCTCTCTCTCTCTCTCTCTCTCTCTGTCTCTCTGTCTCTCTGTCTCTCTCTCTCTCTCTCTCTCTCTCTCTCTCTCTCTTTCTGGTCTCTCTGGTCTCTCTCTGGTCTCTCTCTGGTCTCTCTCTCTGGTCTCTCTCTCTGGTCTCTCTCTCTGGTCTCTCTCTCTCTCTCTCTCTCTCTCTCTCTCTCTCTCTCTCTCTCTCTCTCTCTCTCTCTCTCTCTCTCATAGATCCAAAAACAGGGATATGTTTAGCAGCTATGCATCCTGTGTGCAATGATTTTCTGGGTTGACAACAGCTACAAATCATATAAAAGTAATGCAGCGATTCAGCTCATCGGTTCACTCGCAGTTCACCTTAGTGATCCCGGCCTCAATCCAGACATCTCATGAGATACATTTGGCCATATTTTAGTGGAGTGGCCTCACCAGTCACTGCAGCAGTTGCCATGGCGATAGGGTGCCTGTGGATTCCACAAGCAATGCATTAGTGTCATACTGGTGCTACTTGCATTTAAGAAACAAGAGGAAATCTGTGGTTTTAACAGGTTGGCACAGCTCAAAAACACCTGTCTGGAAATTGGTTGAGAATTATACTTGAGTGAAATTTCCGCTTTATATAAAAAACATTACATTTTTAAAATAGTGAAACTGTGCTGTTCGTTTTACATAACTTCCACAAAAATAAAAATACAGAAAATTACATGATTTTTTATTGAGTTATTATATGTTTAGGTTATAAGATCATACTTATTTCAGTCTAAATTTTCATAGCAATTTTGTGATTTTGGCAATGTACTTATTTTGTATGTTGTTATACGTTCAATATATTGTGATTTTTATTTTTAGTGTATTTAATTCTTGTTTTCAGCTTTATATTTTAGTTCTTTTTTATTGCTTAGAAAACAGTTCTCAGTGTTCTTTGGTTTATGTATTTTCATATTAAATTTAGATGGATTTTATTCTCATTTTAATTACAGAAATGTTTCATTTCAGCGCAATAAAAATATGAAACATGCTTAAACTTTTTAAATTAGAGTTTAACCCATCTTGAATGTGAAATCTGTACTGACGCAATTAGTCTAATACCAGGATAATTCACATGTCAGCTTGATTAAATCTGGCTGGCCGAAAATAGGCCCTGGCAGAGGCTTACACACGTTTGAAATGCGCCCGCCATCCTTTATAAATCAGATTGAGACCTCTTTAACCCGCTGAGAGCTGTCCGCTTGACCCAGACAGATGCCTATTGGTTCAGCTGGTGCTAGCTAACGAGCGAGCAGGAGCAGGTCGATGAAGATGATGATGAGGAATCGTCGCCAAGCCCAGCGGGCACCTTTGTGGGGACACGGCACCCCGGGCAGTTGCCCGGCCTTTAGTGCGAAATCCGCAGCGCGTTCATTAAAGTGATATTGATCGAGTTTCCTACCGGTATTTAGTGGTTCAATAAACGAGCAGAGAAAAAATATGGCATTTTGTTTATGCAAAATTGTTCATTAATGTTCCGTCAGAGAGCAGGGTAAATAGCTGTACCCAGGCGGCAGCAGGCAGACACCTACCGTCTGTCTGCGTTAGGGTTTATTTCACTCCAGTGGGTGAGAAGAAAACACTATGACAGCCTTAGGCATCTGCCCGATAACAGGGAAAAGTCCATTTTTGTTTGGAAGGCGAATTGCGGCAGTGTTTGCCAAGTGCTGTAACATGATCTTCTACACAAATTAATCCGCTGTGGTTTCATGATGGTTCTGGCAGGGCAGGAAAATTGAGCTGTGTTGTAAAAAATTTGTCTAAATCTGTATGCAGGATAAAAACGGCTGGATTGAGTTGGTCGGAGTCCCAACAGTCTAACATGCTCTACAGCAGATAACTTCAAGAGGGGGGAGATTCTATCATGCATTCATAAGAGGTAAACAGAAGAAAACAGACACCAGTACGTGCATCACTACTCTCACTGCTTTCAGCGTTTGTAGGTCTGTTTAAATATTCATTCAGGTTGTCTACTCTACTGTATCTTATAATCCAGATGTTACCTGTTGACATGAGTTTACAGTGCTGCAACTGAGCGTGTCTTACATAATGCTATTTGAAAAGATTTGCTGTCTGAATTCCACTGACGCAGCAAGTACATGGAAATTTAATGTAGATGAATAATTACTGTATGTTTACTCTCATTTAATCTACAGCTATTTTTATTCATGGTAGTAAAAAGTGTGTTTAATACAAACTGTACAGTACATCAGAATTAACTTAAAAAGCAAATAATTAATAGTAAATGAATAGAGATGAAAGTTTCTCGCATGATATAGATAGCTTTAAGCTTTAAAAAGATTATTTGCTTTTATCGGACGATCGTGAGGAAAAAAATTCCCAACGCGCGATGTCAATTCTTGGACAATTTATCGATATATAATATAAATTGTTCTTTTATTGGCTGTTGATGTAAGGAAAAATATGATCGCCCAATATCAAGAATTGGACAATTTATATTTTACTGGCCCATAGTGTTGAAAAATGATTGCAAATATCAACAGTACGTGCATATATATGTCAATAGTGTGACAAAAATACAGATATTAGTTATTGAGCGACGTCAGGGCTTTTATTGGTAGATAATTTTAAATATATATATCGCCCAATATCAGTTACTTGGCAATATTGGTGCATCTTTTAAATTAAGCCTTCAATGGCCAACATTGTGAAAATAATAGATGCCCAAAATGTTTAAAATTATATAAAATTATATTTCAAATCCCACATTTACAATGTGGTTTCAGACTTTTGACTTCATTTATTTTTACTTGCAATATTTCACATCAAATTTATTTTTATCACACTGTGTTCTGCATTTTTTCTATATTTTATATACATTCACAGCTCAAGAGTTAAAGTTTACCCTGGAAAAGTGTGTGAGTGTGTTTTAGTCACTGCCATACTAACCAGTGGATCAGCTGTGGTTTTGTAGCATTAATTCAAATACATTTCTCACATACATCAAGTTCTGAATCCCACGTAACGTATGAATGTACCAAAGCTCCATCTGACAGACCGAATGTGCTAAAAATCATTAATTGTGAAATGATGCCACATCCTTTTTGTGCACAAGGATTATTTTAAGAACAACTCAAAAAACTTTTCTGAAGAAGGCTCGTACTTTATATACATTTTCAGCTTTGTGCTTAAGGGGATTTTTCCCACAAAAAACGAAATGCTTTCAATAATTACTGACTTGTGTCCTTCAAATTTACCATGCATTTCATGACAAATATTCGAGTATCTTGAAAGCATACACGTCTGTTTAATACAATCCATTATTTCAAGTTTATGATTGCTCTGATGTACCTTAATGTTTGCTGGCATAACAACCAGCACATGTCACCAAGCACAGAGAAATTACTTTGAGAATGACAGATAACATTTTATTTTTCTAAACAACTTTTCGATTTTGGGTGAACTAGCCCTTTAAGCTTGATGTGGTATATAGTAGGTTGCTTATGGACTTGTACAGCATATCATTCTTGATCAAAGTTTAGGATGTGTACCCTAAAATTAAACAGATATGCAATATTATTAAAGTATTTACTGAAGCTTTTAAAGGGGTCAGACTTTGTGACATTTTGGTAAGCAAGCCTTTATACAAAACAATAAAGGCCATAAAAGCCATAAAGGCAACAAAACAACATTACATATGACTAGGAGTCCCTCATAGAAGCTATTTCACAGATTGGAAACAAAGAATGATATGGCAATTCACGTTTATATATTGATATTGCAGTCTTAACTGCTGTTCATGGATGTTTATTGTTGCATTACCAATAATGGCCAATAATGGCAATAAATACTTCTTAATGCTTTCAGTGTTTCACTCTGACTACATTTTACATTGTGATTCCCACCTTTGTGTTTGTCACCTTAAACAACCCAGTTGCGATGCTGTTTTGTATGCCTGGCCCCGAGCCCACTGACAGACCTAAGCAGAGAGCGCTGGCATCGCCGGAGTACGGCGACCTGCCAATGTCCCCTGGCCTCTGGCTGGGTTCCGGGTTAACGCTTCCCCCCTCTGTTTGGATGGATTTAAAGGTTATCTCGTCTGATCAGTCTCACTCTGTATCCCTCCAGAGTGGCAGCCAGGCCCTCCACAGGTGTGTGAATATGAACGATAAGAGCAGAGGAGAGGTTCACAGGAACACTTGAGGGCTAGAGAGCTGTGGTATCAACTTTGATATGGAAATAATTAACTGGCCTTCTCACCTCTGTCAAATAGAGCTCATGCTCGTGCGTTGTGAATCACAGAGATGATTAGTTGTAGAGGGGTAATTGCGAAAGAAGATGGTGTAAACAGAATGCACAGGTGCACAAGTACACTTTCGGACACCGCCTTACGTGGCATTAACCAGCTTTAAGTGTCGCCTTGAAGCTGTTCTCTCTATTTCCTCAAGAACGAGTCATCGATTACTCATGCAGGCGCATTACCTAAATGATGGCTGTGTCAAAGAAAGCGCATTAGCTGTGGGTTGATGTGCTCTTCCGCTTGAGGAGTACTCGTGTGTACCAATTGACCTCTGGTTCTGATGATTGAGGGCTGATAGGATGGGAGGGCAACCAGGTAGTCTATCAGATGAGGCTTATTCCCTACCATTGACTCTCATTCATTCATTAAGAGCCGACACTTAACTGACTGTGTTCATAAATACAAGTTACTTAAGCATCATTGCGTACTGTATACGCAGTTTTGAATTAAAGCTGGGATCTGTCATTTTGAGGGTTAATTTGTTTAAAAATATGTCCACACTTGAAAATAAAGGTGCTTCAAAGTTCAGTCAAATAAGAACTTTTTGTCTAAATGGTTTCAAACTTTAAAATCAGAAGAACGTTTCTGTTTTACAAAAGTTTCTCAAAAGCTCTTCAGATCATGGAAATTTAAGCTTAAGGTTTCTAAGAATGGTCATTGTGAAACCAAAAATTAATTGTTCTTTCGCACCACTGTACAAAATTTTTTTTAGTTATAGTTCACTTTAAATATCAATCCCCAGGAATAACTTGCATTTTTATGCTTCATAGTTTTAACTGAGAGTTAAGCTATGGATTGCAACTTTATTGTCATGTGTTCTTGAATATCCCTCAAGCCATCAAAGCAATAACCAACTACAGAAATACTCATTTGAGTGGAAGACCAACCTCAAATGAATTGCATCTTAATTCAAAAATGTTGCATCCTATTCTGTTGCTACAATATTTATTGAAGAATCAATGACGTTTTAGTGTCAAATCAATGACCAGTTCCATGGTAATTTCATGGTTGTTGGTTATCCATTTTTGATCTTGATAGTCCATGATCACAGTCATTGTATGTCAAGAGCCACAATATAATTCAAAGTTGTCCTTGTGTTGAACACAACATTGTGTTAGCTGGGCCATTTTGTCCTGCTTAAAGCGTTTTTGTTTAACTTCTATCAGAATAATTTTTTTAATAATCTGTGCATTATAAGCAGTTTAATTAACCATAAACCTATTCAATCTCCAAGTTACTGTCTGAGAAGTGGCACATTAGCAAAATCCACTCATTTGGAAGAAGCACCACTTTGAAAGACCTTTGTCCACAATAATAAAAATGACTGTCTGTGATGCATGGTGTATGAGAAGAGTTGGTCAAAGGGGAATGATGGCTGTGTCGTCTCATTAGCCGTCGTAACCAACGGCAAAAGACCTCATTACAATTTTCTCCCTTAATAGGCCGCAGTACAACTTAATCAAACTCTGCGAATCCAATAGACCAATTAAGACCAGAAAAAGCAATTGATTTATAAATTTCCTGCCGAAATCAATACTTGAGCGCTAAATGCAAATAAATGCCGTTTGACGAAACAGCTACAACCGTGGAGTTAATTTCCTGACAGCGGGCGCAATTATTTGTTATTTGTTGTCTCAAGGCTGTCACTGAAATTATGAGAGAGCAAACAAAAGAGGCCTAATACAATTTAGCCGACATGAGCGTTCGCGTGCCAGCCCTGGTGCTTAATTGTTGCTTAAATGTTTGTTCAACCAGTCAATGCTCGACACAACAGTAATGTCAATGACTTGCATGTGTAGCGTATACAGTCGTCGAATGCCTCGTTGAGCATTTCATTACCTGTTTAAGAACGCAATAAGCTATACTCGAAACTAAATTAATAGGGAGTGGAAAACGTTTCTCAAATAACACATAAACAAACGAAAGCCCATGCAAATGTGAATGCAAATCTACCAAACGTATAGACTCTCTGATGACATGCCACACTTATCTAGACGCAAGTAACAGCCTAGTGTTGTATCTGAAGCACACGCTGGGCTCACGCATCAGGCGGGTTCAATTATTACCCGATGTAATGATGATGCATTCCATGTTTTCAGAATATAGCACAACATAGTGCTGAAGGGGGATGGAATAGCCCCTTTCCAAATGCTGGTCAGAGCGTGTACACGCACTAATTTCAGCCTGTTGTGCAATAACACCATTCATCAAACTGACTAAGATTAGTTGCATTTCACCCCAGTCCCTGTTTATGATAATTAAATCAATGTATGTGTAACTGAAGCTTCTAGTCGAACAACACTCACACGAGGACTTGTGCATCAGCAACAAGACCAGATTCTCTGAAACAGCAAGAGAAGGTTAGGTATACATGAAAGCTAGAGGAGGGACTAACATGGGGATATTTTTTAATTAAAATCAATATTGTTTTATAATTAAGAGATTGAAAAACAAAATGTAATTCGTCCTCACATCATTCCAGGCATACAATCATAATACAAGCACTTAACCTCATCAACAAAGTTTTCCAACAAGCAACTTTCATTCAAGATAAAACCCAATTAACAGATCATGAAAAACAGTACAACAAATCATCCATTTCTAATTACTTTGGTAAGGTAAACGATTTCAGAGATATTCGACAAAAAACTGTTGTGATATTACCCAAAAACAGCCAATTTGATGAAAGATAAACATTTGTGTATTGCAAATAATTCGCACAGCATGACTAGACACATGAGTTAATAAAAACATCAGGTTAATTTTAACTATGTTGACTTGGAAGAAAATATCACAGTGGTTACAGCACATCCAAGCAAACAACATTAAACCTCGGCACCTCGTTGCTCGCCCATGTGTCTGGTTGCCATGGCCACTGTTTCACATGTGTCACCGTTTGAAAAAGTTCTTAAACATCCAATGTTAAGCCCGAGAAGAGAAAACTCACAAAACAAAGCGTACAGCACATTATGAAGACTGACTATACACAAAAAATTGAATTATTTAAATTATTTAAAATTTAAGTTAATCAGATTTTACTTGCTTACACATACACAACATTTAAACAGTATATTTAATGAATTTCAAATATCTAAAATGTACTTCTTTTTGTGTTCATTTCATAAGAAATCATTGTAATTTGTTCAGAGTGTGGTTGGTCTTTCGGCTACAAACTACGAGTACTAACCGACGATAATCAAAAAAAAAAACAGAAATCCAAACAAGACAGCGCACAGCCAAAAAAGCAGTTCCACACCAAACAAATATGACCTCTACTCACCTACCCTGCCTCCATGTGTCAATCATACCACAAACATACCGGTTTTCCCTCTATTTTCCCTCCTGTCATCTCTATTGCACTTCTGCACATGTCAATCAAAAAGAGTGACATATACACATATATCTCATTACCCCATCTGGACTGTTTTCTCTTCTGGCGGGTTCTCTCAGACCAGTGTGAAGATGCAAACACACACAGGAATTTGTCTATTTTTGTGTCATGTTTACTGTATTTTCAAACATGCGATTGCATGTTATTTGCAGTAAATCAATGTATATGCAAAGAGGTTTGGGCAAATCAGAATACACGTTGTAAGTGTCTACGTTACTCTAGTTGACAAACAACGCATTCTTTGAAATAAACTCAAAACCAAGGACTGCAAAGCTTTTTTCTTGCTCTCTGGAATTTTCTGTACAATCATTCGGCTCACAGAAAGCGCCATGGCAACAAGAGGACCGCAATCCGGAGGTTCAAGGACTCCTCTTGTTCTTGCAACATTTTAATTACGTCGCCAGGGCCTATGGTGGTAATGTTTTGTGGGGTTGCTCAGACTCGAGCCCCTTGGAGTTTTACTCTCTATCCGTTCTGATCTCTTTCTCGGTTTCGGCAAGATTAGGATTAATTGAAGAAAATGTTCCTCCTGAAAGAGACTAAAATGGAAAATAGAATCCATTAAAGGCTAAAACGGTGTAAGATAATTGGACAGGGATGGAAAATAGGGAGGAATCTGAAGATGGTTAAAATTAAATTAAAGGAATAGTTCGGCAATAAGGAAATGCAATTGTACTTAACTACCTCAATGTCATTCAGAACATGAACAAAGCATGACTGAATTGAACATGAATAAAGCAATGTTACTATCAAGGTCAAATTTAAATTTCATATCCTGTCATCAAACCCACGATCTTGGCGTCTCTAGAGTCGAACCCAGCTGCTTGAACACTATATGCTAAAATACAAACAACAATTATAGGAAAGAAGTTTAGTTATACCCTGATAACGCAGGATTTTTTTAATGGTAATTTCTAGCTCAGAACACCAGGCACTTCAATCACAGATAAGCCAGAACAGGATGTGCACACATTCTGAATGATGAAAATCAGGAATATGCTTTTATGAAAAAATACTGGTAATTTGTCTATTTAAACGCTCTGGAGAGGTTTCATTCAGGTTGTGTTTTGGGATAAAACTTCATATTAAATGATTAAATTAACTTTTACAGCAAAGCACATAAATCAACTTTAAGTAAACTCTTATACATTTAAACACTTTTTTGTAATTCTTTTATTATAATGTGCCACCAAAGATATGAATGCTGACTGTTAAACAGACCCGTGAAGTTTTACACATCTTTAAAATGCACTACTTCTGTCTATTTCATGTAATTTTACATCTATACAGTATCTCTAAAATACAAGCAAAACTTAAAAAGTAGAAAAATAGTAAAATTACACCTAGAATTTTTTTAATAGTATAGGTACATACAGTACAATTCTGTAAAACTAGTTAATTGTGACAAAAGCTTGGACAGCCAAGAGATTTGGTTGGATATTTTAAGATCTAGTATTTTAAGCTGTATTAACTTTATATGTTTAATATTTTTAATTCAAGGTAGCTTTTAAGCACAGCGTCGCTTAAAAATGTAGCTTGAAATCAGATGATGTTTGTGCCATTACAAATCACAGCAAACCTTTTTTGTTGATACTGAAATGCATCACAAAAGTTTTGCAGACCCAAACTGTTAGTAGACTAGGTTTGTGTTTAAAAACTGCTGTAGCACCTGCATTAAATAATCTTGTGTGATCAACTCCAAAATTTAACTAAACTCTAAAATCTACAATTTTACAGATTGCATATATACAGCAAAATCCCCCCCCAAAAAAAAATTCATAAAACTAGTTGAAATTGCCTTATATTTTAAGCTTGATTTTTTTAATTGTGTTTATTTATTTTTTTATTTCACATTTGTTTGTAAAGCAAATACTTAAAACCATTGTTTGAAATCATCTTAAATATTGATGCTGAAATGCAATTTTGCAAAAAGTTTTGCAGACTTAAACTGTTAGTACACTAGGTTTGTTTTAAAACACTATTAGATACATTAAATGAGCTTGTAAGATGGTGGAAAAAAACAAGCCTGTGTCTCTTATTATTTGTGCATCTCCATCCACACCTACTGTTTTCAATATTACTTTAAAAATTAAAGGAAGCAAAGGATGTCTTTCATAATGAAAAATAATACTGTTCGGCAACTGACAAACTTCTGTTGTTTTGTGTTATTGTGGTAAAACTCACAAATCAACCTTTAAAACTGTTATTGGACACCTAGCGAGAATAGTGCTGGCGGTTCTGCACAACGTCCTGTGCTGGAAACTGTTTTATCCCTTTTCTCTGGCAGATTGCTTGAGGATTAATCTTACATTCCAGACACAAGGTGGGAATGCTAATGTCTGTCTGAGATGGAATACACTTGTGTCCATAATGCTGACAGTGCAACGCTTACAGAAGTGAATGTCACAGGTTCTGCTGTTAGTTTGCCTCTTTGTGTAATCCGCCTGGCCTGGTGGATTTAAATACAATAGCGAGCGAGAGTGAGAGACAAGGGAGAATGTGTTCTGTTAGAGTCTATCCTGGGATTGTGTCTATGATGTCAACGATTTTCTCTCAGTCTCTTTGGACTGAAGAGAATTAATGAGAGAGCCACACACATCCACGAGGCTTACATTACAAGGCTGAGAGTGACATGTGAATATGACAATAAAATCAGCTGGTGTGCACATGAAATAAATTCACCAATTTACAAATACATATAAAACCACTGAAATGTCAATTTCTCAAATTTTTTAATGCGGCAAAAGAAGATATTTTGAGAAACATCATTTGTTTTGTATAGATATCATGGAAGTCAATGGGGACCAATGTTGTTGTCAACATTTTTCCAAAATAATCTTTTGTATTTTTAAGGTGAAAAAAAAGTCATACAGATTTGAATTGCTATTGTTATCATAAATTCAGCATTTTCTAGAACTTTCTGGACCTAACCTGCCAAAATACCCTTCTCTCCACCCAATCTGACCTTCAGCATCATGCCAGGTGCTGAGGCATCACTTTCTCTGCACTCAGGCTTCAAATGAGAAGCTCATTATCCAAGGGTCCGTAATTAAAGCCCTAATAAGGGACTGAACTTGCCGAACACCAGCGGCCAAATCTGTAGCCGGACCCCAGATGAAGAGATCTGATTATAAGCGATCAGCGGCAGGTCTGATCTCGCCTGAGCTTTGAGAGGCCTAAAACCGCTGTCCACATTAATCACTCCTGCGGATATCACAGATTAGATGCTTTTAGAGGGATTCTGCTAATCACTAACAACAAACAAACATCAATACAGTCAATGCGCTTTGAGCCTTCCTGCGGCAAATGAATCACTGATTTAAAATTAAATCCATAAAATATCGTCATTCGGTAGATCATTTGAGGGGTTTAGGGACGTTTCAAGAAATGTTTTAAGTTGGAGACAAGTAAAGCTCTATCGACAGCATCCGTGGCATGTTGTCGATTGTCCCTGACAATGAGTTTGACTTGTCAAATGGTTTGTTTAAATAAGAAGAGACTGGAAGTCTACAGGGCGATGTGTTTAAAACTGAGCAACATACATTATATTTGAGATTAAAAAAAAAAATTTTTTTTGTAGCAGGGGTTATTTTATAATTTATCTAAATGAAATGTCTTGCATCATAGAGCTTTATTATAAGTGCATTACTTTAAATATGACTTATTCAATAATCTCCGACAGAGCTTACTGTAACTGTTAAATATTTAAGCAAAATTTATGTTTAAAAGCTATGCAGAAAAAACTAAGTTGATCATGTTACTTATTTCCAGTAATTAAGTAAGTGAATAATTAAGTATTTTTTCAGTGTATAAGTTTTTGAAAATCTTTTTTTATCCTAGCCAGATAAACGAAAAAAAATGGGTTTTTGGAATTACTTAATCATGTGGAACCAACGTACATGCCAAAATTAAGTTTTGTAAAAAAGGAAGAAATTATGTTGAAACAACTTGTAGTACAGATACATCTGTTAGCTGTCTCTGTAAAAGCATCACCTTAACATATTAAGTCAGATTTAAAAATCATACAAAACCATGGGCATCTTACAAACGTCTTGCAGGTTTACACTTGTTATAAAGGTTATTTTTGAAAGTTTAAAACTGCATAGTAGCACAGCAAAATGCTAAAACACAGGCCTCTGGCTAGTTTATCGCTACATGAAAAGCACACATTCCTACTAACAAGTGTTAAACTTTGATCAAATAAATGGAAATTTGTTATGCCATAAACACACATTTCCTTCAGGCTGTTATGGAAATGCTAAGTAGCTGCCTTCCAAAATGCTATAACAGTTTAGCCAATAACCTCACCGACTCTTTCAAGAATAAACCAATCAGAAGGGCCGTTGATCCATACAGACATGCACTGTTATTGTTTTAAAATGCCTCAAGCAACCAAACAATTAACCGCTTCTACCCAGAGCAGAAAGCCAATGAGAACACACGCGCGAATAAAATGAGTTTCAGCGTTTTTATTATTACATCATGAACACACAAACTCAAATCCCCTTTACCCTACAGGGAGAGATTTGATTATGAATATTGCTTCTTAATGCGAGTTGCGCCTTGTGATATCTTTCGCCGGATTAAAGAACCCGACGGTGCGCTTGCAGGTGTGCGTTTCCGAGTGTCATTATCGCTAAAAGCAAATAAAGGTGCTAAATGCTAAACGCTAGTATTAACGAGTGTAAGAGGCTCTCTTCATTCTTGCTAATGGTTCCCATGCTAATGCTTCTCGTAGCCTCTCATCTCGCATTACTTTGAGGAACAAAATGAGCTCGGAATGCTCCACTGAGCTGAGAAGGCTCTGAAATAGGAAACAAACTTTTAGGTACTTCGGCATTTTTCAAAGGCATTAGTCACAAGACTCCCTACGTTGAGTTTGAGTGTGCTTGGCAAAGGGGGCAGACTAGGACACGCGTACTTGAGAGGTGCTTACATACCGAACACACTGAACGTTAGAGTTCACATTCAACTTAATACCAGTGGCTTGGCTGAATCGTGCAAACCTACAGGAGACGTACACTGTAAAAACATTTGCTTTGAAAAACATAATACAGGTAAAACAGTTATATAGAATATATAGATATTATATAGATTTTTTCAATATAAAATAGAAAATATTGAAACAATTGATTAAGAATGCAATATTTAATATCTCTACAATTTGCTTATATTTTTTACAATTATGTAATGAGAAATAAGCATTTGTTATATATTTAAAATATTTGAGTTAATCAAATGTTCTTAAAAGCAAAATTTAAACAGTAAATTTAACTAATTTCAAAGCGTAAAATGTACACATTTTGGAGTATATGCAACCTACTGTATATGCTGCTATGTGTTTTATGATATATATATAGATTTGCGATACAATTCTTTTTTCTTATTAATCTGGGCTGCAATTAAAACAATTGCAAGTTCATAGATTTTTTTCAAAGCTTTGTTTTGCATGACAACAATGTAGAAATGTTTCAAAGGAACGCGGAAAAAAATTCATTCAAATTGAAATACTTGCACAGATAAAGCAATTAACACCCATTCAGCATCTGATTAGCACCATTCGCCACAAGCAAGCGTCTATTCGCGTCTTCGCATTGACATTCACTCGTGCAAATTCGGGAACACGGCTTAAGGGCCTTTCAACACCAACAGCATGTTGCCATTTAATATTTAGAGGACAAAATGATTTTTTAGAAACTAATACATTTTCAAAATAATTATGACATAGACAGCTAATACGGCGACATGGCAAAAACTGAGGTATGTGTTACGCATATAAGGGTATCCTTATTTTTAGCACCAAAGAACAAAAAGAAGCTTTAAATGTGCCAACTGGATCCAACCATCACAAAGCAGCACATTCTGTTTCCACAGAAACAGCAAGCCTGTATTTTTTTCAGCTATAAAGGTTTTTCTCAATCTCTCAAAGATATAAACGTGTCATCATTTCAAATCGTCAAAGCCTCTATAATGCAAGCATAGATTTAATAAACAATTTTTTTGCTGCATCATCTAGAAAACCTACAGCCTGCTGTTTATGAAACCTTCAAAAAGCAAACTAATCTCAACCTAGACACGACACCAAGGGAGAAATATCACATAATCGGGTGCCTCGTTTCGGTCTGGGTGAAGTAAAAATGGCCTACTTGTGTAAATAAGATAAACAAGTGATCCATCAGTGATACATGCTGACAGAGATGAGTACAGAAGATTTCATTCCAGTAATGGAACCTGCCAATGTCAAAGCCTTCCACCGATCTCCCTCCACATCCATTTTTCTCCAATTATGCCATCAGTGCTGAAGAGGCTTTGATCTGCTGGGCCTACGGGGAGGGTCATCTCTTCACAGGAATTATATTACACAGCTGGACCGCTGATTGTTGGAGGGGGGAAAGGCCTTATCTTTCCCATTAGTGTGAAAGTGGGCTGTAAAAGATGGTCCCTTCTCAAATGTGCAGTATGTGCTGGGGTCATTCCCGTCTCCAGCGAAGCCACAGGGACCCATTACATCTACATCAGACACTGAAGGCGGCATTTCCAGATGCACATTTCAACTAGGCTATCGATTAAAATGTGATTACAGCTCTGGAGAGGAAAGACGTGACAGGAAGACGTGGAATACATCAAAGAAGATGGGACCACCTGAAAACGGAGAACGGGGAACCGGCGCCGGGCTTCAGAGTCTCCGCACACGGCTGGAGTCTGTCTTCAGCTGAGTTATTATTATTTATGATGGTATTAAAGGGAATCTGGGGCTTTTGGTTTGGATTATCCAGCTTTAAGATGAAGAGGAAAGGACTGCCTTTCTGGGAGTCCGCAGCCGTAGGGAAGCTGTTTTTGTATTCTTTGTTGTGCAGTGCTGACTTGACTTTAGACTGCAGGCTGCTTTTAACCATGGAAATATTCCACCACTGAATGTTATCAAAGGCAACGAACGGAGGAAGAGAGAGCGAGAGGAGGGGTTGTATGCTATCTGATATAATGACAGTTCAGATACTGCACATCATATTATTTCAAAGGTTAAGTCACAGATTAGTTAGAATACTCAAAAAGATCACAAAAATAAGACGTTTGAATATCAGCATTTTGCAACACAGCAAAAAAACATTTTATCTTTAGATACAATTTATGGGCCTTAAGCTTCGGGTCATTTTTATAAAAAAGTAAGGTTGCTTTGGCGCTGCTGTGCACAAGTTTGTAGTGTAAGCTTGGAATTAATACATGTGATTAAGAAATGGACAATCCCAATTTATTATTCAAATGTTACAAAGAAGACTAATTTCAATCCAGTATGCAAAAATGGAAAAGTATTGCCGTATTAATATTAATTTATTTATAATACAAATAATTAATGGAAGGATAAGACATAAATGACAACAAAATACAATTAAAATAGATTCTAAACTTTAAATTAAATATTAATTTTAAAAGCCAAGAAGCTATGAATACTTATTTTCATTGTGGTGGAACTCAAGTTAAAATGTTTCGTTTTTATATTCTTTAAGAAAAACCATGTGCAAATGTACAACTTTTAGGTGCGACTTTAAAGCCGTCTAGAGTTGTTAATAAGTTGATAAGTTGTATATTCAGGACTCTGCATATACTTGTAGAAGGCGTAATCGTAAAAAATAATTGTTAAATAATTGTGATCTCAACGTCGGGCAGTAATCTTGATTATAACTTTTGAGGAACCCAGTTCTTAATAGAAGCATATTTATTCATGTCAACATTTTAAATTTATCTAAATTATGGACATCAGGAGCCCATGGCAAAATTGTCATGTGCAAAAAACACTGCAAAGATTGACATGATACTTGTCAATGGAAATTGACAATTTATGATCTTACATGAAAACAAAATAAATGCAGTTAAAAAAACAAGCACATACATACACAAAACCAAAATGATGAAACTGAAATAACAAAGCCTCTTTCCAAATATCCAAATCTGTTGAGTAAAGCTGATCTATTGATCTCACTTTCATTCAAGCAAGGTGAATGAACACAAGGAAATAAAAAAACGCAATTTAAGCATAACGTCAACTGCATACATTTAACTAGTTTAATGCAGCCGCTGTCCTCCATTCACACAGAAACATCCCAGGAGTGTCCTCTGAATAGTCCTTGAATAATTGTGCGACAGTGCTAGGGAGGAATGTTTTTAAAGAACCCCTAACATCTCTAGAGGAGCTTAAGGGATTTGGGTCGGAGCCTGACAACACATTGGTTACACTGCAGCGGTCCTTGTGATTCTTTGTGCCCAAAAGACAAGTCTGCACTGTACTTTGGACATAAAACAAAATCAGTCTGTATCTCTCTATGGGACATCAATGGAAACTGAAAACAGATTTACTCAACATTGGGAGTTTTAGAGAGTTGGTTGTCAATGTCACAAAATAAGGGTTAGGAATGTAAAAAGTGCTTTGTTTTTATTCTTGTGGTTTGAAACCCTTTCGTTTCAAGCAGCGATTAATAATCATTAAAACAGGTCTAATTAAGAAATATGGAACTTAATTTATGAGACGTGACGTGGACATGAATAAAGCAAGAAAGCAGTGACTTCACTCGTAAAGCACAAGCAAAGGTGTGCGAGAGACCTGCTACCAATATATGGCTGTTTGACCATCTGTTAGCCGTCTACCCATCACACACCGCATCACACATGACATCACATACAAGCTGGCATCCTATTAGAGATTTAGCATGAAACTTCGAGTTTCTAAGTCATGACAGATTACATTAGCAATGGCAGATCAGAATAGTGGGCTAAATGGCTTTTCTGTTCAAATTAATCAGATTGCTCTGATTTGTTCTCATTTGGGGCATGCTCAGGCGCCGACATTGATTATAGATCAGATCCTGTAATTAACATGAAAGGAAATACGCTGCGACTGAAGAAGAGTGTAAATCAGCTCAGAGAACAAAGAGAATCACACATGGACGCCGATATTAAACATACATGCTAAGTGCTTGCAAAGTCAATTTAGAAGACATGACTCAACCCATTCCCTAAGACTCCCGTGATGCATTTCAATGGAGAGTCGACTCATCGTCTCCTCTTCTAGAGTCACAGCTTCTGTGCAGTCAATCGTTTTGTCAGTCTTTATCTCTTTCAGTGACTGCATTTCTGTGGGTGTGTTAGATACGGCTTGACATTTGTATATAAAACGGTATGTGTATATCTGAAATGAAAATCCAGCATTCTGTAGCTTATCCTGCAGACTGGCATCCCAAACCAACCTTTTTCTCATCTGATACAACGAAACAAAAAGCAAAACATAAACAAAAACAAAAAACCTTCCAAATTCATGAGTAGGAATACATTCAAGTGCCAGTCATCTCACGGTACTATTCCTGCACCATTCGTGCTGAGATCAAACTCACTCACCTGTTCACCCAAGCCTGAAGCTCTCTATCCTGCAGACACAGGGCCAAAGACTCAAACCATCATCCCAATTAAGGTTGCGGCCAGCCGGGAGAGCAAAAAAAATCCTGCCTCGTCTCTCTGGTTCTTCTTGAACATGGTCTGAAGCCCTGTCACAAATAACCTTGGGTCAGACACCAACAATTCCCAACTGGGATCCTGACTTAAATGAAAGTCCACGGACAGTTCCATTCATTACCTCCAACACTGCGGCCGGGGATCTCGTATGACGAATGTACAAGGCTTTAGGATGGACATGGAGCAGATAGATCGTAGAGAGGAGTGACATAAGGGTGCAAATGAGGCTTTAAGGTTGCTGTGAACAATGGAGAAAATGTGTTAGTGTTACATTTTGTCTATTTTAGATTAGGGAGCTGGTGGTATAATGGTTCTTAAAAAAGCAAATGTAAAATCGTAAAACATAATTGAAACACTTAAATGAATAAAATAGGAATTTAAATTAACAACTGCTGTTATATACCCCTGCAACCATAGACTACAAGCATCACAAGCTTTTCGTTGACCTTGTACACTAACTTTTAAAAATTAAGCCATTTAAAGACTTCAGACACTGGTATTGTGTCTTACAAAGAATAGCATAATATATTTATGGTATGTTGAAAAAGTATTGTACGTTTTTGGTACTCTTTTTCTGGTCCAATTTACCTATTATTCAGTTAAATATGGAAAAAACATTGTTTTTAACCATCTCTTGCTTGAGTCAAATAAGAACATTATTAGAATTATTAGAATATTTTATCCACCACAGATTGAAGGAACCAAGCATTTTTGGGTCTGAAAAGGGTTTTGTTATTTTTGTTTCCAATAGTATCCCATTACTTTATAGGGAGAGATAATCTGCTTCTTGTTTGATTTGTGACACAATTCAGAAATTTTGATATGTAATTGTTGCACCAAACAGGGACACCCCAAAGTCATTAGGTGAAAATAATCAAGAAAATTTTCACATTTGACCCAACCATGGATCAAAATGTTGACACCGATTTCTAGTCTACTCATTCATCTAAACGACTCTCTAAAAGAGACTGATAGAAGTAATTAGTTTACAAGTCAAAAATTTAATTCATTACATATCTTCGCTGTCCTTGCAAAACCTTGTATGTACCAAACAGTCTACAATCATTTAAATAACACAAAACTCTGGGTAACCTAGTGACAAACAAAAAGGATGACATAAACTAATGATTTATGACAAAAGTTGAAAAAGAGCTTTGAAAAAACAGTGATATTATATCCTTAGGCTTGACTTTGAGACCAATTCGGAGATTTAATTTTTCAAACTCAATTAGTTATCAGTTTTTAATTTAAAAACATTTTTGCAAACATGAAATCCTTATTTAAATATATCTGCTGGTAAGGGAAAAACGTCTGAACAGAATGAAGGTGCTCCAAATCTTCTTTTTTGTAATATATTTTTATTCCATTTAGTACTGCTTTTTGGAGGCCACAGATGATACTTGCATGTTTCTCAGATGACAAATTAAATATAATTTACACGGATCTTCTTATTCAACAAGTCCCACCGACTCTAAATGCATCGTGTTTCTTTCTGGAGGATCTGTGAATGTCTAGACCTTTTACAAAAGTTGTTTTTGAGTCCCATCACTTGCCTCAATGTGAAAACAAACATCTCAAACACATACGGTCACTTCTGAAAATGGTTCAAATATGCCAAAGTTGCTAGATAGCTCAGGAATCTGCAGGACCTCTAGAATTGATCTGAATTTCAATCATATTCTTGTCTTGAGGAGTATATGTAAATATATTCTATATCAAATATATCACTCAGGACAGATTTCTTCTTTAAATCCTATCTTATTAATTATAAGCTTCTGGCCCACCATTTACAACTTGTGACGTGGTGCATAAGGCCACCAGAAAAAGAATATACCGTAGGGCATTCACAGAGCTTTATGCCTATGTGTGGAAAGGGCATAAAGAGAAATTCTCATTTTTGTATTCACAAAATATGGCTTTAAAACATTGCAAGAGTAAATAAACCATGACAAAATTTTCATTTTGGAGTGAATTATTTCTTAAATACCTGTCAGAGTAAGTACAGAAGCTCATAAACAAGAAAAAATGCATTTACTCCTGAGACAAGTGCAACGTTTGTTTTATGACTTTTACAGATGTCACATTTTTATTTTCTGTGCCGTGAGAAAGATACAGAACAAAAAGGCTTTTGTCATATTCACACTCTTTCTCTCATTTTCAGATGTTTCTTCTCTCTAAAGGGTTAGATCGCTTTTGTGTCAATCAATCACAGTCCACCTTCCACCACCCACCGCTGGACAATTACAATATTTATGAGTGCCCATATCATCACACACCTTCCCTTTTCAATTTCATTCCTGCTTTCCCTCTCCATTCATTCACTTTTTTCCCCTTTACGCCATCAACAGGGTTTATTTTAATGTTAAAGAATGGAATAAAATTATTCAGGCATTGTAAGAGTGTGAAAAACCAGAAGATGGAAGTGAAAGTGCTGACAGCTCAAAGAATAAATTCATTTCCAGGCCCTTCACCTTTTGTTGTTCCCCCACGAAAATTCACCTTAATTCCTTGAAAAGTACAATTGTTCATTAAATTGACCTTTAAGAGAGAGAGAACTAAAGATAGTTTAAGAAACCAGTGCAGGAATAAAAGCAGTTATGTCTTAATCTTTCGTCTAATGAAATGACACGTCCCTGACGTCCTGTAAACGCACACCTGCATCTTCATCACTGCATTGATATGAGTGTCACACCACCCACAGCCACACAAACTTCAACTAGAAGTCAATTATTAGGTTTTATAGCACGTCTTGGTGGAATGACTTATTCATGGAGTCCTTGTCAGATGAAAATTACACACCCTTTCAATCAGCTTTCCTCAAGGGTGTTCCTGTAGTGGCAACACAAAAGAAAACTTTCTTTCACACCTTGGCAGGGGCACAAACGATGTTTTGGAAGGCTATGTGACATTGTGTTGAAGAAAAGTTGATGTGAAATTCAAGTTTTCAAAATTTAGAGAACTTTCTTTTAAAATCAAGATGTTTAAATTTTTTGGGATACATTTACAAAATTTTGGTTTGGTTGCCCAATGTTAAATTAGCAGAGCATGCACTTGCAACACCATGGCCAAGGGTTAAAAAAATGTAATATACTTAATGTAATTAGGTTTATAATGTCATTAAAACACAAAGTATAATCAACATTTTTATCTTTATCTACCAGCACTGAACATGGCCCGTCTGTGTCATTCTATTGTTTTTTTCGGATACAGTCATAAAGCTGTTTAATGTGGGTAAACCAAAGTGTTTTTTGAGATATAAACAATGGTTTTCGACACTTCAGGTACTCAAGATTAACATAATATTGGTAGACACTGCGTGTGAATTCTTCCCATTTATCCCAACGTACACATGTAAATAAACAGCTGACAGTGACTGCAAAAAAAAAAAAACTATGAAAGCATTAATCAGCTCAGCAAACAACAACACAACAGTCCAATAGAGAATGTGAAGCCATAATAATTCAAGTCATTCATTTAAAGAACCCTTCTTCCTTCGCTTTCTCCTCATATCTTATGCAAGCTGGAAGTTTCCAAACAATTGAAATCTAAAAATGATGTGACATACAACCAAGTATGGTGACCCATACTCAGAATTCGTGCTCTGCATGTAACCCATACAAAGTGCATATACACAACAGTGAAAACACACAGCAGTGAACACACACACCAACCGGCAACATTATTCAATTTAAAATGTCTGTGTTTTTTTGTTGGCTAGTTTGCTTGCTTTTGGGCTAAAACTGTTGGTTTTATATCAATTCTAATTCATTAGATTTTTTGGTGACTCATCCATGCTGGTCATCACACGAGGGCATTTAATATCTTTACTAAATTATAGAATCTCCAAGATGTTGTTATTAAATACATTAAATGTTAATGGATGAATAGAAAAGGAAATGTTAATGTAAAAAGCCTATGCCTGTGGGCAAGCAAACAATATGTCAACAAAACATTATGTAGATGTGTCACAGAAATGGCTCTTAACCTGTCTGTTAAACTGCAGAAGTTTCTCAGTGTGATCTGAGCTCAGCTCTGAGTTAAGACTGCTGCAGACCCATGGGACGTGCACACATTTCACGGGTTACAACGCTAGCGCTCAGGACTCTGTGTCTGGATCGATTTTATTCTTTTTCAAGTCCTCCTTATTTACTCCATTTTTGTCGGTTCTTGTTCTTTGAGATTTTACAAGTATGTCTGTAACGTGTTTGATTGTATTTTACACCTTTACTGGTCTTTAAGATGTGTTATGTGACATGGGTCATGCATATGTGCGAGTTACACAGACCAAAAAGAAATCTGATTGTATGATATTACCTCTTATTTTTAACTGTTATATAAAACATAGTTAATAAGAGTAACCTAAATATTTCTAATATAATTCAGCTATTATACAGTAATTACAGACATTTGGAGAATTTTTGATCATAACATTGTCTATATTTCCTTAAAAACTGTCTCTGTGTCTCCACAAATCATTTGTAATTTGTTTATGATTTTGTTAATTACTTAAATTATTAAATGTTATTTTTATAATAATTAATTAACCTAAATTGACTAAATCAAAAGCCGTTTACACATTATGTGTGTTCACTTATTCAACAAAATAATTTACATATATTTGCATATGTATTGTCCAAAATAGATCAATGTTTCTTCGCTTGATTTAATTACAAAAATAAGTTTCCAATTGTGGAATAAGTTTTCCAATGTTTTATTATTATCATGCATCTATAGGTTTTACCAATAAATCATAACAACTCAACGGCAGTTTGATGGACATTAACTAGAATGCACAACAAAAAACAAATACATTTTAAGTCTTTTGTTTTGCAAATGAACGATATGATATTGTTATTACTCATATTAAAATCAATAAAATGTATGACAGATAACGTTCAGTAGAACAAATTTATTTGGTGATACTGAACTGTAGCCATTTTTAAGATCGGTTTGACCATCATGGAAAAATCACAATGCAGAATCTATAATAGGATTTAATAATTTTTTATAGGATAATGGCATGGAAATGAATATTTTCTTTTGGCCAGAAATATGACATTTCTTCATGAGATTAATCTTATTAATGCAAATTATAATAGTGATAAATGCCTCCAATTACTGGTAATAATCTGTGTACTCAGCATGAGTGAGCTTGTGACACTGCAAATCCTTTTTGTTTGTTGAGTTGAACTGCATTCTCTATCAGATAATTGCTTAATCTGTAATATACTTGTGAGAGTCTCAAATTAGTCCAGTTGCTGGTTTTAATCTACTATAGAAGTAAATCCATAGATCACATTTACAAAAGATGAGCACATTTAAAATGGCTTGTGGTATGATGTATAATTAAAAAGTGTGAACCAGAAAACCTTTTACACAGATTTGTAATGTCATTACTCTAGATGAGATTAAAAATGTGCACTTGGATCAGGCGTGAGGAACCATAATAGGCCGATTTTAATGCGCTGGTTTAAGTGTGTTGATTCTAATGTGAAAAGGGCTTTTTTGCGCTGAGTGTTGAAGAATGAAAAAACAGTCCGAGATAAAAGAACGAATCCTTTTAAACTGGATTTGCATGAGCAAACAACGCTTTCAGGCTCGAATAAAATAAATAAATTGCGTCCTCAAATGATTACATTTTCTCTCAGTTAATGAAAATGTGGTATCATCCTCTCACAAATATATGTGCCCGTGTAGCGCCCTGTTTACTGTTCATTTTTTGTCGATGTGAGAAAGTGTTAGTGAGCCATAAATGAGTCTTCATAAATCACTCTGTGAATCACAGCGGGAATAAGACACTATAACAAAAGTGAAAGTTTTAACTACGACGAGTCTCAAATCTGTTATGTAATGTGTTCATTTCTGTAGGTTAGAACAGCCACACAGACTCTCTGTGCAAAGCATCTGGAGTGATTAGTTCAGGCAGATGCTTCTTTATATTGTCTAAATTTTAAATAAAGTAGCAAAACCGTATTCAGAAGCTCCAAAGTAAAAAAGGCAGAAGTGTTTTACCTCAATGTCAAACTCCAGTAAAATGACTTGGTATCCTGTATTTGTTATATTAATGAGTCAAATGCACTGATTTAATTAGGGATATTTTGTGAGTTAGCGCCGCATTGGTTCGCTCAACCGAAAACCTATTGATTTTTCCAAACGTTTTTACCAACTTGTTAGCAAATTCATAGTTTTGAAATTCACGTTGAAGTGGCAACCACCCAAAATTCTCTCCAAAAAGAGATGCTGTTACCATGGATTTGGGAATTAAAACAACTTAGATAGCTGGAATATCCTTCCAATGTAGAACCTTGGAATTATAAGGTTCTTCCTGCGTTTTTGGTAGTTTTGAGATATTGATTAGATTTTTATTTTTATAGCAAAATTTATGGAAAATTAGGAAAACATAAATTTGTAAAAACTATTATAATGCGTAAAAGGTTAAACTTTCATGGTTTTCATGACACTTATTTCACAAAAAAGGTAGCTTTTTCTGTTCAAGTTATGCATAAAAAGCTGTATGTTTAAAACACAAAAGAAGAGACAGGTCTAATTACTTTCGAGGGATGAGTATAGCTGAAATAACATATTTTAATAAATATTAAAAACATTTAAGTCATTGAGCACATAATAAGGGTGTATGATGATAATACTTTGGACCATTGCTACACTTATATAAAGGCTGAATATTGCTCCATTGCTAGAGCAGCTCTAGGACTCTCTAAACACTGCCTGGCAAACTTACTAACTACCAACTTACAGGCAAAAACTTAAAACTGCTTAGCCAGTGATAAGGACTTTGTAGAGATAAATCAACAAAACAGAGCACTGACTGGAGTGTTTTTGAAGCTTCTTCCACTGATCTGGATGAGCTCAACAGAGACTGTAACATCATTCATACGTTTCTGTGAGAATTTATGCTTCCCTACCAGGACTAATTTATCATTTCACAATGATAAACATTGGTTCACACCTAAACTCAGACAGCTGCGTCAGGTCAAAGAGGATGCCTTCAGGAGTGGGGACAGAATTTTGTATAATCAAGCCTGGAACACAATGACAAAGGTGATTGGTGGGGCTAAGAAGTGCTATAGTAAAAGCTGGAAGAACAACTTCTGCCAACGTCCCTGCATCAGTGTGAAAAAGCCAGAAAGGTATTACAAACTACAAGACACGATCCCAACTTCAATAAACAGCTTGCAGTCGAGTTGCATAAGTCCTACTGTAGTTTCGAGACCCCCGACCATCACTTCACACCCGCGCTGTCCATCTCTCTACACAGCCATCAACAACTCCAGCCACCCCCCATCTCCACTCTTCCTGCATTTCAGATTAGTGAGAAAAATGTGCGTCAGATCTTCAACAAAAGCACCAAGTCCAGACGCTGTTGCACCAGCCTGCCTGAAAACCTGCGCTGACCAGCTGGCCTCCATTTCCTGACAGATCTTCAACAGATCACTGGAGCTGTGCAAAGTCCCATCCGGCTTTTAATGCTCCACCATCATCCAAATCCTAAAGAAACCCAAGATCCCAGGACTTAATGAAAACAGACCTGGGGCTTTAACATCTATGACCATGAAGTCATTTGAAAGACTGGTGCTGGCATATTTCAAAGACATTACTGACCCCTTGCTGGACCCACTGCAGTTTGCCTACTGAGCAAACCGGTCTGTGGATGATGCAGTCAACATGGGACTGCATTACACCCTACAACATTTGGACAAACCAGGGACTTATGCAAGGGTTCTGTTTGTGGAGCCAGTTTGTCTTTAACACCATCATTCCATCACAGCTCCAAACCAAACTGACCCAGCTCTATATCCCAAGCTCTGTCTTTCAATGGATCACCAGCTTTCTGACAGACAGACAACAGCTAGTCAGAATGGGCAAAATCGTGTCTGACAGCAGTACCATCAGCACCGGTACCCCACAGGGATGTGTTCTGTCTCCACTGCTCTTCTCCCTGTTTACCAATGACTGAACCTCTAAACACCCCTCCATCAACCTCTTGAGGTTTGTGTACAACACTACAGTTATCAGCCTCAACCGGAACGTAAATGAGTCTGCATACAGACAGTAGGTGGAGCAGCTGGCTTTATTAGTCCTCTTGTGTGCATTCAAAATGGTTATTGGCTCAAAGATAGATCTTTATAGGCCTAAATTATGATTCAGTTGTGTAGATAGAACCTTTTGTTTCTTAATTTAGTTCCAAAAGTTACACATTTCAAAAACGTACAGGCTAAAATGTGAATAAGTTGTCTAAGAATAAGGCCTCGTTCAGACTTCTAGCTACTCTTTCGCTGAGTGTTACTAGTCTCTTGCTACAATGTCTATAGAAGGCGTTCCTAGGATTGGTTGCTCTAGTAAGTCTTATTATCAAATCCTGCAGAAACGGATAGAATGACATGAGCTGTGCTGCTTAACTCCTATTTGTAGTCACCGGCGGAAGTCTCTCGTAACTTGCACAAAGTTGAGCAATTCTCAACTATGTTGCGTCGCTAGGTATGCCCACTTCCCATCACCAACAGTCACTGTCGCTCATATCGCCGGAAGTTGCCCGCTCTCCGTTGAATGGCATCATCTTGTTTTGTCGCTGGTGGTTTGAATAAGTCTTAAGAATTAGTGAATAACTCAATTTTGACCACAATGTCAGATAGAACCTGTCTACCATCTATTGTCATTTCAATTTATCGTTGTGCTAAAATTAGCTATACTTTTTTATAAGAATACGATACAGCTGATGTTCAATAAGTGTTTTACTTCAAATCGAATTCACATTTTAGGTTTGTTTCTTTCAAAGCTTGAAACCCTTTAAACAAAACGTTCTTTTAAATGCCTATGGAGAAATGCACTTTCACATCCTAGGCAGCTGAAACAGTGGGCGTAAATATAACAGTCTATTGTCCTGTGAAAAAAAACGAGTCATTCGACAACAAACAACAAGTTCGCATTAAAAACATGGTGAAATTACAACAGTCCCCTCGGATTTACAGGAATAGTTCAGTAATTAGCACTGAACCCCTTCAGGAAGCTGCGTTTATCTCAATCGTCAGTCATTTTTGTACAAATATAATGATGCACAGAGGACAATCGTACATAAATGAAGTAACACCATTCAGGGAATCTCCAGGGAAATATTCGCTTGATGTCAGCACAGCTGTGCATGTGTGTAAGAGGAAGAAAATGAGGGACAGGCTCTTACACAATCCCAGATTGAATAATTGCTGTGAACTGTTGGTATCAACAGTGTAAATGCTTAACAATCCTCATTTAGGGGTCAAAGGTCCTCCTGTGGCCAATACTGAGGTCACACCACACTGTTAGAAAGTGTTCAAAAGGATAATTGTAGTCTAAAGCTTTAAGATTTAAGATAGGTATTTATAGCATGTATATGGTTGAGAAATGGAGATACATGTTTGATATTTGCTGCAAACAAAGAGGATCATGGGTATAAGTCATAGTGCTTATGAAAACTGCATTAATATGAACAAGTTATACAAGCCTGGAAAGAATAGGGCCATCTAGATGGCATTTTAAGGCATCATAAATATATGAAGAGCAATCTGTACTAAATTCTTTTTTAAAGAAAAACAATCCCAGAAATCTTTGATTAGAATGCATACTCAAAGAATCATAAAAAAATTATTCAGTTGTTAATATACTTGCTTCACCATATTTCTATTTTATGTGTCTATTTATGAAGATTATGTGCCTTTATGGATGTAACAATAAAATGTAACTACAGAAATCAACTGACAAATCCAAAAACCAAGATAACACATCTGTCCTTTTGTCCTAGCAAGCTTTTTAACCCAATCCACACTTAACTCAAAGCTCAGAAAGTCTGTTCACCAGGATCCAAGAGGAACCACTTTAAGCTCCCAGGAAGAAAGTGCTAGAAAAGCATCACAACAACCCAGCACACAGTTTGCCCCTGATATAAAGCCTCATCGATCCCTGTGTGCTGTAATTTGGCAGTAAAGGTTTGTCCTCTGCTTTGCTGGAGTTATGGACGAGCTTTGTGAATAGAGCTGTGCGTGCGTCCACAGAGAGATGGGATGCCGACCGCTGCCCTTCAAAGACTTCCTCAAACAGACACACAGCAAACTCAAACTCAGCTCATATTAACCAAGCAGATGAGATTGTATGAAGAAAAATAAATCGAAAAGAACCTAATCTGTGAAAGCACAAGACACAAACAAGGCACACATGGTGTCAAAAAAACAATGACAGGTCATTGCCTTCTTTTAAAGTTGTGGCTTTTAAAGAGTGGCGTAACTCCTTATTTCTCAACATCATGCACACCGCTCTCATTTTCTTACAGATATCTTGACAGAACAACCTTGAAGGTGGGATGGTTGGGTGACTCGACTCTCATCTTACAATGACCTACAACTGAAAAGGTAATGATCCTGTAGGAACAGATTATCTTTAACACATGCTGACATGCGAGTAAGCAGTTGCATATAACACCTAAAAAGCCTTCAAATTCTGTGTGGGTAGGCTAATATGCTCCAAAAGCAAGCGAAAATGCCTCACATAAACCTAGACAGTGTCACGACAGAAGACAAATGCCTTGAGTAATGAATGTCCAGAAGGCCATCTTGTACCGTTTCCAGATGGATCTCTCTCTAACACACACAGTCACACAGAAATACAGATGACCTGAAGCTCTCGGGTCACTTTATCAACCCCAAGTGTCTGTTATGGACCAGAAATGTTCATCAATCACACTGGAACGCTCAAACCAGGTGGGATATCTACTGACACACCTAAAAACAACACTCATCATACAACTGACATCTCTCTCTCTCACTTAATTTTTTACTTACTGTACTTATAAACAAACACCGTACAGGGAAACAGTATATATAATTAATTTTAAAGCTTTTAAATGTATTAATATTAACCTTTTTTATGTACAATTAGACAGTCGGTGGGGTTTGTGTGACAAGTTAGACAATGATCTTGACCTTACATCCAGCGTTTTAACTTTAAAACTTTTTTAAAAGTCGCTTTCTCTAAAAATGCAAATCCTCTCAGAGAATCGAGAGAATGGACAGCTTCTGCTGAACGAGAGAGAGAGAGAAAGAGAGAGAGAGCAAGGCTGTATTCAGCATGATTTTCAATGGGATTACAGCAGTGATTTCGTCTGGCTCTTTTTGGCAGCGGCGCGGAGGTCTTTTCACCGCTCCTTGTGTGAAATTGAATTGGACTTTGAGAGCTGCCAGGGCCTGTTTCCAGCAGGTGCTATAATCTGGTTAACTGACGCTAAGTCTCACACCTATAGCTGTATAGGAAACCACAAGAACACATTTTGGTTGGGGTTGAGGTTTATGTAAAAAATGAATCTATGAGTGGGATTGTCAGCAAAGGACCATTCATCCTACACGTTATTTTTATCCTTGGATACTGGTTTAAGTCTTGACATTTAATACAATCGAATCTTGTTTAAAGGGGTTTATGTAGGCAAGCAAGATACTAAAGTTCCCTTTCTATCTGTCTCTTGACGTTGTGTCGAACAGACAGAATAGGGTTTGAACTTGAGAACCTATCGGCACTGAACTTGAATTTGAAAAGCCAACGACATCTCCAAATCAATTGCATGCCATTCCCCGCACCATGCATTCGGGAATAAAAGGGAAGATGAAATGCTCATTCATCACCTTTTGGTCTTCGCAACCTGCTGTATGTCAGCTACAAATCGACGACTGACCGACAAACGTCAAGAGAGACCGACAGAAAGGGAATGTCTAGGTTATGTTTAAAACCCCGGTTTCCTGATGGAGGGAACGAAACGTTGTGTCCTTCATGCTAATGCAGCGTTCGTGAGACATACCTCACGTTCCTCAGCACAAAAGGTGATGAATATGCAGGCCATCTACCCTTTTATACCCGTATGCACAGAATGGAGAATTGCATGCAAATTAAATTGGCCAATATCCTTGGTCTTTCAAATTTATGTTCAGAGTCGAAAGGTTCTGATGTTCCAACCCCATACTGTCGGTTCAACATAACGTCTCGTTCCCTCCACCAGGGAACCGGGGTAACATCTGTAACCTAGACGTTATTCCTGGATCAGGCAATCGCTCAGTTTTACAAAACTGCCAACGGAGGCAGGATGTGTTTTAAGGGACCACAGGCATGTCCCATACACAGGCAGCATGTCGAGAAAGTAATCCAAGAATGCCTATGCTCACTGAAGAAAATCAATCAAGGATGTTGGTTACATAAATAGTTTACCTTATTCAATAATTAAAAGTATTGATAGAAAGTTCTTTAATTAAAAATGGATTATTGTTTCCGAAGTTTGTACGTACTGTGTATGACGCCGGTCTCTTAGCGGCATTCTAACATTAAAGCCTAATGAAATCAATTGCAAGAGGAGTTTGAGTGCTGCATGCTATTTTTGTGGTGAGTCCCTTACAAAACAGTCACTTACGACGTACAATGAAGGTTGAAAGGATTTATAAAAGGTTATATTACAGTGCTTGGGGCTAACCAACAATTGTGAAATAAAATGGCAGTTAAGATGTTATATGAGTTGTTATTTTTCAGTTTCATTGTGGTTTTATTTTATATCTTGACTTTGTATTTATTTGTGTATTTCGTTTATGTCAATATAAGATACTTTTTAACCAACAACCGTAAAATGTTATTGTTTTTATTGTCAATTCTTTTCACTTGTGTTTTGTTTGAAAGCACATGGTTATGGTTTTTGGTTTGCCATGTGCTCTCCTGTCATAAATTTTAGCCAGGCCCCCTCATTTCCTGTCTATCTTCCCATCAGTGTGTGAATTCCCCACACCTGGCCTATGTGGTTAACCCTCTGTATTTCCCCTATTTAACACCCTTGAGTTTGCGGTTTTGTGCCAGTTGGCTTTTTGTATTTGTGTTTGACAGAAGATTTGAAAAGACATAGTCAATTTTCCATAGCTTTGTCTTGTGATCCCTCTCCACACTCAAAAAAACCCATGAGTGAAACAGTTTACACTGAAAAAATAAATAAATTTCTAGGCTTTGGAATTAAGTAAGTCTCATTAACTCATTATTTGAATCCTTCAAAAATAATGGGTAATGTTAAAAATATATTTGTAAATTTAAAATATATTTTTCCATTACATAATCTTAAAAAATATTTGTAAATATTTTAAAGAAATTACTCGTTGGATTTTTAATCGATTTCAATATTTTACACTGAAAAAATCTATTTGATTTTTTTAAATATTGAATTTTTTAATATAACAGATTAATATAACAGTATACCAGATATTTCCTAAGCCACATGAACTATTTGTTACATTGCAGACAGTTTATTGTTCTTAGATCTGTTTTTTGTCTTTTCTTCCCATTGTGGGTTTTGTTTTCCCGTGTTTCTCTTAAAAGAATCCTTGTTGGTCAGAAGCTTCTTGCATCTGTGTTCTGTCTCTGTAAAACTGTGAAAATAATTGATCTTTAACCAACAATGGTGTAATAAGACACCAGAGATTTTTTTCCATTTATTACAGTTTGAATTCATATTTTGATATTTTTTATATATATTTAGTTTGTCAATGTTATTATTATAACCAACAATGGTGAAATAAAATGCTAGTTAAGACACCAGAGCATTTCTTTCTGTTATATTGTAGGTTTAATTTATTTTTTTATGTATTTTATTTGATTGTATATTTAGTTTTTGTTTATATAAGTTAATCTTTAAAAACTCAACTATGGATTTACATTACGCATTTGGCAGGAATTCTTATCCAAAGCGACTTACATTGCATTATTCTATACATTCATTATGTAGTAAGCGTAATCCCTGAATCCATTACCTTGGCATTGCTTGCACCATGCTCTAACCAATGTGTCAAGCAGCACATATTACTTACATGTACGTATTTGTTCACACCCACAATAATCCTATAACAGTTAGTTACAAAGAGGTAAAAATAGTCTATTCGAGAATGTAAAACAAATGAGAGTCATATGAAACAAACTATAATTATAGACTGTCAAGATTTCATTCAGTATCACTGACCAATAGCAGACTGGATGCTGTGGTTTAAATGTCTCATCATATACTGGCACCTCTGTGGGCCACAGTTAAAGCCCGGCTAACATGGCAGAGACAAATGCATCTCATTACATTCAGAGGGCCCGACTCATAAAGCCCGTCTGAACCGAGACCAGGCTCAGAGGTGGATAGGCAATCATTTGAGACCATATCCAAACCTGCTATCAATCACAACAGATCAATGGAAAGATGCACAGTTACCAGTGCACATCAGCATGATTAGAATTTACTTACGGCCTTTTTATGGCTCGCCATTGAGCCAGCAATCAGCATAAAAGGCTCAAATTAATCATTTTATAAACACGGTGTGATAAAACTGGCACAGATGCTGGAATCCCCAAAGGACTTTTGTGAAACAAACTGTTTTCAAACAGTCTATCTTTGCTGAATTAACAAACCTGAACAACGGCATACATGTTGTGGCGTGATGTTCTGTTTGGTTAGTTTCCTAAAAAATCATGAACAATGGTCAACTGTATTTAGGCATCGTGTTTGAAACATTGTAATGGAGTTGACATTTGGAGCATTTTTTTAAATGAAATTTGTCTTCCTTGTCTCCAATATTTTCTCACCTGCAGATAGTAAGTGTGACAAAAACAGCTTGACTATGACGTGATATAAAAACAAATTGTTGCATTTTATACCTGGATTTTTTCCTTTTTTTCACACACATGTCTTAGGTTTCATCTTGGGAGTGCCTAACTAATGCTGTTCATTTACTCTGAGAAACTTCAAGATCTTTTTTTGTATTATGATGTTGTATTATTGAGTTGTGTTATGTCGTGGTGTGGTGTGGTGTGGTGTGGTGTGGTGTGGTGTGTTGATGTTATGTGTTATGGCTGTTGTGGTGTGTTTTGTTAAGTTGTGTTTTGTTATGGTTATGTTGTGTTTTGGTAGAGCTAAGTTATGTTGTGGTTAGGTAACATTAAGTACACTAGGCTTTGAAACGTTTGGTTAGGTCAGGTCAGGTCAGGTCTGGTAAGGTCAGGTCAGGTCAGGTCAGGTCAGGTCAGGTTAGTTGTGTGGTGTTGTAAAAAAAATGTATGGCTATGAAAATGAGGATGTGTAATTAATTATTTATGTATAATATTTGTACTTATATGTAAATTTAGTGATACTTGAAATATTAGATATTAAAAATGCCATAAGTTTTAATGTATCATTGAACAAAATTTGTTTGGTTCAATTCAGTTAAAGTTAACTAAGGTAATGCTCTTTTTTGTTTTTCCTCAAAGTTTTTTGACAATGGACAAAGCACAAGGCGAGAGCGACAGCTCACCTCGACAAATTATTCAAAAGGGCAGAGACACAGTGACAGGAGGTTACAGGCAAACATGCAAGCACACAGGCACAGACAGAAACTCTGATATTTCCCAAAATGTCAGTAGACTGCTTTTCATCTTGTGCACGTGTGTCCAGAATGACAAGGAAACAAGAGGTCTGTGATTCTATCACACACGTCTCGACTGAAACAAGGTGAAGAATAAGTTAAGGTCAAGAGGTGAAGCGAGTAAAATAACAGATGTGTAACAGAGACCTCTGATTTGTGCTTTTATGCCCTGTTATCTCTTACACATACAAGCACACGAACTGTAGAATTTACAGAGACCAAGACAGATAAATAGTCATTTTCTTCTTTGTTAACAGTTTGGTAAAATACAATAAAGCAGACGCAGAATGTGATTTCAGCCACACATGACCAGTCTTGGTCTATAAAGCCTGGCGGATCACAAACAGACCAATCGCAGTCCCACAGTGATGTATGTCCTAACAACATGAAAATGATGAAAACTCCTTATAACGCTTTATAACTGCGTCACACAAGGTCCATCAAAGTGTTAACCAGCTGTGCTATTGGAGTCAACGTGACCTTTGATAAGACATAATTCGGAGAAGATGGAAATAACAGATGTGGGAAAATATGTCAGCGTCGCAGCCAGCTGACAAACACTGTGATCAGTCTGCTGCTCTGACGGCTCTGGCAATTTTCCCTTTCTTGCAAATAAAGGGGCGATGGTAAGGTTGGCCATTAGGCTGCCGGGAATGTTCTCTCTTTTTCTGAGAATACCTCTCTCCCTAACACATTTACCCCTTTTAACTATTACTCTATATAATTCAGGTTCCTCTCATTTTTATGTGTGACACATTTCATCACTGTCTTATTGTACTCGTTCCTAAACGTCATCCAGAATAAAAACTCTTTCATGTTCTTTCATGTTTGTATCATGGCTTTCAAGTCCATTTATATACATCAGTCAAAAGTTTTGCTTTTTAGCAGTTTTTTTTTATATTTTTGAAAACATATTTGACAGCGATGCTTAGTAGGTTTTAAATAATGTCTATACTGAAAAAAGAAATTGTTGGAATCTCTCAATTTAATAACAGATTTTTGAAGAAAGTTTTTTTAACATTACCATTGAAACTTCTACAAATTTCATGAAAAATACTGTTAAAATGTTTAGAAGTTGATGATTAGAAGTTACTACAATGACTCGTTGTTGAAGTGTACTTATATCATGGACTTAAAGGATATTTTGTTAAATTGAATACAACTGAATAGAATTGAAGTGGATCAAAAAAGTTCATCAATATGTCCTCAGACAAGAACAAGTATTGTTAAAATTCATCAATAATTTAAAGAAAATAATTTAAAAATAAAAATTCTGTCATTAATTAATTACTTTCTAGTTGTTCCAAACCTGTGTACATATATTTGTTTCGTTAAACAAAGTGAAAGATATTTGGTGGAATGCTTTCTACCGGATGTTCTTGGACTGCAAAAATCACAATTGAAAACTTGCAATGGTAGTCAAAATTCAATGATAGTAATTCTTCAAAATATCTCAGTTTGTTTTTAACAGAACAGCATGACTATAAATTTTTTTTTCCTAAGAAAACTTACAAGCAGTCTTTCAAATATGTTTCTCTGTGTTTATCAAAACCAAGAAATGCATACACATTTGGAACAACTCAAAGGTAAGTGACTGAATTTTTTTTATTTGAACTTCTCCTTTTATCAAAATCAGGAAAACTTCAAACCACTTTAAGAGGGGACATATAGCACTAAAAGCTGTCTGAGTTAGCAAACTTAAGATACATACTTCAACATCTCAGCTGTAAGATACAGTGGCAACCTACACCCAGTACAAATAGACTAGCAAGGATGCCTGTAGAAATTTGGGATTATGCATATGGTAAACGCTGGAAGTGACCAAGCAATGTTAATCCAAATTCCATACCTTTAATTCTCAAAGAGGAAAACAACTTAACATTCGAAACATCTCAAATATCTTAAACTTTAAAGTTTTTTTCTTGTTCCAAATTATAAACTGACACATCTGCACCATCCACTTTGTAGCTTTTGTGAATGAATTACTGCCCATGACTGATATAAAACCATTTAAGACTGTGAACATTCACGACAGGATTATGCCATTCAGTTTTCAGACCTATAAATGTAGATGTTTATATGGCTTAGAGAATCAAAATCACAGGTCTGTGTGTACAGCTCATTTTCTGCTGTGATATAGCTGCATGTACAACTCTTGTCTAATCTATAAAAACAAACATGCTGTAATGAATGTACTTGAGTATAAACCAGTTTTAATTATCCCATCAGCTCCTTTACAAATGCAAAGATTACAAACAATCACCACATGTCTAAGAAATAAGCCAAAACTATGCAATGTTGTCTTGGACCAAAGCTTTCCTACTTACACTTCTTACACACAATTTAAACATGAACAGATGTGTAAGAATATGTTTGCATGTACAGCTCATTCTAAAAGCAGTTTAGAAACTGCTACAACTGCTTTTCTTTTATTAAACTCTATGAATTTAAATTGACCTTCTTTAAGCGAAATATTAATGGCACTAATGTAAATTGCTGTGATTCTAGTTGGTGGTTGCCAGATTATATAATTGTGTGTGTTCTTTTTTGTTGAAACAAGGTTTTACAGTCTGTGTTTTAATAGTTGCTAAAGATAGAAGATATTTTGAAGAAAGTTGGTTACCAAACAGTAGAGGCATCCATCCAAGTCGACTGATGGACAAAAAACAAAAACAAATGAATGGGTCACCAACATTCTTCAAAATATCTTCTTTTATGTTCAGCGAGACAAAGAAAGTCTTACAACTTTGGAAAAGACAAGAGGGTAAGTAAATAATGACAGAATTTAAATTTTTGCGTCAACTGTCACTTTAGGCCGAATAAAAAGAGCCCACCACTATCATGTTCTGGTCTCTACATGTTTCTGGTTCACGATTCAGTACAAAAGTATGTGATTATTTCAATATAAGAATCACTGCATTATGTCACTTAAAAAGTAATATCATGCCTTTTCCTCTAGAAACTGAAGTATCATTTATGTCAGCAGCAGGTCTGCACAGGATGTTCCCCTTCAAAGTTTATTGTTACTGAATAACAATTCGTCATGATCTTTTAGGAAAAAGTTTGCTCCAGGCAATGGAATTGTTTCATGCCAGCAGATAGATTTTAATATCCAGACTTCTAATGCAAGAGCACATATGGTTTGGATTGCTACAATGGTCTATGGCATTTTTACACACAGCGCTCATCCTCTTTCACACCGATGGGCTCCTCATTAGATCTTTCACAATGTTTTAACAAGCTATCAGCAGCTCCACAAGTCCACATGAGAATTTCCTTCCTATTAAAGGAAGTCACTTGTCATATTTATGGATCATGCTGTCAAGCTGCTAAATCTGCTCTAATTCTTTGAAATTGAAGTGTATGATTGACGTAGCTATTCATGGGGGCTTAAAAGTGATAGTTCAGCCAAAAATAAAAATTCTGTCATCATTACTCACCCCCTTGACATTTTAAACCTGTTCAACTTTCTTTCTTCTGCAAAACCACAAAAAGAAGATGTTTTGAACAATGTCCCCACAGACTTCTATTGAATGGATGCCAAACCAATAAAAGTGAAAAGATACAGGAACCATCATGCTAAATGACTTTTTCTGTGTGTGTCTGTGTGTGTTAGACGGTGTGTAGAGTAAGGTCATAAGTTCACAAGCTCCTCATTAAAGTATCATCTCTAGGCTTTATACATGCAGAAGATCTCTTGAAATCCTGCATGGCAATGTTACTACACTGAGGGCAATCATCAGAAGATGCATTCCCTTTCTGGTCACCTCCCATTGTTCAGATCAAAATCCTTGAAAACCAGAGGCCACCGAACATTAAATGTGTCCCAACAGTGTCCGGCTGCACGAGCTGCCATAATGAGCACAGAACGTACATCGGCAAACACAGCTCAAGAGTAATAATGTTCTCTTTCCCTTACAACCCTAGGGTACCTGATCAGATGAATTAAAACACAACTTGTCTTGGCAAGAGCTATAGGCTGTCAATTTAATGCTGCTGCATAAATAAAAGTAAGGAGGCAGAGACTTTGTAGAGAAAAAGATAGACAGAGACTGGTAGGTTCAGTTCTGAGAACTACCTGACATGTCCTTGACTCATGTATAAACCTCTCTGTCTCTCTGTCTCTCTCTCTCTCTCTCTCTCTCTCTCTGAGTGACACTTCAATGCATGTGTTGAAATGTAATTAAAGCAAAGTTTTAATTAAAATACTGTAGATTTGTATACTCAAAGAGAGGGAGTAACAACAATAATCTTTAACCCTCAGGGGTCGAAAAACAGGCTGTACCATGTACCATAAGCATCCAGAAAAATAATTCACTGTAAGCTTCTTAAAGATCCTGCAGGAGGAAGAATCAAAAAAGATGGGGCCAAGGAGAAGATCAGCTGTTTGACTGTTCTCTTCCAATCCTGTCATGAGGCTAAGCAAAGTTCTTGCTCGTTCATTTACCTGCTCTGCGTGTAATCCTTCTAACATGACGTTGATGAACCTCATGACATCAAACATCTGCGCTGTCACCCGCCAACTTACACCCGATAGAGTGTTCAACCGTGCTGCAAAGATCATGTGACACCACCACCCCACTTCGAAAACCTCATCTGTGAAGACAAGTCCCCCATTAATATGCAGGGGATGTACAGGCATTCCTGTTTGTTTAATTAATTTATTGATTAATTAGCTTGTTTACCCGTTCAGCCATTAATCGGAACGCTTTGAATGGAACAGAAACCTGGCGGCCTTGAAGGCTGAAAAATCTGGGCTGAAACAAGCCGCTCCATCATGCGTTTCTGTACCTGCAAATGTCACGACATCATGAGAAGATTTGTAAACAAATCTGTTTAATTTTCGAGATAATCTGTGGTTAAAGCCTGTGTGGTTGCCGAGGTATGTCGGACGGGTTGCTAGGTGTTCGGGTGGTCCATGAAATATGGTCTACTGATGCGAACTGAACAATAGTCCGCATCTCATTTTGTAAAAGAAATCATTTCATTGGAAAATAGAAAATATTTTTTAGGTAACAGTATTCGAGTGTAACCTAACAGCAATGGCACTTCTATTCACTTCTATTATATTAACCAAAAACATTAATGGGAATAGGTTCCAACATTCTTAAATATCTCCTCTTAAATGTTGTGCAGAAGAAAGAAAATCACCCAGGTTTGACAAATACTCACTTATACCTCATTTACAATAACTAGTAAGATCCAGAAATATGACGCCATTAATGGACACCATCTGAGGCCATATAGGGGCTTAAAGGCCCCTCAAACCAATATATACACACACTAGTCTTCCTTTCTCCTTTTCAGTACAAAGTCTAATTCACGGAGGCCCCCGAGTCTGCTGCCTTAATGAAGACGAATGCAAGGAATCAATTTGCACCTTCCCAACTCCATCTGGCAGCTCAGCACTCCACCATCAATTAACACACCAGCTGGGGAACACACATACACTCTCACACACCGCCCACTTCTGCTGTCTGCTCGTTGCCGCTCAACTCCGAACTGCCAGAGCCCGGCTGAACCCGGAGAACCCTGAGGGCCCGGAGATGTGGAAATGCATTTTGGGATGTTTAAAGCAACCAAAATGAGAATAAAAGTAGTATGTGAAGTAAGATCTTTCAAGCTAAAGGTGAAGGAGAGCTGCGAGGCGTGTGCGGGCCAAAGGATAAAGAAAAAGTTTCAACACACAATATCCAGCCAAAACACACTCAGATCCAAACAAAGAGGTGTCGCGGGATATGTTAATCCTTCAGATAGTAAACAGATTCACTTAATGTGGACAGTTTTAGTGTAAGCTGAGCATCAGCAGTGTTCAGGAGTTATCGACAGATTTCAACTAAAGACGGACAAGAAAGTTTATATCGGGGAGATAAAAGGCAAACCACCAACCGATAGCAATCTACCGCCGGAACAACAATAGACGTGAAGCTTGTTGGACTCATGTGAAATAACAGCAGGGTGAAATATCAAAGGGTACATTTAAAAAAGAACATTCCACACAAGTTAAAGAAACTGTGATACAACAAATCTGGAAACACTTGTCTTATTCTCATCCCCTTTACATTGAAACAAAGCAGCTCAAACTAATCTAAAACTTGCACTTCAAATCCATCCAATAAACACTAAAGTGATTAAGAATAAATTCACGACTCCCCTTAGTCGACCTCAGCACATCACATCCAAACCAACCAATGAGACCTGAAAAATCTCCATATGACAAAACTAGTGGCACCGAGCACAACAACAGAAGCATTAATAAAAGCACAAATAGTAAAACAATAAACGCTACATGGTAATCTATATAATTTATTCATGCTGCATTGGAACTGGAGTACGACATATATCCCGAAAATGCCCGTGTTCGACGGAAACGCAGTAAATAAGTCAAGAAAACTCCCACATTGCGGCTATTGGAGACTTTGAATGCTTACTGTTTAATGTTTAAAGCACTGTGGGTGGCTTGTTAAGGCTTGTCACGTTTCCTCAAGAATTACACGAAGAAGAACTCTGAGGGTGAGACGCAAAAAAAGTTACAGAAATGAGCAATTAATCTTCACACTAACTAAAATAACCTTTGTGAAAAGATTTGCTCTTTATAAGCTTTATTTTAATACTGCAGATTTCATTTAAGGTTTACAGAAATACATTTGAAGTGTTGTTCTATTCATAAGTCTATTTTGAATTATTTAACTTATCATTTAAGATGAGTAAAAGTTGTATTATTATTTTTTCACATTACGAAGCATTCTGTCAAGAATTTTTTTATTCCCATTTTTCATAACTGTCATTTTCCTTTGGTTACTGGAATACAGTATTGTTGGACCCAAAGTACAATTTAATGTTAATGATAAGAATGTTACAATTTTGGGGGCCAAACCGCCATCGCGAGACTCTGTGCAATACAGATCCCCAATGACCTAATAACTAGCATAAAGATAAAGAATTAATGTCAATGATGTATAAATTATGCTGTGTTAAGATAAATTGAAGTCAGATTGGTCTTGCCCACAGGGTAACATAAATTAACTGAAATTCTAATGATAAAGCCTTTAAGTCATTTTGTGCAGAAATGCATGAGTAAGACATTACATGAGACCCCACGCCATTGGAGTTCGTCGCTTGCCCAGTCGGTGGGAGCTTAAAGCATTTATGGGCAAATACACAAACAGGCAAACATTGAATAAAAATATACAAAATAATAAATGTTAAATTGTATTACTATATTATTATTATTATTATTATTATTATTATTATTATTGGTCAATGTTAATCGATACATGCACAGTATATATTTTATAAATAAACATATGAGCTCTATTACAAAATGCTGTAAATTTAATAGTTTGCATAATTTTTTTTACCTATACCCACACATTTTGTTTATATTCAATGTATCCTGTTATGGTCTGTTGGCTCAGTGTTAACATGATAAACAATAATTGTAAAATGTTTCTTAATTTTTTTCCAAAAAATGTTGGGCTTATCTTAATACAAGGAAAACAAAACAAGAGCGCTTGCAAAATATGAGGACGTATCGCATCTTAACATAACTTTACTTAACTTAAAGCTTAACTTTACTAGGTTAAGATTTTCTTGGTTAACCATCAAGACAAGACTGGCACCAAACTAGCACTTTCTAGCATTAACTAGCCCGCACCAGCAATTTACATAAGTCTTGCCAGGAGTGTTCAACCACACTTTCAAGTCTCTGGATCAACAGTATTGTATTGTATTTTACACCTCAAGGTCCCCACATTTTTTGTCAATTGTTCGTTTGTTTTTCGGCCTGGAACACAAAACTGCTTAAGTAAGAATTCTATTGTCCTTTGTGTGAAACAGCCAATAAATCTTTTGCATCTTCTGCGGCGCGGCTCAATTGACGAATCAGCAATTCCAGCCTGTTTGTTTTTTGATTTAGACAAGCGTCTGGCAAATCTGATTTACTCCAGGACCTCTGAATGTGATTTTGTTGTCGCAGATATGTATGAGTGTCATAATAAAAGTAAGAACCTGACAAATACAACTGACTTGCGATTGTAGAGCGAAGTTGTAACTTATGCCCAAATCGCAATTCAGATTTGACGATTGTCACGTTTGTACAACTGTGTCACGCGCTGAGCTCAGGCAGTAGTGTTGGGTTTGGGAGCGTTCGTGTGTGTACAGGTGGTTTGTACAGGTGTAATGGGGCCGCATGTGTGAGCACCAGGGTGGTTGAACGATCAGGATGGGTTTACAGTCTGAATTGGTTCCAATGGTGAGTAGGCTATGATTCCTTTTGTGTCATGTTCAGTGAGAGACCTGATCCGAATGCTGAATATGAACACCTGACAGGTTGTGTTTCGCTATAGGCCATGAGGAGCGTACGATCAGAAGGGCCGGCAGAACAAGTGTCTTGGGGAAGGAAACAAACCTTCATGTGTCATGAGGTGGAGGATGGTGAGTTGGTATATTATACACATCTTCTGTACACACGTAAATGTCTCCAAGGCCCAACATGTCTTTTCTGAAATGTGTCAAAGTTAGAAAGACCTTTTATAAATGTCAAGGTGCACTGTGTGTGAGTATGTTCTCTTGTGTGCATTAGATTAATAACATCTCAACCTGGCATCCCAATAACAACTGGTAACATCTGGAACATGCTAAAAATAAAAGTGAAGTTCATAATTTTGATACCTGGTCATTTTCATAAATAACACTATAAGCTTTTTTTAAACTAAACAAATGGTTTTAAAGCACTTAATTTAGTTTAATGTCACTTCAGGGTTCTAATTCTCTTAATTAGTCTTGTTTTCCTGTGAATACTGTAAATTAAAATGGTTGTTTATTATGTGAGTGAATAATTTGCTGGTTGTGATTGTGGGTGATTCTTCCATGTTTTAGAAACAAAATTATTTCAACAAGGTAAAAGAACTATGCTCAACTATTCTGAATAAACAAGCCCATCTGTTTAGCATTATTTTGAAGTACTGTTATCTTGAAGGTATGATCTGCCTAAAACAATCCACAAAGCAGGTATACCTATATTCTGTGTGAATCATTCCATATGACGGGATATATTGGGAAATGAAATTTAAAAATAATTCAAAACATAAAATAAGCGCATGACCCCACCAAGGACTTTACTCTCAAACACGTTCTGTTACCTGGTTTAGATGTTTTAACTGAGAAACAGAATGGACCAGCCTACACTGAACACTGATCAAAAACTTCAGAGCACAAGGTATGTCCAGAAACACATTTTCGTAAAATGTACTCAAATATCAAAAACTCAATTTAAAGATTTAATTTGTACCAATAATATCTGAGGAACATTGTTAAGTAATCCATTCTTGACATGTTTGCTATTTGACCTAATACTTGGGAAAAGCGTTCACGCACTTCTATGACATCACAATAAGTAAACTATGTGAGACTTGGCCAAAGAGATGTTTGAATAATAACATTTTTCTTGAATAAAAAAAATGTATGTTAGTAAAACCGGTGGAAACAATAAAGATAAATAATTTGAGTAACGCCAACAACCTTTTTTTTCAGTGCACACAAATAAGAATGTTAGGCTTAATTATAAAGTGTTACTTTCAGATTCTCACGTTGTGTTGTAACTTTCGCTCTAGATCAGTGTTTAGCACCTTGTTCAGGTAAAACCTCATTATCGTCAACAACTGCAAATTGGTGCCAAGAGAGCTAGACACATTCATTGTACACAAAGCAATACGTGCAATATCTGCAAAGACAACTGGCAGTTTGATAATTCAACACTAGCTAAAACGATAATTTGGTGAATTCTCGTGATGTTTTCTGGAGGTGCTAGGGGTGTATTGGTTTCTGAATCAGATCTCTCTACTGAGCTGTTGTTGAGAGACCTGAGAAAAGCATTTGGTTTGATTGTTTTAGTTTATTATTCCAAATGCTTCTGCAGTCGATGTGTTGTGCCGTCTGTACCTTTGTCCAGAAGCAGTGAAGCATGAACAATCAATCATTTGCAGATAGTCAGATAAGATGTTTGATGTAATGATGTTATTGTGACCGTGGTAGTGACTAGGGATGTCACCTTGTTAAATTAGCCTCTCTATTCTATTTTCCAAGTAAGTGAAGCTCTTAAAATACCCACTGATATACATTCTTAAAAATAAAGGTTGTTGGAAGGGTTCTTTTTGAGCTTTATGGTAACCTCACCAGAAGCTTCCAATTGCTCAAAAAGTTCTTTGAAGTAGAAAAGGGTCCCACAGAGAACAAAGACATTCCGAAACACATTTCTTGGAAAAGAACTCATACGTTTATGTAGGTTTATCTCTTATAAATAAATGTGGCCTAGTGGTTTGAGTCTTGGACTCGTGATCTGAAGGTTGCTGGTTCGAGATTCGGAACCAGCGGGAATACCACGACTGAGGTGAGTCCCTTGAGCAAGGCACCGCCCCCCCCACTGCTCCCCGGGCGCCGCAGCATGGCTGCCCACTGCTCCGGGTGTGTGTTCACAGTGTGTGTGTGTTCAATTACTGGGTGGGTTAAATGCAGAGCACAAATTCCAAGTATGGAACACCATACTGGGCAATACATCACGTCACTTCACTTCACTACAGTGTGTGCCATGACCTTCACCATAAAACTGCTTTTGAAAGTTCCTTATTAAACAATCAAAGTCTCTTCTTTTGTGTATTTAAAAGCATGTTTGAAATTATTTTTTATTCACAAAAATCTTGAAACTGGAACTACCGCTATATCTGTATCCTACTTGTGCATACATGTTCAATGTTTTATACTGTCTTCACCTATACTGGACTTTACTGCAGTCCTCCATCTCTCTGTATCTACAACAGAGCTGTATCACTGCTGCCTCTCTCAGGCAACAATACGCATCTGCAAGCACCAGTTCTCGTGTCTCCATCTTTTCTCCTCTAGCTGTCCCCCTCCTCAATCTCTCTATCAGTCTTCCACTCAACCTCTCAAGCCCATATGGGTGTTCATCCTGCCATCTTCTGCTGGTCTTTAATTTTGTAATACAGAGTGAGCCCACCTACTGTTCACTGTCATACTGAGTGCACAGAGCCTCCTGACTGTCGTGAGACAGAGACTACAGAGAAACACGAGAATGAGAAAGAACAGAGGGCGTGGAGAAGAGAGAGCAAAAGGGCTTAAGAAAAAAAAACAATTTTAGGAGAAAGACAGAAAGTGAGCTAAAGGTAGAAGCCAGTAGTTATGACCACCAAATTTCCAGCTCACAGAACACAGCATAGGGACTGATACTCCATGTCATAGTTACGAACTCGCTTTTCTATAAAAAAAATTCTATAAAGCACCATTACTAGGGTTGTAAAAGATCAAATGAGAGGTGCTTGTCAACAAAAATATGCATACTAATAATCATAACAATAATACTTCTATTAATCCTACTACTACTACTACTACTAATAATAATAATAATAATAATAATAATAAACATTGTATATATTTTGTTATTATAATTATTATTACCATATGTTAACCATGTTTATTAACTTAATTGTTTTGTTACATTTCCATATTATTAGTTTTATTTGAATTATGACTGGTAAGCCATGGTAAATGTAGTAAACCATGGCGAATACCAGTTATATTTGGAGAAGGGATGCATAAATAATATTAATAATGATTATATTATTATTAATATTATTATCACTATAATTATTATTATTATTATTATTATAAGAAATGAACAAGTATAGAAACTTTAGTATATTTTCTATTTTCATACTAAGAGCTTTATTTGATTTAAGATTGGTAAAGCATAGTAACTTGATAAAACCTTCTTCAGTTTTAAATGGTGAATCCCAAGACATTTAGACTAGAGATGCACCAATATAGCGGCAAATAATCAGTATTGGGCGATAAAACTAATTTTTCTACTATCGGCCGAGGGTTTCAAATCAGCCATGCGTTCAAAAATGCAATGAAATGTGGGCTCTGCATGCAGAAAATGTCTTGAAACATCACCAATTTGAAATGTAATAATAAAAGTCATTATATGAATTAATAACATTCAGGTTACAAATACACAAATTTTAGCTTTTACAAACGAGCTAATGCAAATGAATATAACCACTAAATTATCAAAATAGAAGTGTGTGATGACATCGTAATGATGTCTAAATGTTCTGAGCAGTCAGAAGCCTAACTGAGGCACACTCACATGCCGACACAGAAAGCCGCCCTGGTTTCATCTCGCATTAAAGGCTTGTGTGATGATTCGTTTGATCCGTTCACAGTGATGGCTGCTGCGTTTGCTTTCTAAATCTTGCTATACTAAAGCAGATCTGAGGACTTCAGATTTTCCTCTCATTCAGTTTTTTGTCTGTTTTCCCGTCTTATTTTTCTATGCTTATTCTGAAGTTTTGAGGTTGGGTTAAATGTACATACAATGTTATAACTGGCATCTAGCATTACAATAGTGTTGTCAGTGTAATTCTCTTCCATATTATTTGATACATAGGACACACATACATGTGTATACTGTATGACTGAATATTAAAAGGCACATGAACTGTAAAAAGTGCATAAAAACAGCTCTGATCTGCACAACGAAAGGGCAAACAGAACGAAAACCCGTTCCAACACCAGAAGGCACACATAAGCGAGGGCACACACACACACACACACAGACACACACACACACATGCACATTTTTGATTATTAACCTTGTTTCCCATAAGCTGCTGTGTGATCTGATACATTATCTTTAATATGAAAAACAGCACATTAGCGATTACCGGCTCGGTGCTAATGATAAGAAGCGAAGCTGTAGTATAATACTCACTCAACTGTAGCTGTGTTTGTTTACTAAGGTTGTGCTCTAATTTGTCAGCATTATGTTGTTCATTTTTCTTTGTTAGGGGGACCGTGAGGCATGGAGGGAAGATCTGACATAAAGAGAGAGATGTGACAATGAGAGAGAGAAACAGACACATTAAGATGGGAAAGCGATAAAGAGAGTAGCGCCAAAGAAGGACAGACACAACTTAGTGGCTGTGAATAACGAAATTAAAGGACACAACTTTGAAGAGAAATCTAGAGGACATCAGCTCTGATTGGCTGAGCTCTTGGATTTATAATAATGCACATGGATATCATGGTCTTCTCCAGATGACTAAAGACCCTTTTATGAGCGCCTAATCCATTGAGATCTATAGAGTGAAGCATCCAAAGTACCAATTCTAGCAAATTTTAGAGTGCAACAGATTTTTACTGGGCAATTTGCACGACATATAATTATGTGGGCAATGCTGGCAAAAAAACAGACTGGAAGAGAAAAAGATTTTGTATTTGTTTGAATATAGAAGGTCCACTTTAAGCACATAGTTCAAATACACGGAATACAAAACGAATAAGCACCAACTTTAAATTCTTAAATACTAATTTAAAACCTAAAAATAATTTATTTTAACATAATCGTTCCTAAAATATTCATAAAAAAATTCAAATAGTGTAAAAAAATCATGTAATTTAATAATGTGGAAAATGTATTATTTACAAATGTTTATTGTTTATATGGTGACCCATATCCGAAATGTGAACCCTGCATTAAACCCCTCAAGTGAATAGTGAACACACACTGCAAGTCATGAACACACACCCGGAGCATTGGGCGCATCATTGCAGCGCCCCGGGAGTAAACAGGAATTAGGTGCCATGGTCAAGGGCACGTCAGTCATTACCTGATGGCCTTGAGAATCGCAACAGCAACCTTGTGATCAACATCAGTATGAAAAATATTAAGGCGGTTCTTTATTTAACCTTTGATTTTGTATATTAATTTTTGGATAAAGTCAAATGGATTAAAATGTGTTCAATATAGCGGAAAACATTCAATTTCTGTTGGATTCAAAAAGCATAATAAAAATGAGACCCTGCATATAAAAATCCATGTTATATTTTCACAGAAGGTTCCTTGCATTGTGTAGAACGATTTTATTTATAAAACCGCAAATTGATAATACTTTAACTGGGTTTCCAATGTCATGGGTCATAATTACTTAAAATGATGTAATAAACAATCACACATGGTGTGAAAAATTTTGAATAACACGCATGAGTCGACAATCCCTACTGTTTTACACTTACTAGCAAACCACCCTTTGGCAGCCATCAAGTGCCCTTCTGCAACACTTATCAAGTGCAGGTCAAAGTGCATAATGCTCAGGCTGAGAAGTGCCTTGAAGTTTTGACGTGAGTCAAGTCAAAAGCCACTCAAGAAGCCTTTGCTGTTTTTGCAACGCCATCATACAGTTCCTACTTAAACTGTCACACAGACCTCCTGATCCTCCTGACTCAGATATGAGCGTGTTTGCAAGGTTACTGTACTTGCTCATCATTAGCTGACTGACATGGCATATTGCTTTCCGTTATCTGGATTACATAGGGTGGTCAGCATTTAGAAGTACTGATGTATTTCTGAGTAATCAGCTGAGTGTCCTATGAGACAGCTGCATAGACTTTCCCAAACCCCTTCGCCAGATGTGTAATGCCTCATTCCTCCTAACACCCTTCCAAATGCCAAACATAACAAACAGCCTTTTCCTTTATAAACTTCCCACAGCTGCTCCTGGAACACCTCAGGCAAGATCTGATCTTCCTTCTTTCCAAAATAAAGCATACAGTAATAACAGCAATAACAAAATAACAGAAAATAACAGCTTATATGGCTTAGACACTGTACAAAAATGATCAATTTGTCGATTTACACATTATTTGTAATGACATACATTATAGGGAACAACGGTTGGTGTGTTTACTTTCTTTCTTAATCTTCTAAGAAAGAAATATAAATTGAGAGGGAGATAGAAATCTTTGGTTGTTTCAATATTCCCAGAACCCTCAAAAACCCTGTTCATCCTTAACCCACCACAGCTCTCCGTCTCCGTTTTCCTATTCCACATGAAACACTTCCATAGACTCAATCCCTCAACCGGAACTAGTGTTTGAAAGTTTAGAGTCATTCTAGCGAAATGTTTTATTTCACCTTACAAACCATCTGTTCTCTAGGTTCATGTTTATGTGGGACATTAGTTTGCAGACAAAAATATAATATTGCAGAAATTACTTTTACATTAACCTTATATGTTTGATGACAATTTATTTGAGAAAAAAGTAATGGATCACGTATTTCAAAATATAAATTAAGCTTAATTTTGGAATACGTTTTACGCTGTAAATATCCATAATATGTCAAAGGCTGGGTGCCATAACATCATATTTGATATTTAAAATATTCCTTAAGAGTTTCCACCTATTGGATGAGTGCAACACAGTTTAGTTTTTGTTTAGAAAACCGATTTGAATACAGTGTCCACTTTCTTGTCACCCTGGCGAAGAAGTTACACACATCCAACCCCGTCAGCAAAAATGTGTTTTAAATTTGACTACTTGTCATTGTGGTGGTACACTAAGGTTCTCATAAACATAATAATGTTGTACCTTTTGGAATTAATATTAATTGGGTACAATATAGATAGTTCTTCACTGATGATGTGTCCGAGTAGCACCAGAACGGTGTATTAAAATTCTAGGTCCATTTAATTGAAGATATAACATTTTATGTACTGAAAACGGATAAAAGTACAAAAAGGAACATGTAAGACTACCACCCAGCTGCAGAAAATCTGTCTGTTTCAGCATCCTCTACAGCCTGACACAATACTGTCTCAACCAACAAATCAAACCATTTGACCAACCAATGACAGACGTCCTTGAAACTGGTTAAAAATCATTGAGCAGTGTGTATCCTTGTGATACCAAAAGCGTAGACACAAGCACATTTGAGGTATGGTGTGGTTGAAAAAGGTTCAACATCAAGCCTTTGCTATTCATTTAAAAGACTCTAAGCTTAAAAAAAACCTGAATGGGCGTCTATCCTATATATATATATATATATATATATATATATATATATATATATCCGTCTTTGTAACTTTTTCATCCCCAGACACCGCACGACAACACATATTTTTTTCACGTCTCAAAAGCCATTTTCCCTTTTGTTTCATATTATTTCTCATCTCCATTCATCCCCCTGCTACTTCACTTCTATCACTTCTATCACTGTCATCTCCTTCCAGACATCTTTGTGATCCTATTCTGTTGTTGTTCCACCCTTCTCAATTTAGTATGACTCAATATCACAAGAAAGAAGACGGACCACACTCTTGCTTGAAATTGAGTCGCGACACACACACGCACACGCACCCATCCACATACACACATACCTAAAATGGACACTGTGAGGTAGGGCTTTAATGATGTGTCTAGTTCTATTAGCTTCGCTGCCTTCTTAGTATTCAATGAGTTCATTATTCACCCTCCTGTGACTCCCAGGCCTCTTATCTCCCTCCGTTTCTCTGCACGTCAACCCTTCCACACCTCTTGAGTGACCCCGCAGGGCTCTTAAATGGTGGACCCTCACATCTGATCTCCTTCTAAATGGATGAAGTTAACTCAAACCAACAAACAGATACTTGCTTGAAACTGAATAACCCTGAAACAGGGAAGGTATTGTGCCAGTGTGTGAGATGCTAACCTTCAGAGCTACCTTCCGTCTGAAAACTCCATATCTATCTAAGGGATAGATTTAAACCTGCACACATGTTTGCGGATACCGCTTCCGCATTACCGCTCCGCCTATGTAATCTAACATCATGAGCCCACGGTTGCACATTTAATGAGCAGATTTCTCGTCCCTCGTGCCAGCAGGTTAAATCTAAGCTTCCATGAAACGTGCCAGGGAATGTGAATCAAACAAGCCGACACAGAATCCCCAAATCATAGCCGACATCCTGAGGCCAATAACTGTGGGATGTAGATAAGAATCAGCCTTCAGTGGATTTGCTCTCCCTCTTTTTCTCCAATTCGTCTTTATTCGTCGTTTGCTTCTTTTCTGATACCAAATTAATGCAATCTCTTTCTTTATGTAGTGTTTTTTCCAATAGGCACCTTAGGACTGCAGATTCACTGAGGCTGAAAATGTGCAGAGTTAAAGTGGCTCATTAAACCCATTTTTCACATAGAAATCGCTGCGTATAGCTCCAAGACCGCAGTCAGCACTTTCCTTCCCCCACCCTTAGGCGGGCTTGTATAAGAGGCTGATGAAAATAGTGCAATTGAATCAAACCGCGCATCATCTCATCAAACTGTTTGACTCCTGCTGCTTTTCATTACTTGTCATTCTCGTTGCCATTTTTGTTTCTAAATAGACAGAACACAGATGCACTCTGGGTAAACAAGCGCAACGTTGAGTCAGTTCTGTACACACTCTGCCAAATGTTACATCAGAGAGATAACAAGGTAACCTAAACAGGTGCACACGGAACGATGTGTCTTTGCCCAACCTATATCAATTCAGAAACACAAAAAAGTCACCACAGAAATAGATGAAATTTTAAATTAAGATATCGACTTTATGAGCAATTGAATTTGTGTAACAAAATGATACTGTGAATTTTAAATATGCTTTCAATGGCTTTGAGCGACACCTTTTAAATAAATGAAACTTTATAAATGCACCACTTTACACAGAAGTGAAGAATGAACGTGTTTCAAAAAACTCAGAACTTTTTCGTCACGTCTTCTAGTGGTGGGGGGGATTGCAGACCCACAGCATAGAAAGAAAAGAAAAGATAATAAACAACAAAAGAGAGTAAAAGATGGATCTGTTTTTGAAAGGAAAGAGAAAAGTAACTGAAGTCTTTTAGACCCAGGCAGGTCGTTCAAAATCGAACATGGTTAAATGCAGGAAATTTTTCATTTTGCAAGTGAGGTTTTTATTTTGCTTGAAGAAAAGCATTTCATTAAGTGTGGTGAGATCATTTGGTAGTCTGAGGTTAGGTAGGGGTTCAGGGGATTTTGTTGTTGGAGGCACAACATTCTTTTTAGGTTTAGATGCCAGAACGAAAAAGTTTAACAACCACTGATCTATACTAAATGTTTGGCTGAATGTTTTGCTTTAGGGACAATGTACACAAAAGTCCTGGAATTAGTGAACGTGTATGTTTTCTCTCTCTCTGACACTGATGTGGCATGGCACTGAAAGCCTGCAGCAGTTTTCTGGCCGCTGGATACATCCTGCAGCTTCACACTGGCTTAGACAAGTAGAACAACGCTAAGAGCTTACGCAGACCCGCACTCGTACACAAACACAGAGAGTGGAGGCAAAAGAGGGCACCGAGCAAAGTAAACACCTATAAAGATAAGAGGATGTTGGCAAGCTTGTGCCACTGAGACATTCTGACAAAGCCAGACGTCTGAGAGTGAGAATAAAACAGACAGCTGTTTCCAAAACACCATATCAAAAACTCAATTAATTGAAAGGAGTCTGAGCTCATTGCAGAATTAGCTCCACTTCGCTCGGTCTGAAAGACCCAACGAAACAAAATAATGAATTCAAGTTGAGAAACACACTGAACCCTAGTATATAAAAGACAGACCTTGACGGTATCTCTTTATTGTTGCAAGTGTTTGCTACAGCTTAAATTCAACAAACCCTAATCCTGGCTGGCTAGAGAAACGTACTGCAAAATCAGAATGGTCCCAAAAATAAGTTAACACTCAGAAAATATAGAATCTTAATGGGAAATCTTGTGGACAATTTATAGGCAGCAAAAAAGACTGAAGGAGACAATGGGTTTCAAAAAGATGGAGACCTAGCGGTGTTGATACTGGATCTGTAAGTATTAGGGATGCATGTCACTATGACTCATGTGTATTGCGCGGATGACAATGAAGGTTAGAATTTATGACATTAAAATTAGACAGTCGCGCTAATATGAATTAATTGTAATTACCAGAACTATTACCCCTTTCCAAAAAATTATATTTGTTTTTAACAAAAACTGAAGACAACATGACCATGATCACACGCAAGAAGTCGGAGCAAACTGTGGAAACTATGACAGGACTTTTTGCAACCTCTGGTATGTCCAAAATAATAAACTGCCTTGTATTTGGAGTGCTTTATTTAAAAAAAATTTGAATTGTTGATGATGTGAATATGTATGAAAAACTTGAATACTTTGAAAAATGGTGGTGATGTTAGCTGCAATAAGAACTTTTTTGAATGGTTAAATGCGACTAGAATCATCATGTCTTTGTGTGTATTCCAACCACCAAACTGAAAAACAGGCTAACATTGCTTGAAATGTGTTTAAAGTGCAACGTGCACAAATCATAATACCACAGATTTTTTACTTGAGTGATTTGGTGTGTTAATGTCACATTGCAGTAATAATAACGATATTTTAACGTTAAAAAGAGATCACCTCTTCATAGAACTACTGCAGAGGCGAATCACAATTTCAATGTCATTCTAAAGTATTAACTTTTCTCTTTACCTGAAGAACTGAAATTTATAAAGATGAACCTGCTGGGCAAAGATGACCCTGTCAATCAACCTGCTGACATTTGAATCGTGATTGGGGGCATCATTGTGCTCAGTAGTCTAAAGGACTCTGTCTTACAAGATTTTAATAATATTTTAAATTATATGTGCAGTTGCTTAAATTTTATTTAAATAATTAAAATAATTTTGATTATTTCAAAAGTAAATAATTACTTCAAATTTTGTAAATACTGTGAATATACAGAAACTGGAAGATAGTCTTCCTATCCAACTCAAGTGGTCAGTGCAATAGCCTGTACATGAAAAGCGACATCCGTAGTTCAGATCATCTCTCCTGTGTGTCTGCCATCATCTGGTCACCATCAGAGCTGCTCTGGCCTCTTGGCTTTACACAACCCTTGTTCCGCCAACAGGACCAGACCTTCATGAACAGATAAACTTCACATGCGTAAATGACTGTACATTCATGCAATGCTTCTCAAAACGCACAGCAGTTCTACACCAAAGCAGATGTTTGATAAATATATGCATGTCTGCAAGACTACACCAGTTTGTGGCAGAAAGCACTTAGCTATGCTTGGTTATGTCCTTCCCACGTGGAGTTAGGGGCTATGGCCGGGCGATATGGACCGGTGACTCTGTCCCTGCAGGAACGGTGGCTACATGCCGAGATCTTGGATTTTACATATCAGTGGGTTATCTAGCATTCTCGTACTAGCACAGAATCACTTTAGTTCTAGTCAAAAACAAATGCTATAGCCACAAAAATTATGTATTTTGGGTCTGTGTGTGTTTGTGTGTGCCTGCGTGCGTGCATGCATACGTGTGTGCGTGCATGTGTATGTGCATCTGATGTTTGTGGGACCCTTCAGCATGATCGCATTGCGCTTTATAATCTCTTCATCTCCGCATACAAAATCTGTCAAAGTCTAGATGTTCACAAATATGGATATCCATCTTATGTAACATGTGAGTTAAAACCAGAGCTTTCGCACAACGTCTTTGCCTGTGTGCGGATGTGTCAAGCAAGCTTGTGTGTTTATCACTCAGATCCTGCTTGTGTGTGTTCATCAAGTGCCACGCTGAGATCCTGGTGCTTTTTGGAAAAGTGCGGAAAAAAACAGCACAATCTTTAAAAGCTGACAACAATGAGTTCGCCACTGAGAATTTACTTATCACAGATGCCAAGAAAATTAGCATTGAATTGATTCAGCTGACAGACCAACATTATATCTAACTACAGAGGCCCAAAATATTTATGCTTACAGCTTAAATGTGAGAGAGGGAGCGAGGGATGAAGAGAACACATCTAAAGCCCATGAGAAAGAAAGCCTCTTTATAAAGAAATGCAACGTGAAGGATACTGCTTCTGATATTAAGCAGAGAGAGAGAGAGAGAGAGAGAGAGAGAGAGAGAGAGAGAGAGAGAGAGAGAGAGAGAGAGAGAGAGAGAGAGAGAGAGAGAGAGAGAGAGAGAGAGAGAGAGAGAGAGGGAGACCAGAGAGAGAGAGAGAGAGAGAGAGAGAGAGGGAGACCAGAGAGAGAGGGAGACCAGAGAGAGAGAGAGAGGGAGACCAGAGAGACCAGAGAGACCAGAGAGACCAGAGAGAGAGAGAGAGGGAGACCAGAGAGACCAGAGAGACCAGAGAGACCAGAGAGACCAGAGAGACCAGAGAGAGAGAGAGAGAGAGAGAGAGAGAGAGAGAGAGAGAGAGGGAGAGAGAGAGGGAGGGAGGGATGGAGGAAAGACTGACATTAGACTTTAGAAATGGACCCACTGCAGAGACCATGGACTGTGACACTGTGGGTTGCCATAGAAACAGAGGAAAGGCTTACTTACGTGTTAACTATCTGCATATAGATTGAAATGAATGTGTGCATATTCGAAATTAGCAATAAATATCTTGCAAATATATTCCGCCCATAACATAACGCAGCAATGCCATTTCCACTAATGTGGCAAGCTCATCTTGTTAAAAATCTAGCAGTGTAATAGCTGCAGGAAAGTGTATCATAATTATTCGACAGGTTTTAAATCCATGTAGGAGGTTTTAGATACAAGCCATAGGAAAGAAGTTCATTTTTTAAAAATTGGGTGGAATATGGAATGAGTTTGGAAGAAGTTGGACTACTAATTAATTTTGTGCACTTTCTCCATTTTGCATTGTTGTAATTTAATATAAATTTCAATAAGTTTGACTTATTTGATTACGAGTTACAACAATCAAATTTGTGTCCTTTTTAAAACACAGATCAGCAATTTAATATAAGCTAGATTCATTGAATCACAACATCACAACATCAGATTACCCATTTCAGATCAGCAATTTTGGCCAATTAAGGGGAGGTGGAATATCACTTTAAATTTAGTTAGTGAGTAGTGAAGCATAACCACAACGCTCAAAGTTCACAGAAAAGGATGATGTTTTTTTAACAGAAATCCCTTTTTAAAGACTAATGAATGTTGATTGGGACTAAAACTAGCAACTCCCTACAATAATTACATCATGACGGATGAAATTTACAGAAGTCATATAGGTTGATGTGTGGGACATCTCAACAGGCACTTCAAGCCATAGACCAATCACAAAACACTGGGTCAGCTTGAACAACCATCGCATTTCAGAAGGATGAAGTTCGTGGAACTCAACAGCCTGTTTTCGACACATACAGATGAAATATGTATCATATTATTGTATAAATATTTTAGTTGTTTAGCACATCATAGATGTTATAACAACTTTAAAATAGGCAAAATTGGATCTATTAAATGTATTTGAAAGTTTAAATATTCCAAAGATGTTTAATGTGATATCTTGAAGTTAATTTAAAAGTAATTCAAATATGTTTTAGCAACATTGTACAGTCCAGTTTCTGAAATACAGCTGCATGTAGTGATGAGGTTACAAATTGCAACCAAAGACAATGGTTTCTGACACAGAACAAATATGACGTCTCGTTTCGCTTCTTGGCTAAAATAAACATTTCAACTGCCACTAAACATGAAACGTTAAAGATTTGCAAGCACAGCACCTAACCATTCTCGACCAAGTCTCTCACTGCCCTGCCCTTCTTTTGGTTTGAGTAAAGCTGTGGCTAATCGAAAGGCAAAGCTCTTCTTTTTTTTCTCTCTGTGCTATAATTATGTTTGCACATTAAAGAGGAGCGATAAGAAAAATGTCTGAAGCAGTGCAAATCTGGGACTATTGAACTATTGATCATTAGAGCTCAACTAGATGAGCAGAACTTTCTCTTTGATTATCTCTCACTTATCTATCCTTTCTTTGCCGTTTGGTTCTTCTGATTTGGAGTATGAATATCACAGGAATGTGGGTTGGCAGCGGTGTATTTGTTGATTGAAAACTTTTCAGCAGCCCGCCATAATGGACAAGACCTTACAAACAATTTGGAACATATGCACTCTAAAAATATTTTATTTATTTTTATTATTTTTATTATTTTAAAGTATATATGACTAAAATAAACATTCATGTGAACTTAATACAATCTTTAAAAAACAATCAATAGATTTCTGTGTAAAATATAAAAATAATTGGTTTAAAATCCTACAGTTGATTTTTCTACAATTCTGCAAATATTTTTTAAGTTTATTTAATAAAAATAAGTATGTATTTAACAAATATTTCTGGTGAATTCTAATAGAACTGTTTGAGTTAATCCAATTTACTTGTCTTGTATTTAAATATAACAGTTTTACAATTTTTTGTAATTTTATGTATTTTTTTGTAAATGGTTTCACATAAATACATTGGGTTTTTTTTGCATGATGTATCCAAAATGTATCCTGCATAAACCTGCTTTAGATAAAGCAACTACCAATTGCATTGATGAAATAGATCCCAATGGCAAAGTCATTAAAATATCCAATATCTAATTCTTACCTCAAGAATATAATAAGAGCAGAACAAACTTAAAAAACACCTTCAGATGTTACACTTTGGTTTTACAATCCCTATTATCCATTACCTCATAGTGTATTTAAGGCTCATGATTCAAATTCTCTACGTGTTATTTCACAGTGCTCACTGCCGCTCGTAATGGTCTGAAGAATTTGCGGACTGCTATGCTTTAGAAGAATACTGTGTATCTTCACTGTATAGAAACAGCTAATGTCTTACCCCTTTGTGAAAAGGAGATACAGTCCCACCGAGCAGTGAGTATGAATACAGATGAAGCAAATGAAGGCTGGGTGTTTCCATGGTTAGCATCAAAATGTGTTTTTTTAAATGTGCTTCGACAAATCAGATAACCATCTCTACTCTAGATTTAATCTCACGTTATTGCTTATCTCAGGGAGAAACTTTTAAAACTCCAAGTCATTCTAACATTTTAACAAACATCACCAAGAGAATGCTTCTATCAAGTTTGCTTTGACAAAAAGTGTTCAATGTGTTTTTGTAAATCCAACTTTCTGAAGACTTTATGTACAAACTTACGGTAACACTCCTGTCTGAAATTTACAAGTGATCCCAAAAGACGTTGATGAGCTGATTCAGGCCTGTTTGATTACAGTTGAAATAAAATGCTGCAGGATGACAGATCTCAACAGGAGCTGTATTAAGCACCTCTGCTATAATCACTGTCATTAACCTTTGAAAAAGAAAACGAAGGAATGACAGAGGGAAATGATGAATGGACCAATATGACTGTCTCTCTGTAGAGAATAGGGGGATATTAGCTGACGTGGAATCATTCTTTTCTATGAATACTAAAAATACTCTATAAAAGACAGATGAACAGGCAAAAAGCAGATACAGAGGAGTTGAAAATGGTATAAAATGCCATTGTTACTGTTACCGTAGCAACAAATGGATTTGTGGTGTGTTAGTATAAAAAACAAATTATGGTCAAATAACATGGGAATAAGAAATGGGATTTTTCTTTTTTCAAATTATATTTTTGAGTTGGATTCTGCATTTTCGTATTCTTAATACTTTTGCCCGAATAAAAAACATACGGTAGTGTACTTGAGAATTAAATCATAACCAATAATAAAACCTTTTATCAATTTTTACTAGTAGTATTTATTGTGGTAACTAGCCTTTTAGTTATTGACGGAAAGTTATTGTCACAGTTTCATCATTTCCCTGTGTTTCTTCGAGTGATTTCCCTTTGGACTCCATTTCCCAGGATCCCTCATGTTCCAAACCTGTCCCTTGTCTGCAATCACCCCACCTGTCATCAATCCTGTGATTACCTGGACTCTATATATACACTTTGTTTTTCCTTTGTTATGGGTCGGGTCTCATTTGTAATGTGTACAGATTTCTTGGTTCTTGTTCTGGGTTGTGGAAACTATTCTTTGAAAAAAATTATCTTATTGGCGCCCGTGTCGTTGAACACTTTGACAGTTATGTTTGAAATCATCACATTCATCTCAATGGCACACATTTAGCCGTAAAAGTCTGCAACCTGGCCGTTCCCATCTTTGATTCTTTGAAAATATTTTTTACATCTTTGTAATGCTAAATGGCACCAAATGTGAAGAAACTCAAATGTATTTTCTCAAAATTCATTCTTCTTTTGAATTGCACACTAAACAAACAAGGTTTGTGCCCACCAATGAGCCAAACCTTCACCTCCGGGTTCCAATGTGCTGTAAATGTAGGAGGTCTGGTCAGAGTTCCAGTATGGTTGTGTTCTTCAAGCCAAAACCCTGTGGTGTCCGCCAACCAGGCGGAATACTTCACAGGGAAGACTGATTGACAGCTTTTGTCACTGAAGTGCCCATGCAAACTAATGAGGAGTATGGGAATGAAGAAACAGATTAAGATATTACACAAGACCAGGGTAATAGGAGGTGAATTTACAATAAGTCATTTTCGACATCAAAAGTCAAATTACAAGATTAAGGGAGACACACTCATTTACAGATCGAGTTAATGATGTATTGTGGATGCGTTCATCCACAAACTTGAAAAAGTACAAGACGCCCCACTGCATCACTTCGGAGAAGAAACAACGCAACCGTACATCACAAGAGCTTGGGTACAGGCCAGTAAAGTTGTATTCGAAGAGAGCTGGGATCCATCTGTAGGTAACATGCAAGAGGAAGAAAAAGAGATTGTCACAGTGGGGTGTACAGTAGGTAGGCGGAGAGACGTTGTTTAGTTTTTGAAGTGGCAGTCAGAGCACACGCTGACATTTCTTTTGGATGTGCACTTTTTCAAAGGGCCCGTAGGGAAGACGGGGTCGCCGCAACGGCCGTCACCGACGAGAGCATGGCTGAACGCTGAAGCTAACAACAGGAGACAGAGCAGTCGATGTGACATAACCTATTACGCTTTAATACCTGTCTAAAACAATCTACCTCTCCATCACACACACACACATACACAGACTCTTCCATTTAAGCTTCAATCAGAGTTTTCCATTGTATCCACACACACAACATCACCAGGAATTTTAAACACATAAACTCATTTGCTCACAAATATGCCATAAGGGGTTTCAAAGAGAGAGAGCATTGGTTTTCTTACATAGTGTGTGGAGGATGCTTATAAAACACACACACACTTTCAGCTCTGCATCAAAAGCCCTGGGGGATAATGTGGGGAAGGATGGCTTTTGCCCGCTGTGTAGGTGTGTACTTTATAAGTCATTTGTTTGTCGTGTTAAGTGTGAATAATTAAATGTGTAATATAATGATATAACAACAAACATTAAAATGAAAAATACCAACATCTTCACAACAACACATTCAATAATTGCAGCATTGTGCTCTATTGGTAAATCACACAGCCGGTCAAAAACATGCAAGGGAGTAAAAAGCTATTTCGGAGCCCAGGATTCTATATTTATATTATATAAATGTTAATTTTTCATGCATTGTGTCACGCTATAAGGAGCAGCAGGAACATCTTCCATAAGATGCCAAGGGCAAATACACAGTGCTTTCTTCATCTCCCCAAGACCTTTTCTTTCTAATCCAGCAATTAACATGAATTAATAAGTGATAAAAGGCAGGCCAATGCTGTGAGCCTTGAAGATGTAGTTCTGCCTCGTAAGCATATAGTTCTCATCTCAAGGTTGTCAAGGTCATTTACCTCCTAAAGATCTTAGAACTGAGGAACACTAGAAGAAAAGAACTTTGATAGGCTTTAAATCTCTCTCTTTCACTCTTTCTCTTTGTGGGTTCACTTCCTATATCTTTCTTATTCCTTTCATTTACATATATTCATGAACCATAAATGAAGGAACTTTAAGACTTCCTCATCTTTCTATTTTATGTTCTTGCAAACATAGAAATACGAAAAGTATAACATTTTGATTTATTGTTCATGATAAATCTGCATTATGTGTATTACTTATTATGACTTAGTAATACTAAGTTAAACTAAAACAAATGTGTCTCTCTCTCTCTCTCTCTCTCTCTCTCTCTCTCTCTCTCTCTCTCTCTCTCTCTCTCTCTCTCTCTCTCTCTTTCTCTCTCTCTACATCATGCCTCCATGCACTCAAGCAAAAAAAGAGCAGGGTCAGCCAAGAGGAGACTAAGTTGAGGAGAAAAACAGAAGTCAAATTGCTTTATGACAACTTCTGCCCCCTGGTGTTTAAAAAGCATCTGGTTGCAAATTCACTGAACAGAGATGACATTTTAAAAGGGAAGAATACAATTTCGTTTTAAAGAAAACGTTAAATATGCAGGAGGTCCTTAATTTGCATGTGTCCTTAATTCAAATGCCTTTACTGGCTGAACATAATGACCAAGTTCAGATGGAGTTTAGCCGAGACTTGTCTTCAACTAATTCAATATTATAATACAGCCAAATACACTGTGCAAACTTTCATGAATTTAATTAATCGTTCTCCTTTTTACATTGAACTTGGGCATGTTTTAAAGTGGGGGAATCATGATCCATCCTTATCTCCAACTACAGCCACAGGTTATTCAAGTATTAAACTACAGGAACAGAACATGTCTTGTTACTGATGTTAGGCCAGAATAAAGAAACCTAGTTAAACATTTGAAAGCATATTTAAATCATATTAACATTGATAATAACAAAGACCTTGTATAATATTATTCCATTAAAACACTTAAGTTAATTGACTCGATTCCGTTAAACATACTTATCTTAAGTAAACCCAGCGAGTTATCACATTCGAATTCTGCTCTGTAATGTTTAACTGAATATTCCTTATCCTCATTAAAATATGTAACAAATTCACAATATATTAATAATTTATAATTCTGTAAATCTTACCATGGAATCATCAAAAGAGTTTGAATCATGAAAAACGAATACATTAAAAGGTTATACAAACATATTTATTAGCTTTGCTTGACTATGATTATGGTAAGTCTTGCACAGCACTGTCTCGGTATAACAGAAAAAGATTTAATGAAGGACTCTAATATGTGCTTTCTGATATATGCATTACTGGCAGCCTTAAGACAACTATTTAACCAATTTTTATATCCATTCAAGTCATTTTAAATGCAGACGGGATCTATGTTGTTCTAGTATTTTTAGACCACTGTCATGCAGCCTTTGTGGGATTAAACACAACAATATTTTATACATTATAAGTCACTTAAAGTGTCTCCTTATTAATTAAAACTATGAAAACTTAAATTAGAGAATGTTTGTGTTCCTGTCACTGTAATGTGTGTTCACAGGGCTCAGCATCAGTAGTTGTTCTAATTTACCAGTAGATGGCATCAAAAGTTAAAAGAGAAGAATCTTCTTACAGTACATTGCTGTCATGTATAGAGTAGTCAAGGAGAAACCATGCCTAATGGACTAGAATAGACCTTCACTCTTTTCTTCTGCTTTTCTTTTACTTATATTTCTCTTGACATGCAAATTATCGAATATGTTTTAAGCGTGAACTAAGGTGTAACCTAAATAAAGGTCATAGTAAAAAAACATCAAAATAAGACACAATGTAGTGTATTAGTTAGAAGGAATTTTCTGTATAGATTTTTACAATTGTTTACCTGTATTTTACATTTTACACTGCCTTGAATTGCATTTTATTAATAGAAATGTCTGCAAATAAAATCTAACATGTCTGGTAATTTTCATTTTTTATTTATTTTTATAGAATGTACAGTGCAGGTAATCATCTGTCTGGACCTTTAATAAGATTTGTTTTGGTCAAAATGTCTGTTCCTATGTCAGTTCCTAAATGTGCCTTATCATCACCGACCTGATGTGATGTTCAGTAAAAAGAACGCATGTTATCCAGGAATAAAGATAAAATAGCACATATCCACAGCTCTGCCACTAAAAATCAAATATAAGTAAAATTCTGCAATACTGTATGTTATGAGAATCCTCAGATTGTTTATCAAGAAAATAAATAAAGAGTTTATTCAATTGGACTCATAGGCATTGAGTACAAAGACTGCATGTGCAACAGGTTGTAAAACCCACTCTTGGATAAAGGAAGGCCATCTAACAAATGTGGACACTATGTATTTTAATACCTTTATTTTACCAATGCATGTTTACACTCCAGGTCAATTTTATAGCCACACTAACTGATGAGCTAGATCTTGTAAGTATTGTAGATCCTCCATCGTTTTTCATTGTACAAAATGCCACAGCTATTCTAATAAAGCTCTGCCTGACAGTTCCAGGCTCCAAATCCTCCAAATCCTCCTCTCAACCAACCCAAACCCAGATTTTCTGATTCAACCACAATTACAATGCATCTTATTATTACAAACTGATATAGAGACTGAGCTGAAAACATGAACATTTAAGATCCATGTCTTCATAGTGTATAAGAAAATGAATGAATGTGTTTGCTTTTAAGGTGTAGTCAAATATATAAACCCATTTCAAGATTTAATGATGATGTTCAACTTTGCAGCTCTCCATATCTCAATTATATACATCTGATTATTAACTAAAATAGCCGTCTTATGAAATGTGTTGACGTGAAAAGAAAAGAAATAGCCTGTGTATTTATTTCTTGTATTAATCTATTGTTTGCATTTACATTTACATTTACATTTAGGCATTTAGCAGACGCTTTTATCCAAAGCGACTTACAATAGTCGAGGAGACAATGAAGCGGTCAATAGCCGATACAACAATAGGTTTATGATGTTTATGATGGAGGTGATGCAGTCTGCTTTGGCGAGGCTTGGAGAGTCCCAGCAACATGTCGCCAAAATCAGGAGGGCATAATGGAGGAACCCTGTGCATTTTAGGTGAATGTTCACAATGAACCCTGTTGTGCGAACATGAATGTTTCATGACAATGAATGGGATGAACTCAATGGATGCCAAGCAAGATACAGAACACACCAGAAGGGGGTTGCCTATCATTGGATGCCCATAATGGAGATCCAACCATGTTAAACTGATACAGAACCTCTCCATTTCAATATCTATATTATTCCCAATAAAAGATCAACACATGATAGAAGCACAGTTGTCTTTGTTTCTGTTTTGGATGCTTTCTTTAGTAGAGCCCCCATTCAAGAGCTCCTCCCGTTCAGATGACTGAAGCTCTTCATCTTCCCCGTCCATCACTTTGGCATTCATGTAACCGGAGCTCAAAACAGCCGCCATGAGATGTTTCTCCATCTGAAGATCATCATGAAGAATGAAGAAGAGGAAAGGAGGACAGTGCAGGGGGGGGGGTTCGAATTCGAATGTTATGGATTGATACAAATAGTCGCCCGCGCCAACCCTCAGCCAGAGTTGAATTAATGTGTTACTATTTTTGGAACGCCTGTGTTTCCAGGGGAAACCTAATGACGCAATGACGTCAATGCAGGTCAGCAGACTGGAGGAATTGAGCTTCCATTAGATTTTGCAGTGTTTTCCAGAATGGAAAGGAAGGATTAGTTTGAAATGCACAGAGATCAAAGAATGCGAGAAGATGGGAACATCTCGGCATCCCTGATGCATCACTCACGGTAAGGCTGACATGTATTTCACATGGGGGGTCTGCTCGTTAAGGGTCTCAAATGGGTTTTTGGAGGTTCTGAGGGACAGTCCAATGTTCTGTGTTCGTCTCGATGGAGAACACTGGTTCGTTTGGAGCGTTTGGCTTGCAAATGAGCTATAACGCTTCGCCCTGCGTCCCTTTGAGCTCTCTTAAAATGCCATTTAGAGTCATTTGAACTGTTTAAATGTGCACCATTTTGTAGCTCAGACTCTTTTCTAATAGTGGGAATCCTAACATTGCATGCAAATATTAAATTGCGTGCTGAAATACTGACTCGTGACTGCATTAACTTCGTGGTGTGGAACATCAGGGTCAATCCAAACGCATTATTTAACCATCAGATGTGGTGCTGGGTTAACATCACTGAGACATTTGAAGGTCTGGGACAATGCAATGTGCACAACTGGAAAGAATAGACTTAACATGAACACAATCATTCGCAACAAGTGCATGGGTTATAATGGTTATCACAATTGTCTAGGCAATGTAAGATAACAAGAACAAGTGTTTAAAACAGTTAGGTGAGAGAGAGGTGCTGTTAAATGATTGGCTTTCATTTTATGTTCCAGATTGCAAGCAAACATGTTTAATGGCCAAAATCCTCCACCCTCTCTGCACGAATGGTGGGTGTGTGCAGAACTGGGCGTTCACCGCGGCGGGGGGGGGGGGGGTGGGGGGTGGTTGGGTTCAGCACCGCGGACAGCGGCCCGTTCAGCACCGCGGACAGCGCCAATTTAATTAAGGCGCCCGATCCAATCAAGCTGATTCTGCGCAAACACTGGCTCACTGCTATCTCCACGTGCACTTATTTGAATAATAAAGACACCTAGGGGACATAAGTGGGGGGGGTGCTTTAAATCTTTATAAACACTTTATATATTGTTGGCTGATAAGGGAGAATGAAGAGTCGCAATCAGGGGGAGCGCAATGGGGGGGGGGAGGACTTTTTACACATGTATGACGCATTTAGTGAGGTTGGCTCAATGGGAGCCTACGTCATCCACTGGACCCCAAGCATGTGCTGGATAACAAAAAGGATGGCATGGAGGGGCATAAAGGGGGTTTCGCAGTTAACACCACATTGCGCAAATGGGCATGATGATGACGCACGTGGGCTCCAGAACAGTTTTAATGGAAAGAGCTGCGTGATTGGTTTAGATGGCCTCTGCTCTGACGTCATACAATAGAATCAATTCCACAGAAAAGTGTTCATCTTATTGCTAAGATAAAGGGTTTTATCAACATTTAAGAATAAAAGAACAAATCAAAGGTTGACAATCATTGCATTTTCAGATCTGTAGGTCTCATAAATTAAAATGGAGAAATTGGATAAAACGTTAAAATGTTTTTATCATGATATGTCCTTAATATACGAATGAAATGCATTTCGATTCTCTTTACCCCGTACTCTTTCTCCCTTTCTCTGTTCAGACAGACGAAGCGGAATTCCAGGCCCCTGCTTTGTCCTTTTCAGGTCTTTTTGCGGTCTGGGCTTGCTGTTCCTTAAACTACTTGCCAGGAAGCCCTTACCCCAAAAAGTATCTGCAGAGGACCACAACATCCTAAACACATCAAGCTCTCGACATCTCCACCAGGACCTCTGTATCCTTTTACTATAAAAACTGAAATCTTCAAAATCTCTTATGTTGTTTATTGTAAATCTTTGTTTAATAAAAAAATAAGAATAACCTTAAGATATAATGTATTATTGCATGGCATTTTTCATAGATTTAGCTAAACATGTTTGTTAAGGATTTACACCATACGCTTGTTATAAAATAAATCGACTTAAATATAATTACTTAAAGGACAAATGGAACAGATTTATCATTTGTACCTGTTAATGTCCATTGTTGGTCAAAATCTGGACACAAAGGATGAATAGTGACCATATACACATGGCAACCTTAAACAGTTTGTAACTAAAATGTCTCGGGCCGCTTCAATAATTTAGCATTTTATTTTCTCGATAAAACATTATTACATTAAAACATTAAATTAACAAGACACCATTTACAGCATAGGAAAAACACTATATACTAAGAAATAACATTAAGCAACATACATATGGTTGCATTTTAGTGCTAACCGGACTGTGGTATATCACTGTCCACCAAAACTCTTGATAACTAGTAAATGCTTTCTGAATGCAATACGTTCTCAACGTGTTTAAAATTTCCATATATTACCCATTATTTGAATGCATTATTTATTCTTTATTAATGTACAGAAAAGGAGCAAACTGAAAATGGCAAACAGTCTCAATCGTTGCGTCGATGGTACCCGTAAGGCATGAGAGTTGGGTATCCAGCAAGCTATATTGCCATCTTGCTATTTTGGTTTTTCGCCCTGAGCATTTATCCCCATCACTTCCTTCCCATTCACTGGTACACCAGCAGAGTGCTTTGGTAGTGTGACTTTCCTGTCCGCAGGCCTTCCTGTTTTCCCAGCTCTTCAACATATGCAAGACCATATGCTTAACGAAACTCATTGTAAATAAGGTTTATTTGAAAAGTTTGTCTTTTTAGAATGTTTATTTATATATTGTAACTTATTATATAAAAAGATACATCAAATCCTATTCTCTTAAATCTCGTTTAAATGCATAATCTCTCCCGCACTAATATCTAATGTTTCAAAACGGGTTAGTCTCTTTGAATTATGATCCTTGGACATGGGAAACAATTTGTGTCACCATGTAGCCTTGGGAAATGGAACAGTGCTCTGCCGATGTCATCGGTAGGACGCACTGTAGTGGCACCAATTTTTGGGTCTCAATGTTGTACGGGACCTAATGATGTTGTAACGGTAGATCAGCACTGTTAGAGGCTTAGACCTGTATTCCCTGTAAGCAAATAAAGTAAAACTAGAAAATAAAATGTCCTTGTGTTATTCTAACAGACAAATGATTGACATGTAATAATTTAAAATTAATCTTAAAGTGATGAAATCTTGCACTTTTTTTTAAAGCTTAATGTTTGGTATATTTCCATGTTGAGTGTGTGTCCTGTATGTGTCTTTGTACCTGCGCATCAAATTGTAAAGTATGCTTCAAGAATTTACATGAGATCCTGAAATCAAATTTGTTTTATATCAAATTGATTCATTAAAACCCACATTCTTGTACATTCTTAAAAATAAAGGTTCTTAAGAGTAATACCATAGAACAACCATTTTTGTTTTCCCAATGAACTGTTCAGTTAAAAATACTTTTTAAAAAACCTCTTGCTTACCTATTTATAATCTTAAAAACCTTTTTTACCACAAAGAAGGTTCTTCAGATGTTTTAGGTTCTTTATACATTTTTCAATGGCATTTTGATGCACCTTTTTTTAAAGTGTAATAAATAAATCCATATTAATATTTGGGGTAATACAAAACAAGATATCAGAAAACAAGTTCATTCGTGACACATTATTTTTTTAAATCACTGCGCATTATGGCATGATAGTTGACTAATATGTCAACAATACATCAACAGTCATAAAACCAATAAATAAAATTGTTTTTTTTGTTTCTTGTCATTCCGGATATATACTGTCATCAACAGTTTTATAAAGGAATATGTTATTCTTTATCTCCTTTTCCCCCTGGCCCGTTTACATCATCTCGTCTTTAAAAGTTGACTCATTGAAACCTCCTGCTGGTCGAAGAGAAAAGTGCACTTAAAACCCTGAAAAAACACATGAGTCTTCTTATGACTTTTATTTTCCAGAAAAAAAATCTGAATGCTCTTCTGCTAGAGCCTCAAGTGTTAGAAATCAACCAAAGAATAGTATTGTAGGACCTAACTTCATACAAGATGTTGTATGACAAAAGTGATGTATCTTTAAAGACAAACCCATTCTAAAGTCTTTACTGTGATGTCCATATTAGGACAGTCCACATGTTCTGCTCCTATCACAACCGCATGCGATTTCCAGAAAGGACACTCCTTCACTCCCCTGCCCCAGCAGCATACAGCATTTACAACATTTGGTTGGGACAAAGGCAAGTTGGAAAGCATTCTGAATGATCTCAGATCAGTGTAGGCTAGACCACCACATGTGACGGCATCTGTGGAATCTGTGTCTAGGGCTTAACTAAGAACAGATGGACATCGCAATAGAAAAAAAGCGAGTCATAGAATAGCTGTATCCGAGCTGACTAAGCGAAATTCGACTGAACACACCATGTGTTCATACACCGAAAAGCATGACCCACAAGCTCACATGATTTACGAAAAAGTGTAACATTTTTATGGATAACACTTCGTTTTGGTCAATGACCCAATACCAAGGAACTCTCCCAAGACACAGTAAAGGGAAAACATACATGAGTTGATTTTATTTGAATACCATTCAGATGATTTCTATTTCTTCAACTTTATCTCATTATAGATATATCTTACAGGCTATTCAATCCGGGAAATTACTGTTTTTGCTGGCTAATACTCTGTGGGTTCATATCCACAGTATGACCCCCCAAAGGAAGCTGTGACAAATGATAAACATTCTTAGGATTAAAGGAATGATGCCATAAATCTGTGCTAGGCTCCTGCACTTCTATACGATTGGATCTGGAATTAAACTCTAACCTCTGACAGTAAGAAAGGAAGTAATATGTGTCAGAGCAAAACAATTAAAGAAGAGGATTTATGATCTTTCAGGTTACGAGAAGAGCAGATTATTACTCAGTGACTCAATGTGTCATTAAATATTCAGAAAAAAGAATATCAACTGAAGTTAAACATGCACATACACATAAACAAGCATTAGTTCATAGCAAATGCAAACAAGCACACTCTGACACATAAATGTGTCACATTGAGGTTGCGTACCATCCACAGTATGATTGTGAAATACTTTAAATTTGAAATATATGTGTATTAAATTTGGACTGTGGTAACACAAAATTTCAGTTTGAAAGAGTGTTTTCAAAATGACTTTTGCGGTATATATTAGTCCAAGTATAATATATGACCCTGCGTACAAAAACCCAGCTAAAGTACTTTTTTGTTATTTATTGTTTTCTATATTAAATCCATCTACATGATGTAAAGGACATTTTGTGATCAAATATAATCTTAATATATTTATTTTGAGTGAGTAAGGCCATGTCAAGATTGATGTTATAGTGAAATGAATGGCTGTAATCAAGCTTTGATGCTCATTATCTCCGAATTTGATTTTTATTTTAACCTGGTCTTCACAGGCAGGTTCACATATATATACAATGTAAAACATTTGGGGTATTTCCAGAAATATAATATCTCTGAAATGCCACATGTATAAATGAATTTCTTTTTCACATTTTAGAAAAGTATCTTTCATATACTGGTTTTGGATAACGTTCATAATTATAAAGCCCTGGTATAATGGTTAGAGATTCACATTTGTAACTCAAAACTCAAAAAAAGTTAAAGGTTCGATTCTCAGTATGAGAAGAAGTTGTAAGTGGATGGAGTAAATGAACAGTACTCTCTTCTAGCTTATACCACGCCTGAGGTATGACTCTTGAGCAAGACACCAAATGGCCAAATAAAATGGCTGTCCACTGATCCGAGTGTGTGTGTTCAAAAACTGTGTATTCACACTTGAATGAGTGAAATTCACTTCACAAATGTTCAATTTAGCACACAAACTTCACTTCATTTGTATAAATGTTGATGTCGGTATGTGAACCTGCCTTCATAACCCAGCTAAATTCCTTTTTGTGATTCACTGTTACTACATCAAATCATTCTACATATATAATATTTAATATTAAAATTATAGTGATAATAATGGCTGAAATCAAACTTTGATGCTCAAAATTAGTTATTCTGACTTTAGCCTGGTTTCACAGGCAGGGTCATATATTCATTTTTATAAAGTACTTTTTGATTATGATGTATTACAAAATTACGATATATGAGAGCTGTGCTTAAAATTTTTACAGTTATTCTGTACATTTAGAAAAACGCATCATATGTTATTCTACATATCAGGAATATTTTGTAAATATTTTGTTTCAATTTTTATTTATCTGCTTACTTTATTTTTGCAATCTTCATTTTTACCATTACAAGTCAAGATCATGTATTCTGTGGCCAATACAGTTCGAAGATATTGCAACATGACAGTTAAAAGCCAGAACACTTGTGCGAATGATGAAACACACACACATAAACAACATTCTGCTGGACAAATCCAATAGAAGTGAATTATCTCTGTCTGCACATCCGCTTACATTCAACTCTTACACATTACTGAACCTCATTGGAGCATGAATTAATGCTCCACCGAACCAAGCAAGTGTCTGGGAGTACAATGTGCCAAATGGGCTTATGCTTAGCAAGAAAAGTGTGTTTATGGAAAGTTTTTTTCTGAGTAATTATTCCAGACAAAACGGTAGCTCAGATATATTTGGGTGACTAGATCCAGAGAGCAATAGCAAATAACTAAAGCAATTAGGATTTACGGTAACACTGAGGGAAATGACCCAAAATCTATTGAAGATAAGTAGCTGAATTACACGTTGTTTCCTGATCAAGGGCATTCTGCCCTGATAATACATGTAAACAGTGCTATTGATGATGTTGCAAAATACAACCAAGACACTATTTAATCCACACACTAATTTTGGACAGAGATACTTTTAAAAAATAATTGGATGTCATCCTGTGCTGTTCCATACCATTCTGGTGAGCTTTTTCTTTTGTAATGCACAATCTTGATAGATGACATCCTTTAGACTACCTATAGACTAAATGATCAGTACATAAACGTATAACTCCCCTTGTACTTTAAATTTAAGAAGGAGATGTAAACACGAAAAGCCTAATTACTTTTAAAATTACTTGTTGCATGTTACCAAGTATCATTTATATCTGCATACATGGTCTGGACTGTATTTTAGGCTGCCTAAAAAAGCAGGATAAATTAAACCAATATTCAGATAAAGCAAAGAATGTGAAACTCAAAAAAAAATCCAACGCACGTAATTTCCAGGAACTTACAAGAAAGCCTAAGGGACATATAACACACACACACACACACACACACACACACACACACACACACACACACACACACACACACACACACACACACACACACACACACACACACACACACACACACACACACACACACTCTCACACACAAGTAAAAGCAGACACACAATAAAACTAAAAAAGTTAAGGTAGACACACATACACACATAAGGGCAGGAAATAAGCTAAAGCATTCAAAAGCTCGAAGGAATGTTTTTCCAGAGTATTCTATTTGAATACCAGTATTCCAGAATGGACCAGTTTTTTAGTATAAAATTAAATTGCAATTCTTGTGTTCCACAAAATGCGTCAAAATAAAAACATCTTTTTTAAAATGTTAAATATGGAAAAACAAACAACATCTTTTGTTTGATAAAATGCGAATTAAATATATACATATAGTAATAAATGTTCAATGTGCTTTACATGAACAGCTTTAGACAACTTGAAAAAGTTTGTTTGGTCATTAAATTACCTTTTAATTTTTAATTAAATAACCTTTTAATTACCATAAATTTTTTTCTATGTCGAATATTATATTGTTGAAATGTACAAGGTAACAACATACTGTTCTTGCAAGAATAATGTTTTTAAAGATTGCAAATTCATATATTATACATTTATTATAATACTAGTATAATAAAAACTATTAAAATAATTGGTATCTTTTAAAATTGCTGATGTCCAAATGTGTTTATTATCAATACAATGTCTTTGTTACGTAGAGTGAAAAATGTAGACACAAAACACAAACACATTATGTCCTTCAATATTAGAAATTAAATGAAAAAAACAGTTAAGGCCTTACATTATTTTGTTCTGTGCTACTTTTAAAGAACAAACAGTTTGTTTTTTAAATGCAGTCTTATAAATCAAAATATAAATATCCAAATTCTAAATATTCAAATTAATACAATAAAGTAATAAATGAGCGAATGGAAAGAAGTGCTTAAAGATTACAATCCAACATCTATTTGACATAGCAGAACAGCACCAGGACTATTTAACATTCAATGACAAATTTAGCTACAAATGACCTAACATTTATTTGTTTGGTAAAATAGTTTTATTAATAATAACATAATTGTACTTTAAACTAAGTTTTAAAACTATGTTTTTATAAATTCAGTAATACACGCCTAGTTATTGCCAAACAACATTTGCTTTGTGCCTCCTTCAATGTTTTGATTTGTGGAATTTAGACATGGCACCGGAAAAAAATGACAGTCCAAACACCAAAAATATTGTATATTTATCTATAAAACCACATCTGGTAGTGGCCTTACCTGGTGCTCCTTATCACTTTTTTGGACCGCAAGATGTGGAATGGTCTTCTACAGGATTTTATCTCATAGTGGACAACATGGGAAACAGACTAGACCAGCGGAGGGTGATTCACCAGAGCAATGAGTCAATCACAAAGTGCTATAAAAGGAAGATTCCTGCTTGAGTTTCTCAATGTCCACATCAACACACCAGAGGTAAGCACTATTTTACACGCACTCACACACTTAAAACCATCACATGACATTTATCTGTTAAATTGATACGAATTGTTCACATTTTTTTCATTTGTTCTATTTTTGTTACTTGACTTACAATGCACTCACCTGGTTCACTGTATGTAGTATTTAGATTTTGGTTTAGTTTCAGTTTGGTTTTTATTACACGAGAAGAAAGAGAAAGTCCAACTAAATTCTTTGATATTCATAGCAATACATGTAGACTGATTTCAAGCGTTAATGTTATATTAAATATGAATTGTTCTTTTGCAGAAAGATGCACTCATCCCTGATCTTTTGCTCAATCTTAATGGCAGGCCTGGTGGCCCTCACTGTAAGCCGACCCACGGCCACGCTAGACATGATCCAGATCATGGCCCGAACCACAATCAGCAGAATTAAAAAAATTAAAGACGAGGTTAATGTTTTAGATTTTTGAGAAGACGTACATTACATTTTGATGGTTCCTATATGGCATTAAAATTATCCTTGATTTAATGTTAGACAAAACTATGATTAACAAGTTTTTCCATTTCCCAGTATACTGTTCAATTGTAGCAGCATTTAACTATTTGAATGTTTTACAGCACTTCCAGATGTCTCCAGAGATTGACTTTCCTGGTCCAGACATGGACACCCCTATTGACGGTCTCACTTCTGTCATTGTTCACCTGAGATACCTGCATTTAAGACTGCAAGTGCCACATCTGCGACAGGTTCAAGTGGATTTGGAAACTCTATTCACCACATTAGAGGGACTGGCCATTTTACACGAATGTGCCCTTCCAGACCCCGAGACCCCTATGACCAATGGCAAAACGGCTTTCCCGTTCACCTCCAACTATCTTTACCTTCTGAAGCTCCAAAGGTTTCTGGATAAGCTCTGCCTGAACATGGAGAAGCTTGACCGATGCAAAGACACGGATGTGGCCGAGAACCTTACGTTCTGAATTGCGTAAGCCTCTTGTAACTACTTCTATGCAGCACGCTCCAACTATGCACACAAGGATTAGTTCTCATTATTATTTGTTAAATTATTAGAAGTTATTAGTATTTTGTAATGATTACATTTGTTCATTGTTATGCTCGAGTTCTCAAACATCTGAAAATAATGCTTTCGATATAAACATGTTTGATTTTCTAAGCTTTATTTCATGGCACATGCTGTTTTGTATTATAACAGAGACTATGGCACTGAGAGAGAAAGTTTGCACTTTGTATGTAGCAGTTTATTATGTGTTTTGTAACAATTAGACATGGACTGAAACTGTGTTTCGTTTGAAGCATTCCTTAATAAACAATAAAAAAAATTAACTATTTAAAATGTCTATACATGACTTGTTTATGAGTGGCAAAAACATGTTTTAAAAATTATTTTCCTAAATAAGATCAAATGCAGTGTTTTGTAGATTTGAATTATGGGATTAAACATATATATTTAATTTTGTTAAAATTGCTATAAAACTCCTAAACACGCCTATACATGTAAAGTGATGTCTAAGAAACATCAATTGTTATTCTTATTAACACTTTATTTAGTTTGTATTATTTTTTTTATTATTGAATCTTGATTTGACAAAATCATAATCTGGTGACGTAGGGTCATTTGTTATGCTAATTTATTGTAATTTTGCTCACCTGTTCGTCCAATGGAAAGAGTTTATAAAACAGAATTCAACACTCAGAAGATTGGAAGTCCTGTGGTGAATCTGACAAGAGAGAATAAATTATGTTATTTTAATTTTATGTGATTTTAAATAACTTTATCAGATTGTATTCATTGTTACTGTTTTAAATGAAGAAATGGTATAACAATACTGACTTTATAACATAAAAATAACTACCTTTGTGCTAGGTGCTTATTTTTGTTTATTACCATCGACCCCCAATGCTTACGTCATTCGCTGCTCGTGCAGGTGACGTTGCAGACAGCGTGCCGTCTCTAACCGACACATGGTTAATATGACGTCACATTTTTATTCAAACTACTTTAATACGTTTTTTTTTTTTTTTTTTTATATATATTCTTCTTATCAATGCTCAATTTCATCAAGTTATTTAGAGGGCATTGCGTTGTTGTTATTTTAAAAGCACATAAATTATTTTTAAATAATTTAGGGAATGTTTTTTTCTTTTTTTGCGTAAAAGTCTATTTTTTGTAAGGTAATTTGCAGGCACTTTTTTAAAATATTAATAAGCCGAATTATAAAAGTGTAAATTTTACCTTCGCATCATGGCGCTGCGATTCTAAGTATGTTTGAAATAAGGCAGAAAACGCCTTAAGGTAAGTAAAGTGTTTAAATTTAAACTTCTTCAATTGTATTTAATAATGTATTTATAAATTATTTATTTGTAATTTAAGTGGCATACCCTCAGTTTTAAGTGTCTCTTATTTTGTAATTTGCAGTGAAATGCATGTGTCCCTAGGAAATAGGAAAGAGTACGTGTGTTTTGATCAAAACATTTAGAAAAATTTATCATTTAAGGATGTATGAGCACAATACAACACATTTATTTTACATATAAATGTCTATTTTCTCCAAAAGGAACATTATTTTCTTAAAGTTTTACAGTAACGGCAGAACAGGGCAATATTGTAAAGTTGTATCGCTGTTTGTTGGTTTTGTGTGTGTTCCTTTATGTTGTGGTATGTTATCAGAATAGGTCAATGTTTGTTTATATATGTTTTACAATTGTTGTGTGAAATTGTTTTTGTAGTATTGTTGCAGTCACAAAAACTTTTTCAAGAAATTTGCTACTAATAAGGAAAAGTTGATGTTTTGCATTACATATTTTATTTTGGGTCACATGGGGGCAGCAAAAGCTGAATTTCTACTTATCCCTTTTAAACTGACCCAATGCATCTGTTACAACCAGTTTATAACCATGCCCCATGATCTTTAAGTGCTGCCTTTGACATGCATTGAACCGTTTCGCATTAAAACATTGCATTTGTTAGGTGTTTCTGTTTCTAAGTCCACGAACACTTTTAGATGAGATAAACATCTCATTGTAAACTGAAGTTGCGTAGGGCTGAATGGGTGCATACGTTGTGGCCTTGTGTCCAGCTGTCCCCTCCCTCTCTATTGTGTGTCTGTAGGCATGTATTGTTCAGGGTTGGACCCAGCGAGACTGAGTTGACCCTTCCTCTGTGCAAGGTTAAAAGATTTTAACACGGTTTCCTTATGGGTTCCCTGTAAACCTCTGTAACACTCTCTATTTGCAACTTTACGTTTTAGTGTAATATCACCATGCTTAATCTTATTGGGGAATTTTATCTGTATAACAGGTTTATTGACGAACTAGGAATATTGTTGTCAATACAAGTTGAACGCTTCAAAGAGCCGGACTCCAACGTGGGCACCTGGTTGCCCGCATTAAGGATGGCATTGTGTACAATTCATGCTGTACAGTTTATAGGTGGTATGATGACTCCTTATTCCTAGCAACATTTCATTGCATCCTCTATGTACATGTAAAAAGATGAGACTGTGCATCTTCATGTGCCATCTCATAAAATCTCCATTAATCCCCAAACAGATATGTCAATGTACACTAAATATGACAGCCAGGGGTTGTTTCAATTCAGATGATTGCTTACAGGAATGTGTGCATTCCATCATATCTGGTTGTACGTTTCACCTGTTCAAAGCCTGAGCCAGACAGCCCGGACAGAAAATGGCACATTAAAGACGACTTGTGTTTTTTAGCTTTGTTAAAATAGACCGTTAGAATTCATTGTTCCCTAGAGACAAAGGTACTTATCTGTATCACAGGCAGTCTTTGTGCTCTCATCCGGATGCTGGGGGGTGGGTGAACACAGAGGGCTGTGGAGTCAGGAGGGGGACTCCTGCCTACCTTACACTGGTCTGTGAAGAAAAACAACTTGTAAGTAGGAGTCATAGATGCTTGTGAATTATGAAGATGCACGGGGGAATAAATTAAGAAAACAATTCATTTAATTTAGTTTGGGCCCAATGAGGAGCTCAATGGTATAACATTTTGTCTGACTTTTTTCTTGTACATTGACAGTAATCAGATATATTTAATAGAATATGTTGAAACAAGATTGTTTTCTAACTGCAGGCAATGCATGAACAAACATAATATCTAAAATAAATAACTTAACTTTCATCCGTACTGGAGGGTTATGAATATCTGCGATATAATGTTAAGAGTGATTTTTTAAAGATCAATTATGCAGCAACATTAAAAACCTGCAAGACTAAAGTGTTTTGCTATGACCAGATTCTAGTAACCCAATTGTATTACTTTATCAAAACCTTATGGGAAGGAAGAAACTGCCTTTGTTCGTAATAATAATAAAAAAATATTTTTGATCAATGTAAGAATGTGTGGTCATAATACCAAGGAATGTGATGTCAGTTCTTAGCTCAACCAAATAAACACATTCAACCTGCAAAATAGTCAACTTAAACATATTACAAACCCTAAAGTAAACTTTACAATACAAATAACCTGTAGTCGGCCTTATATAAACACATACCTTAAAACCCTATATGCTTTCAAATGCATGAAGGGATAAAAAACGTTAAACCCTAACTTGATAATGTACACCCAATTTTAACCTCTAGAACCAAACATTACACTCTTCAGCTTATTAGCAAGTGCCTTTCTAAAAACAGTAGCCTTATGTGACGGCTCTCATGAGATATAACGATCTAGAGCAAAAGCCGAAATGATAAAAATAGTTGTACATGAATGTGTGTATAAGATTGGAATTGAGACTCACTGGCTCCATCCATATGGACAAAGCTGGGCTTTTCATCAGGAAATTATGTTTCCTTGGGATGGGACAATTCTGATTGTTTCTAAATTTGGAGAATTCTTTGGGATCAGAGAAGCAATCATATCCCATGTTCCGTCTCCTTGAAGAAACATATTGAGAATGGATTATTGTTGTATCTTTGACTGGGATCAGAGATAAGCAAGTCTAAAGCAATGTGTGCTAAATGTTAACTTTACGTATTGTTTGGATGTACTGCAATGTGTTGGAATAAAAAAAAGATTATTCAAAGACTTTCTTGGAAGTCTATGGTAACGTTAAAAAAACCTTTTGGATTGTTTTCACAGAACTTTGATGGCCTTTAGAATATTTTAAGATGGACATGCAATAGGTCTTATGAAATCTTCTTTCAAATGTTAGTTAAAATCACAAAAAAATTTACAGTTGTATTAAATTAAAATCTTTATAAAACAATTAAATATATTTTTCAGTGAAAATATTAGAATATTTGAGAAAAAAGTCAACGGTTAAGTGCTCTAAAATTTACAAATATTTTTTATTTCATATAATGAAAAAACAAAGGTATTTAGATAACATATATATATATATATATATATATATATATATATATATATATATATATATATATATATATATATATTTGTAATATCATATATTTCTTATTGTATTTCAGATAAATGGATTTTACTTGCATGTACACAAGATTTAAAGAAAAAGAGGAAAAAGAGCTAAAGGGATAATTCACCCAAAAATGAAAATTGATTTACTTGATTTCTCGTTTTTCCAAACCTGTATACATTTCTTTGCTATGTTGAACAAAAAAATATTTGAACATATGCTAAGTGTTCTTATACACCGTTGACTACCATAGTAAGAAAAGATAATGATAGTCAAAAATGCCCCAAAATATTATGCTATCCTAGATTCTTAAAAATATATATTGTTGTGTTCAACAGAACAATGGTAGTTAATGGGACAAACTGTTTGGTTGCAAATATTCTTCCAAATATTATATTTATTTAGTATTTCAGCTCCCCGTTTTAATTCTTGCTATTAATTACAGTGTATTAAATATAGAGATGACATTTATAGGTTGACTACTGAAACGTTTTCAAAAATTGCCTCAAGACTGAAAAAACCTGTTTAGTTGATCAACCAAGGGGAAAGCTAATTCAAAAACTGTACTAATGTGCCGAAGTTGGACACACTGTGAAAAGCTCAAATGTAAATAGAACGAAGAAAATAGCCGGAGACAGATGCTGTGGTTTCCATCACTGTTCGCATACAAATGTATTCCCCTTGTGTGTGTGTTTTGCATCCATGTGAGATTCTCAATTCCCTGACGTTTGTTGCCTAGTATACGGTGCTTGCACTCTGCTTCCCAACAATCTGCTCAGTGAGGTGGGACCAGATACTGTGCATCCGAATCCTACACTGGACCACTGATGCGGTGAGAGGGAGGAGAGAGGGAGAGAGCAGGGGAGGGAGAGAGAGAGTGCAGCAGCAAACAATTTCTCTCCCACACGAGCAGAGAGACAGATCACTCATTCTCTCTCCTGCAGTGAAGGGCTGCTGGTGACTCTGGACTCTGTATTTCCTCTCCTCTGGAGGAACGGTGAGTTTCTGCTCTCGTTCATCTTAATATGTTTGTTTATGGAAGCTGCAGGTGATTTTGGAAAGGTGTCTGATCTCCTCAATATGCATCAGGCTTGTGTATGTGGTTACATGTAGTGCTTGTGTCATGTCATGTAAACATCTGTGTTGTAGGTTATTGTGGATCTTGAATGCTGCTCGGCTAAATGGATGGTTCTAGATCACAGCTCTGCATTTCAGTCAGGTATAGTAGGCTCTTCTGGTAACCATGGCAAAGGCTGTCGACGTATACGCTTGCGTTGGGAACGGTGCGTTGGAGATAATCAGGTGATCTGGAGAGAAACGCTCAAGAAAACATTCATTTGACAGGTCATTTATCATGCACTCATGGTGTGATTGACTCCATTGAGGAGAGTTGGCATGGGTGTGTGCTGTGAATTTGGAAGACAGGGATGTGGAAATGTTTTAAATTAGGTGCATTTAAAAACATGTAGGAAATAATACTAGACAAGTCAACAGGTTGCATTGATGGGATCTGTGCAGCATGTCATCGCTTGAAGATTCAGTTGACATCTAGGCACATCAGATGTTGTAGTTTGTGAGATTGTGATACGTGTGATGTTATGTTGTAGATCGACAACACAGCCAGAAAAAAGATCTACAATAGAGGATAAAGGCACTTCCACGTAGATATGGGATAGTTATAAGAAGATAAGAAAAATAAGAAGAAATCGTCAGAATTGACTCGATTTGACTCGTTGAATTGTTCAAAATTTGTACAAATATCTTTTTTTGGTTGAACACAGAGAATGATGCTAAGAAGAATGTTTGTAACCAAACAGTTCTTTGACCCCATTGATAGTTATAGGAAAAAATTACTTTTGTTGAAACTTAGATGTTTTGTAGAATGTATATAAGCAAACAGTTATGTGCGGCTTCTTGCTACCATAATTTTTCCTGCTAGCGAAGTCAATGGGGTTCAAAAACGGTTTGATCACAAGAATTCATCTAAATATATTTCTCTTTGTTCAGCAAACAAAATGAATTCATATTGGTTTGGAACAAATTGAGAGCGAGTAGTTTATAGCAGAATTTAAATTTTGGGGTGAACTATGCCTTTTAGATTGAAAGACAAGCATTTATCAAAGCCTTTCGCCTTATTGGTCGCATATGAATATCTGTTAAAATCATTTTTATTTTGTTTTCAATACATATCTTTTTATGGCGAATTGTCACACGCATAGCCCAATTGTCACCTCCATAAGAGTCATTGTATATTATTATATTTAAATATCGACTTTGGTTTCTAAAAATCTATCTCCAATTTTATATCACAGAAGTCCTACAAAGTGTTGTCTCTTAGAAAATTGGCATTATTTTCTGTCACATTCATAACTTATTCATTTTTTTTCTTTAAAAAATTAGATTTGTAAATGTTTCTGAGTTTGGACTTAATAAACAAATAAATACACATTCTTTAACAATATTATATTTCAAGTTTTTACTGCAATTTGCATTTCCTTAACACTGTAATTGCCCATAATGCAAAATGCCAAAACATTAACAGCCATCTAATACATGTGCAGAATAGAACCTAATGCAGAGGGATCGATCCAGCTACAAGCCAGCAATGGGTAATATAAGGTCCTGTTAAATAACAAAACCATTGGGACACAGAAAGCTGATGTTGTGTAAAATGACTGTCTACATTTAGTTAACAGAATTCCGTCTAGTGTTTTATAGTGAAGGAACAGGGAAACACTGTATAAAATAACAGCACCATTCAATGCTCCATCAAACTGATCGATTGAGGTGATTTATTGTAGATTGTGTAAAGCTGGACTCTTCATTGCAGGTTGAGACGATTGCTATCAAACAATCAATTGTAAAGGAAGTCTGAATTTCTTGTATTTCTATTTCTAGAAGAATTTTTATAGAAAGAGAGACCACAATGTTCATAGAAGGACCATACCATGGTGGCACTAGTCCATGATTGGGTTAATCTGAGGTTAAGGTTAAACTAATGGCCTTTTTTGTCCCTCTAGACTGGGTTTAAAGGAAGAGCCCCATTTAGTAGTCTGTCTTATTTATGGCTGCAGGTCATAAACACCCCTTCCCCCACTGTGTCCGTAAGATAGAAAGCAGAAAGCCGCCGTGAATAAATCAGTCAGTTTCTTCAAGGGGTGATCCAATGATTCCCACAGCAGTCATGCCGTCTGGAGGCCTGTTAAAATAATTGATACCATGACCAGTCAATCCATCACCACTTAAGAAGGTCGTCAGTGCTAGAAATGCATTCAATAGCACATGTATTGAGAGAAGACGTTTTCATTCCAATTATGATCTTTAGGCCTTCTCTAAGTGCCCTAAAGGTTTCAACCAGGTTCTCTTAAATGGAATAACCTTTCATTGGCCCTCAACGTGTACTCATTATCTTGAATCAAAAAAGCAATTGAACAATGTTGACGGATGGAGAAACTTAAAAGGCTCAACGGACTGAATTTATTGACCACGTGGGACAGTATGGACAAAAATTGCATAGTGTCAAAATAAAATGCATAAACTGATAAAGTCATATTTTATTTGGATAGTAAAAGTAACAGTTGAGGCATGACAGCTCATAAGAAAATACAAAATAGTTTAGTTAAGTCAAAAAGAAAAGCTTAACAGGAATGTAGAACCCTATAGCAGATCTCTGCAGCTGGCCCTGGGGAAGAGGAAGGATCACGTCATAGTTTATAATGTTTTGTTGCAATAGATATGGTTATCCATATGACAAGGTACCTCTGTTTGGCTGACAAAACAAATTTTAATGAGCAAATAAGCATTTTGTTTCATGTTTCATGCATAACTATATATATTTACTGTTAAATAGGAGGAGCATGTCCAATATTTTGCTTTTGCTGACTGTACTTCATTGGACATTTACCAGATTTCAGATGCAGGGTTACTTGATATAATGTCATCCTCAATAAGATATAGAATACCACGTGAAATGAACAAAAATGCAATCCAAACTGCATCAGACATGAATGTATTGCATAATTAAACAAGCATAATCATTGCCTGTGTCGAACACTGGGTTTTGCTGCCAAGAGCATTTTGAATGCTTAGCAAAACTGGGAGTGTTCAGCATTGCGACATGAATAATACAAATCAAGAAAGGTTTTATTTCAGATTGCAATCTGTTTTCATGCGTTTATTATGTGTAAGGTGACTGCAAATTAAGTCATAGAAGGGCATTGTGGATAACAGGCGCTGTAAAGAAAAGGACCACTACCCCAATAGAAAAGCACTGCAAAGGAGGGGGGTTTAGGCAAAGAATAAATGGGTGACGTTAAATCAGAAGTAGCTCTCGAATGCTCTCTTTTTTCCTTTTTTTCTGCTTGAGTGATTACATCCTGAGCTGGCAAGACCTTTCTGTGCCAGACACAGTGGAACTACATAACAATGAGAGAGAGAGTGAGAGAAATGGATAGAGAAAGAGAAAGGGGAGGGAGTGCATCTAGTAGTAAAGCTCAAAGCTATATAGTCATTAAGGTTTCTTCTTTGGCACAGACTCTGACACATACACAGTATTTGCAATACTGTTTAACAAGCTCCTGTGGGGTCTGACTTACACCGGCATTAAACACAGAGTATATAAGGTGACAATGTTTTAGATATCTGACCGGCAGTGATGATGTTATTAATGGGGAGGATGCGGGAGACATGACCCTTGTAGGGCAAAGCAGGTGGTCCGTAGTGTGGTAATGAGTGAGAGTCTGGTCAGTAATGACGGTAATGACCATGACTCACCTAGGCAGTTGAGAGCTAACAGTGTCTACTGTGAAGAGATGACACATTTGAAAGACAGACCTGAGGACTCTTATATACCTGTTGAGTCAAACCTGAAAGCAAGTTTTTTGGGGATGTCATGTCTGCCCATAGGTCCTCCCACTTCCATACTGAAAGTGTTGATCTTGTCCTGGATAACTGATTTGATCGATGATGAGCTGTGCAAAATGGTCAATGGTCAGCTTAATAACAAAGTTGTATTTGGCATAATTTTCAATGTTTTTGCTTTATTAAGTAAAGACCTTTACACATGTGGTCCACAGTACAATTTTAGAAATCACAATAGTATTTAATTATACATCACCTTTTTTGTCATCGGTTGGGAAAATATAGTCTGTTCTTAAACATTTGGCATTTTTGATGGTTGCAAAGCAATGTATATAACATTACAGTATTTAAAGTCTTATTCATGTCAGTAATTTGTTCAATTGTATAAGTCAGTTGTCACATCATTTGCAGTCGTGTGTCATTGGAGAATTTATTTTGCCATTTTTAGTATTAATCCTGTGAGAATTCTATTATGTAGTACCATGAAGAGACTTTTTACAGTATTGTAGCTTTGCAGGTTTGTTTAAACGTCTTGAGGACATTAAAACAGGTTATCTTGAAATAAGTTTTTCTCCTCTTTTATCTTGTTATAATAGATTAAATAGTTGATCACATTATATATTTGTTTGGAACACTGGCTATTGTCCCACACCCTTTGCATTTGTATACATAATAGTAAAAAAAAATGTTTGGTAAAGTTAAATCATATTTTCTAATGACACACTGCTTTGATTTATATAAAAACCTGACATAAAACATTTATTGGGGAGAAAAGGCCCATACTTTTGCACCGTATTGTATTTATTGCTTTTTTAGTCAATCTCAAAGGTCAGTTTTTATCCATTGGTCAAATAATGTTAAGCATTTTCTCACAAGGAACATACAGAGACCCATCAATCTTCTTTAAAGCCCAGAGCTTGTTAGTTGTTTTAATCTAGTAAGCAAACCACATTAGCTGCGAGCAGATGTTGCATGTCCGGAAATCAAGGAAGGGAATGGTATTGGATAAATAAGACCCAATGGGTTAAAATTCACAAAGTGAAATATTTAAGTGGAAGCTTACAGAGTTTATTTCAGTTTCAAGAACAAATCAATTGTGTGGGGGAGTGAAAGAAAGAGCAAGAGCGAGAGTGATGTGGGGGTGGAGAAGAAAAGTGTCTGAGGCTCAGTACAAGCAGGTCTCCCTCAGAGAGAAATTCCAACAAATTCAACTCCTCTCACTGGGGTTACAGGGCATAAGCTTTATCCTCCAAAATTAGCCCACAGCTCCACAAAGAAACTGGGCCTCTATATGTTCAACACCGCCCCCATATATGCATATACACCCACAATACGATCTCCGATTAGTATTCTTAAAGATCACTGCCTGTATGATTTCTGTCAATGAAGAGCTGAGGCCACCCCCATTGAAAACAGAAAGGTTGGTATGTGGCTTCAATCACAAACATACTATGAAGTTCTCACATGTGTAGTTTTGAAAACAATGCTTTGTGATGGCTAGACCAAAAAGTAGACCTAGATCTCATGTGTGGTCTTTCTTTTTTGGCTTTTAGGGCTTTTTCTGCAGTGGCTTGGTGCTGTTGCATCTTGTCCAGGTTGACACAGACATCATGTGAGGTTTAGAGCTTGTCGACTTCAGGAGGCAGAATGCCACTTCTGCGTTGGACTCTTGTGGTTTGCGTGTGTCTCTCAGGCACCGCAAATGGGTTTTACAGTGGCTTTGGGCCGAAGCCTACCTCTCCGTCGCAAGCAAAAGAGAAAGGATGGGGTATACCCTATGTGGGAACATGGAAACCAAAACTTCCATCATTTGGATTGGGATCTTGGGGATTTTTTGGTGGAGACGAGGGGCAGAAAGGACTTGACACAACAATGGGAAACCCAATACTCCCAGAAACTACAACACAATTCTATACTCCTTCCAGTCAGAGATATCAGCTAACAACCACCGCTGAAACAATTCAAAGCAACATTGTTCAGAACAACACCCCGCTTCCCTTAAAATCAACAAAACTGCCCACAAATAAACTACTCAGGAACACACAGCCAATGGAAAGGCCAACATCTTTTTCCAACTATGATCTTGACCTTTGGCCTCCTAATAATGTCCCGAGCTCTGAGAAGACACCACAAACATCCCTGGAGATAACTCAAACCCAAACATCTACTTCTGAGTCAACCACACAGAGATATACAACAGAAACCAGAAAAGCTCTCAGAAACCTAACTACAGATCAGTCACAATTACTGACAACTTCATCGTACACAACACCTTTTATAACACCAGCAAACCCGATAGGTGAAGTTTCTACTGATCCACTGACTACAAGCAGCCCTCAACAAAACCAACCGAGGACAGAACAAACGGCCACGACGCTGAACTCGATACATTTTAAGCCCACCACTAAAAATCTAGATGGATTTAAGTTGGCAGAACAAACTACAAACACAACTGAAGAGGAGAAATTCCAAAGCATTGGCACGGAACTGTCTTCCAACCTGCCAACAGGAAGTAAGTCAACTCTGTCCTATCTGTTCATCTGTTCAGCTACTCAAACATATACTTGAATCAAATATAAATATAGAAAGATCAAATATACTCATATGAAAAAGAAGGATATTTGAAGTAAGTATATGTAAAAATATACTAATATTAATATATAAGTAGTGTACTTGTAAGTGTACTAATAGACCTTGTGATTAAATTGGCCCACTTTATAGTTCATGAAAGTACACTTTCCTATATACATTTTTAAATAAGCATACTTAAAGAACACATCAATAAACATATTTTAAAGGCAAGGTCTATGACATCTGGTTGTCAATGTTGACATTTTGAACAAACCCCTACATCAAAATGGTCTCACCCCTTTTGTGATAGACCTTCCCATCAAATACATCATCTGGCCCTCTTCACATCAAAAAAAGACTCGCCCCTTACTGTTTATTGGCCTTATGATTGTTTTTGGACTCTGTCCCAGGTTTTCTAAAGCAGTCTTGAAAAATCAAAGACACTGCTTTCAAGGGAAGAAAGATATGCATAATTTGATCTTTTATAACCTTTAATTGATATGTTATATTCTAAGTTATAAGTGAATTGTTTACCCTTTGCAAACTAAAATAAGATAATTTGAAAATGATGATTTTCAAGAACATTGTCTGTGAACACAAAAACATCTCTCAAAATATTTTATTATGTGTCGTATATGTAGGTTTTTCAACAACGTGAGGTTGGATTGATGAACCAACCCATTTATAAGGGATTCTGCACATATTGATTATCAATCAAGGTTTATCACTGTCAGGTGGATAAATTGATTATTGATTGTTAAACCACTAACACATGCAAAGCATTGTCTATATATAATGAAAACATTCAGTATTATCCAAGTGCTCATTACACGAATACCATCTCACGCTTATGTGTTAAATTTAAAGGCTTAGCTCCCAATGAACACACATAGGTAGTGTTCCAAATAGCATACTAAGAAAATTATGTATCTGTGCACTATATCCAATTTTCTAGCTGACCTGCTACACCTAGATAATATATTGCCAGTGCATTGCCAATGCATTGCCAGACTTAGAGCTCAGGACCTACCTGTGGTCCTTGTACGGTGGCCATGTCGTGTTAACCAGTGTTGACATGACTTTGCTTGGTATCTACAGTCAGAGGAGTATAAGGCAGGTGTGTGTGTTTAAAGCAAACAAGGGACTTGTACAGAAGAATGTCGCTGGGCGACATTAGATCAGTATTCCAAATACCGAGTCAGCCAATCCTCTGGGACGGTGTTTTTCCGCACCGCCTGTTCATGGATGCTGAGCATGCTTGGCTCAACATTTAGTCTCTTTTCTTCGTTCCCTCCATCATTCTCTCACAATAATAGGTCTCATTTGATGTTAACTATTTTCCAGCCATAAGTCTCCTTTAGCCCTTCAGTCCTACGTTTCTTTTAACTATCCTACAATCCTGTTCTCCGCTTTTCACTGAAACTGCTTTAGATGTGAGAGAATATGTGGTTGAGCCAGAAAGCAGGAACGGAGAGATAGATGTCTACATCTATCAGATAGATACCTATTATTATGCTCAGGTTATGCATTCAGTATCTGGATAATGTTGTACGTTTGTATATGCTTTATGTATCAATGATAAATACAGTACAGAATACAGTATAAGTCGCAAGAGATCAGCCCAATGCAGAAATGTAAATTTCCACCAACGTAGGTCTTACATGGCACTATAGCTACATGATATACATCTCACTATACGATGTTGTGTCTGTGTGTGTTCATGAAACGGAAAATTATTGACTAATGTTTGGGTCACCTTGTGTTCTTGAGGTGCAAGCAAGAAATTGCTTATCCCCCACCTCTAAAAACACGCTGGAGCGGAGAGCAAGGTCAATTACAACTCTGGATCTAAGAGGAGGAGGGGAAAACAGGGATGATGGAACATGAGGGTGGAAGAAATGAGTGTTGAAATAGTCAGGGACTGGAAGAGATAAAGAGGCTGTTTATCGCAGTCACTGAGAAATGAAGCCTATTCAAAAAACACAATCACGAGTTTATACAATGATGTTTGCCAGTGAAAAGAATAGACTCAAATTTGCATATTCACACTGCAAAGTCACATTTACATTGCGTTGCTGAATGGGTTTCATTGTTTTGATCTGATGCAAAGCTGTTTTCCTCTAAACCTGCTTATATATACTTGTTGTCGTAGCCTATGATGTTTTCATACTTTATAGGACACATGGTTGCAGGAGAAATGCTTGTAATGTTTTCCATGGAAAGAGTTACATCATGCGAGGTTGAAGCAATATTAGCGTAAATACATAATGACGGAATTTCCTTTTTGGCTGAACCAAGCATAGCTAGCTCCATGCACATGCAAAACCAACATCAAATTATTTCATAACTGCCTATTAGTTACACATTTTGAAAGTGTAGAAAATTGGTCATTTAAATTGTGGGACCACCATCTGGATGCATCCGACACACTTCTGTATGGTCAAGTAATGCAACACTTGATTATATCATAGGGACTCTTGGGAAATTCTGTGTATGTCAATGAGAGATTAGATTATAAGCAAAAAGGTTGTCAAGGTTATGGATGTCTCTGTAGTGATGATGCAATTGTCAGGAAACGAATAGTAATAAAATGATTTTGAATAATGTAAAGACACAATACACCATTTTTTTGGACAGATACTCACTCATGAGCTTATCGTCTTTTCCCGTTTTGTGATTATAATAAACTCATCAAAATGATCAAACAGAACAAAGGGAACTTTGGGAATTGTGTTAAAAAAATTAAGTATAAATTAGGTTCCTCCCAACACACATTTGTTTTTTTCTTCATGGTGTGGGCTTTTTTGAGAATAGTTTTTTCATTTAATACTCGTTTAATGATATTCTATCCCTACCTTAACCACTCTACATTTTTTCATTAAGACATTATTTAATATTAAATATTTCTCATGGGGACTGTTGACTAGTCATGTTGCCAATTTCATGTTTTACTACCAATTTGGGGACTGTTGGTCCCACAACCTGTACCTCCAAACATCCACACACAAACACTCAGCTCCTGTGAGAAACATCAAATGATGGATCCCACAGTGTGCTGGGGTCAAAATTACAAATTCTGATCTAATTCCTACTTTAGTAATGGAGAATAATGAAATGTGGGTGTGGGGAAGCGAGAGGGAGAGAAGAGGAGGAGGGGTATAGAGCAGTAAAAGGTCGACAGAGCAAAACGAAAAAGAAAGATGGAGAAATTTAACTAAAGGAGAACATCCCTCATCATCTACTAGGGCTTGTGGTTCGAGATGGATCTGACAGAGAGTGATGGAGGATGTTTGACGCCTCATTTGAAGCCAGCTGGTGGAAGATAATCTGAACTCCATTTAGAAATGGGCCAGGATCTTTAAATCAGACATCCATGGATGTAGAAGTAAACCAATGTTTCCTACAGAAATCACTAAAGCCACTGCATCCCTTCTTATCCAAAATCGAATTACTTAAAATGAAATAATTATATTTTGTGGCTAATAATATACACATATTTTGTTTTATTTCCACCGTTAAACCAAATGATTGCAATGTCACATTCCAAATGAGGTTGGAATTGATCTACTTAGTTATTTGAAAATAAAACTTGCGATATGGAAGCAAGTGGTGGGTTAATGGTTCAGCTTTGGTGAAATCCCGCTGGGTTGGGATGAGAGGAGCTGTCACACAGTCGCACATGCTCTTATTGCAGACTCCCTGCTGAGATCGGTGCAGAGCTTATTATTCATGTCAAAAGCTTATATGTAGATACCATCAGAACTAGAAAGATGTTCAATGATCAAACATCTCATTGACAGACTTTGAGGTGCACACAAAGAAAGTGGTTTCGAAGGACTCTGTGGATATCGTTGTCTGCTGTTATGTTATGTTAAACTCTCTGCTTTTATTGTGTCAGGCTGCTTTTCCATCTTTTGAGATTGACGGGCAATGTTTATAGATTTTTTTTCTCAAAGAAAGGAGGATTGGCTTTCTTAAGCAGGATCTCACAAAAAATCTATTCAGTAAGGATCAGAACATGGCATGGGTCTGTATGACACACAGTAACTGGGTTGAGAAATATTCCTTCATATTCATATCTATCGTTGATTAAAAACTCTTTTGTTTCATTAAGAGAGACATTCGACTCTTTTTTCCCATCAGGCCTGGTACGGGATGAAGGGGACAGGGGAATGGGAAAGAGTGCGGATCTTGCAACCCAAGAGACACATGAGCAGACAACATCATCCAGCACAACAACCCACAGGAACACAGGTACTAAAATTAAAAGTGTCCGTGAACCTGTGATATTTGTACTTTCGGGTTGTGATGTGATATATGATAGGATATGACAGTCCAACATGTAGTGATAAAACCTGTACTTGTCTGCGAAATTGGATTTAGGGCAATTAAGTGAAAATGTCAACCGTACTATGAAAATACTACGTTTGACCAAAGTTTTATAGCATACTAATAGCACAGATGATTGATCACAGTTGACTGTTTGACCATGTGAGGACTCTCTTTTTTATAGTTTGCATAATTATAATAAATATATATTTAAGGGTTATCTCAATATAAAATAATATATATGTACTATATATTATAAATTATTTTTATTGACATAACACTAAAATATATATCTATTTTATTTTGGCATAACAATAAAGATATTTTTTTATTTTACATTGGAATAACGTAGTTATTTTAGTGTATATTTTAATCTAAAGCTTGGCAAAACACTTAACAAATTTATGTTTTATTTTACTTTATATTGGCATAAAGCTTGGCCAAGCTTAAAAATATTTTATTGGACAGATATTGCAACTTAGAGGTATTTCAAATATTGTGAACATTTAGGCGGCCGTAAAGTCAAAACGATTAATCTAAACCAAGCTAGAAATGATAGCCCCATCCTTAATACAATCCATGCGTCAAGCTAAGATTTTTGTTCAAAATAGCACATTTTATGCAGTTTTTGCTCCTCCTACAAAACAAATCCATCCTGCCCCTGCCACACGGTAGTGCAGAATGATCAACATATAGGAGATGTTATAAATGCCACCTTTTCTGGTGATCACAACATCCTGGATTCTTTCCTGAAGCACCTAACCCACATTCAATGGACTAACCTAAATTCCAATTATAGATGGACAAAATGTGCCACTCGGATCTAAGGACCAGGTTGCTAGATGTGTGTGTTTGTGGGTCTCGAGTAAACAGCTTGCAGGGCTCCGAACCACAGAACGGAGGATGATGAATCTGAAATTAAAGATGCAGAAGGATTTAGCATAGTGCACATGGTTGAATGTGTCCTTTGGGAAGAAGGTGGATCTCTGAAATCTGCCCACATATATTCATTAATATGTATGGGCCAATTCTAACCTGCTGCCCGTTCATTTATTATTAGAGAGGGATAAAAATAAATTCACTTTAAGCCAAGTTTTTGGTCACAATACCATAAGACTGTCGAGACTCGACCAGGGTGGCACCATCAACAGTATTGTAAAAGAGGGATTTCCATTAACCCCATGTGGATCATTGGAGACGTTTGCCTTTGGTCCACTTCCTGTCCCCTCCTGCTGAACTTCCTGTCAAAACAATTGCAATGCACTCCCATAACACCCTATGGAAAGAGACATATAAAACATGTCTTCAACTCCACTGGTCTAGAAAGTCTTGTGTGTGTTTTGTTATGAAAGTTTGCGCTCATTATTTCCACGTATTGAGTGTCATCCATTGTGGCAGTGTTGTGACAGGGATTGGGGTCATTGAGAGCTGATTGATTCCCGGACTGAAACTTTGGCTAACATCCAGATATCAGTCAGATTTTCCACACCCCTGCGGCTGGAGGGCACAAGGGTACGAAAGGAAATAAAGAGGGAGGACGCATGAAGCAACTGCCATAACAAACCTCTTATCAGTGCTCGGGCTTCATACCACCCATTTCCTGTCTGCCAACCACACACTTTTTCCTCACTCTACACACATTTTACAGTGTCAAGAGAACATAATTGACACCAATCAATTCCATCAATTTTCATCATTGTGCGTTGTTCTTGTTTATTCTTTAAATGAAAAACCTATATATAGAGTATCGACAAATCACTGGTGTAGGATGGAGAGTGATATGAAACTGGCTTTGTTTCGAACAAAGTGAAAAAAGAAAACTTCAAAATGCTAAGAATGTTTCGTCCTTGATTTTGTCTGCTGTAAAGGAGAAGGTTGTAAATCAGGAATTTTCTTTCAATCCCATGTCTTTGGTGTAAAAAAAAAATTTGTCAATAAATAAATCTGTTGGAAAATATTCCTTAGGGGTAATTTACTGTAGTAGATAAATATAATTTTTAATAAATGTGACAAAAATATATGATATTATTTTATGTAAAATTTAATATAAATAAATGGATTTTATGGAAATAAATGGAAATAAAAAAAGTTAAAAATATACGGCCCCAAATACAACAGCAATATGAAAGACTGAAAGCATGTCAAAACACATGAAAACTGTGGTAAAAATATTTCAGAACCTTCTACTAAGTGCATGTACAAACTGTAAAACATTTATCGTGTGTCAAAAAAAATCTTGTAATAACATAAAAATACATGTAAAGCAACTGTAAAAAATGATTTTCCCCGCTTTTCCTTATCCTTTCAAACTCAAAAATCACTTTAGACAGTAAAGACAAACCAGGTCTATGTACTCATACAATCCAAGTTTGAGACACTATTAAGTTTTGACGTTAACAGAAATACTTTCCAGGAACCTATATTTAATCTGACATAAAATGGGTAAACAGCTATCATGATGTCAGCCTACGGGTCTAATGGGTGCAGGAGTGGTTTGTGTTGTGGTCATCTTGATTAAAGAGAAACGTATTATGAGAAACGTGCACGCCACCATTCATCAATGCCGACTCTGTCTAATTCTTCACCGCCACCATCAGAATAAACACAACATTGCTTTTTTACCACTGAGTGGGCACGAGGAGTATATTTAGCCAAAGTGGTGGTCAATATCCAGGGCTGTGAAAACCAGATCCACCTTCGGGAGTGACCCATGTCTGCAGATTTGCTGTTTTAAAGGAGGAAGGTTGTAAATACCGTTACTGCAAACACATGTTAAAGACTACAAAACAACAACATCACTTTTTACCAGAATTACATTTTGTGGCTTTTAATAAAGCTGGTGGAGTACCAGTGTCAGTTCCCCCTTAAAAGGTCAATGGTCTCCATCTCAAGGGTACTGGATTTTTTCGGAAGGCTGATTGTCGCAGCTCAGAGTTATGAGTTCTAATCTGCTCCGTAAAGAATGTAATTAGATGTGTCAGCCTCCAAAGACTTGACGCACATCTCAGATATTAGCAGCGTAAGCAATTATTCTTCATCTTGGATGGATTAGTAAGAAAATATTACTTTTGCATTTTAAAATGGCAGGTTAGATGCCACAGACACACTCGCGTGGACTCCCAAAATGTGTGCAGTGCAATGATGTCATCCCCCTCTAGATTAAATCTGTAGGGAACATTTCTCAGACCTGGAAAATGACACAGGATGGCTTTCACGTGCCGTTCCAAGCCACCGCTATGCAGCTCTGATGAGTGTAACACTCTTCAAGCACCAAAGCCAAGCCACAGAATCCAACATCGAAAACAGCAACCTCCTCCCACAGCATTCTGCCAAACAACCGATACCATCACAACTACATTTATATGGAAACAACAGATGTCATGTATCTCCACTTTTGTGGCAGCCCTCCCTTCTGCATCTGATCTCTGCTGCTTATAAATCTTCTCTTCATTTTGTGTACAATTATTCTGTTTTTCTCCCAGAGTTTAAACAAGATTCAATTGTTTAACAGAATGCATTCCCAGATTTGGGAACTACAAATCTGAAGTATGGCTGAACTGTGTTAAAATGTGCCTCAGAAACGCTCTCTAGTGGTAAGGTTTATTACATAAGTCAGGTGGCAGTAAAGAGTGCTATGATGACTGTGGTTAGCCCATTTTGTGACTCATTTTAAAATAACCTATTAAATGCTTATTCATCTAAAAAAATAATATCAGGTAATTTTTGCTTTTTTATTGTATTTGTTTATATATCAGCTATTGTTTGTTTTTATTTCATATTAAAATTTATGATTTTTTTATTTATGTCTTTTATTTATTGTATTTAAAGCATATCAAACATCAATACATGTTTAGTATTTTATTCCGTTTAATTTGTTGATTTTAAGAATGTCGGTTAATTATATTTTTATCACAACTATTAATTTGATTTATTATCCATTTCTCCATATTTTCATTGTATTTATTTTATTTTCAAGCATATAAAATTATGTTTTTCATAACATTTATTTAAAGCACAGTCGCCAAAGTTTAGAATTTTTATTTCAAATATTCTTTTTCAAACAAATATCAGCTAATGTTTAGCATTATTAATTTACTGTTTGAGATGCTCATGTACACAAGTACTTACACTGCTATCCATTTATTTTTTCAGAAATACCCACCACATCGTCAGAGGACTGGCTGACAGATTTTACCCAAGAATCTGCGCTACCTGACTGCAATGCCGAACGTTCAGGAATATGCAGTTCCAGTGACACATGGTCCACCACTGCATCGAGCAACATCTTCAAAAACGAAACCACACCCTCACCCTCAGCCAATCACTCTCTTAATCCCATCCTGTTTCCGATGCCACCTATGCTTGTGCCACTCTATTCAGATTGGAACAGCGCCCTGGCTACATGGGGTTCAGCGTGGGAAGCTCACATTTACGGACTGGGCACTATATTCTGTTTAGTCGCCTTAGCCTCCACCCTAAATCTCCTCTGCTTACCCCTACAGTACCCTTCAGGATGCGGCTACTTTGCTCTGGTCAGTCTCTGCCTTATGGCTGCTGGCTGCACTAGAGCGTTCGCCCTAGCCTACGACGCCTACGGATACCAGGACCGCATGGCTTCTACAGAAGCTTCGCTGTTACTTTACGAAGCCCCATTCCCGTGCATGACAGCAGCATTTGGTCTGGTGTTCCTGCTCCTGTCAATGCGATCCCGAATGCAACTTTCCTACTCGGCTTTTCAGAGACCTTGCATCCTGGCCTGCTTAGTGCTGCTGCACTTTGCTGCTGCCTTCGGGCCTGTTGCACTATTGCATGTGGACCAGCAGGGATTACTCTACCGGTTTCTGTCATTGATTTCCAGAGGCGCCTTTGTGGCTCTGGCGACATTCCTATCGGTTGCATATTTTGTGTTTTACTGCTACGTCCGTGCTGACTCCAAGCATATTTACCATCTAAACAACACGTCACCAACGCCAGCTGAGCGGTACAACCGTTGCCCGTTTGCAGAAAGCAAAGATTGGGACCGGGCCGCAGGCGCAGTGTTTCTATCTGCGGTCTTCTCTCTTGCTTGCGCAGGGTTGCAGCTGTACGCCATGCTGCACGCCCTCGGCTTCACGGGAAGCGCAGAGGTCTTTCGTCCGTGGCCGTGGTGGACCTTTCAGTTCAGTTGTCGAGTGTGTGAAGCCGTGGTCTGCCTCACACTGGTGCTGGTAGTTGCTCAACCGGTTTACTGTTCGGACCATCTTCCCCAGGCAGGGGGATGCTGGACAGAACTTCTCGCGGCAAAGTCCCCCATCATTCCCGGGAGTTACCAGTGGACTCTATCCCAGCAGGAGAAGCTGGCCATCTGCGATCCAATTGGGCACGGAGAGTCAGAGTGCCTACCCTTGTACACACTCGTGGATGAGCGTCTGGGGAGCCTAAACGGCCTTGATCTTTTGTACCATAGTAACCGAGCATTGGCCTATCGTGACCATGACCTAGACTTGCCCCACAATCAGCCCAACACAGGCGCCCCCTCTGGAGGTTCATCCTGCACCAGTGACTCCACGGCAGATCTCCGCCCTCCATCTCCAATAAACCTGCGCAGAAGCATCGATGAAGCACTCTTTAGCGAGTCTCTATTTCCTATGAGTCTCTTCAGTCCCCTCCGGCCCTTCGCCACTAGTGATCGCTCCTTGGACGGTAGGGAGACTAACTCCAACAGCACCCAAACCAAGAGGGACACTCTTGCGCCTGATCCAGGCTTATACAGGACATCTTCCTGCGTTGAGGTCTTACCCCTTGCCCCACTCCCTTCTGGTCCTTCGTTGACCTTTCCTCCATCACCGTCTCCATCCCTGTCATCCTCCACATGTTGCTCATCTTCAGAACGCTGGAAAGGCAGCTCCAGTTCTTCATCCATCTATAGGCAGTCTCTGGCTGATTCGTCTCTGGTTTTGTGTTCCAGTCCAGAGGGATACCATCCTCCACCTTCCACTCACAGTGGTAGTTCAAATCACACTACCATCTCTCGGCAAGAGGGCAGTATACAGAGACCCTACAGAGCTTTAAACTCACAAGAGAGTCTGGACCAGCAGTCAGAGTTTGATCAATCGGTCCAAGAAGAGTTTATCAGTGTGTGCAAACAGATTGATTCTCTCAGCGTCTGCAGTGAGACTATTGACCTGTGACTTTCATGCAAAGAAGGATAATATATGATGGAAGACATAAGCATGGGCAAAGACGTTTGCTGAGGTGCCAAAACAGTTCTGCTCTGTAATTAATGTAGACAGGCAATTGTTTTGTAGACTAGAACCGTGCCAAATGTTTCACTTATGAAGGGTCAGGTTGAATGTTTCAGATGTGTGGCTCCAAAGAGATGGATGGGTTTTTATCATTGATGAAAAGGGGTGAAAAAGTGCCGCCAACTGCCAGAACCTGAGGCAGGTTTTGTACAAAACTTCTCAATAATTATTGGTATACAAATTTGTAATTGTGAAGCAATTGATGTTTTGATATTTCTATAATGCGAACAGTCACGTTTATAGGCATTTGTACAAAATCCCTTTGTTGTCTATATGATTAATACTGTGAGAGTGAGAACTACTGATATCCATAATGTTAAATCTATACTTTCAATATAACAGTGATAAATAACCTGCCAATGCAAGTTGAAGATCAGCTTGTGCTTTTGCAATATAACTGTTGAAATCAATTTAATATTATTACTTATAGATAGAAATCAAAAGGCTGCTACAGTGCCCTCTACCGGTAATGTTAAGAACACAGCACTTCATAACCTGAGCTATAGACTGCCATTATGCCATCTTATTATGTATATTTGATATAAACTATTAATAATTTATTTATCTGCCAGATCTTACTCGATAAACTGTTAAATAATCAATATTAAAGGAATAGTTCACCCCTTGCATGTAAATAACAGAATGCAAAATGAACATTCTGTAATTTGCATGAGCTCTTTCCATTTCAAACCTGCAAAGCACTCAAGACATTTTGAAAAATGTCGGTAAGTAAACACAGTTGGGCCTATTGATTTCTATTGTATAGATACAATGGGTACCATTCTTCAACATCTACATGTGTTTCCTGTAGAAGAAAGTGATACAGGTTTGACAATATAAATTTTGGGCGAATTATTCACTTAAAAATAAAAAAAATGACTTTGTACAATTTGTAGAGTGCATGTTTTGAAAACATGAGCTGTGAGAAACAGATTTTAAATAAAATGTATACAAAAAAATGCTGATGTGTTACGCAAACACATGCATAAATACAGCCATAAAGCAAACACAAATCACTGTATAACAGATTTATTACATTTATTTATTTCCAACAATTATTGGACAGGATATGTAACATTGGTCGAGTACACAGCGGTAAATAAACTTGGCTTCTGAGTTGAACGATAAAGCAAACAAGAAAACTTTAGCAGACGAAAGGAGGCAAACTATGTCTTTGTACACAATGCAGATTTAACAGAGAACTTGCTGTGTAAATGATTGTGTCCACATAGTCAATTCCACAGGTACAAAGTGCAGGATTTACACAGAAATCTAGTAGGAACCGAATAAAAAGCATTTTATAACCATTTTAAAATCTAAATTCACATGGATGACATGCTTGGCAGTGAGTTATATGAAGTCGCACCTTAAGACTGGTGCATTCTTCATTTATGACACAAAGGCATTTCACTGGTTCTTCCAAAGCTGATGGACATTTGGTGACTATAAGACGACGATGAACTCAAAGCTTTTTTGGCATTTGTAAAAGAATAGATATAGATTACAAAAAAAAATGCACTTGGCAGTAATAGTATAAACGTCGCCATATTACAGCTTAAAAAACAACAGCATGCACAATAAACTCTTTACGCCTTTTGATCCAATAAGCCCCAAATGCTTTCATAATTTCGTTGCAATTCCAGTCATGCATTGAAAGTTCAGACTCAATCGACCGAGCTTCTACTTTTTGTTAAAAAATATCATGACATGAGACTCTCAGAGTAACTGTATATACCTACAGATATAAATTTTAGTATATTCATGTTCAGGAGACGTATGGTGGATACCAAGATAAACAGATTTGTGCCACCTATACCATCATAAATACCATTTAAGTACCTGTGTTCTCTTCCTTTGAAAATAAAAATATATCATATAGCATCTTCAGTAGTTACAAACGGACTACAGAAAGGATTGCCTCAAGTATAATTCAAGCACTTGGTCTCATGGCAGTCATTAGTTTGCGAGTGGAATAAAAATAGATTGACTTAGATGCTGCAATGATGTGAAACTCGGGAAGTAAAAATGCTTTAGGAACAACAGCTTCCAACGCCTTCCTGTTTTCGATGGTCTCCACGAATAGGCAGCTTCTTGGTAACCCTGATACTCCATTGAGTGCAACTGGTTTTGTGTTGAATGGGGAACTGATTTAGTTTGAGGTCCTGCTCTCAAACTCATAATACTTCTCTGCTGCTCATCACGGTAGAGAAAGGGTTATGGGGGTAACGTTTGTTGGTATGAGATTTGTCATGTGTTTGGTCACTACTTCCCGTCCACATTCTGACTCCTCCATTAGTAAAGACGTTTCTCGTAACTGTGGAGGTGAAGAAAATATTCAAGGGTGTTGCAAAACATCTACACTACAACTCATACAAGCTCGGTGACTTACGAGTGAAGTCCATGTACACCTCCTTCAACCTGAGCAGACATTGTCCTCTTCTCGAACTTCAGCTCTCCGGAATACATCATGGAGCTAAAGAATGTATACACCGTGTGATGATTTCCATCCAAAAAAATATCGAATTAATATTAATTGGTATCTCACCGAAGAACCGAGAGGCTTTTAGCGCCGATGTCCTGGCATCCGTGCTGAATCCCAGCGATTAGGTATGGGACAAACTTGTGGATTGAGCCTTTGTCCTGCACCGAGCCCGAAACTCCCTGAGCCACCTTTACCTTGTCACCCTCGCTGTAACACAGCCAATCAGCACACACAACACAACGTTAGGCATAATGTTTGAAAATTCTTTCAATTTTTTGACCCTGCCAGGGTAAAAATGAAACCCTGACAAAACGAGCATTAAAGTTTGACTCTACCTACTAATTTTACTATGATTTTAATCTTTGACATGGTGAAACTTAGTCAATGTTAAAGATATCAATGTTATATTCTTACAGAATGTTCTGTACGTTTCAAAAAACGTTTTTATGTATAAAATTGTAAACACCAAAACAAGACTGGGCACACACCTAAAGTAACGCTTCTGGCTGCTGGTATTCTTCTCCATGGCATCTAGAGAGCCCATTCCTCTGTATTTCTTTAGTCGCACCCCATCAGAAAAGAAATACTCACCTGGTGCTTCTGTGGTGGCGGCCAGCAGAGAACCCATCATAACTGCAACATATTTGGTTTCATGTCAAATTCATTTCATTTTTCCGGTATAAATACTCTTAAGTACTCTCACTCGTATCATTTTAAAACTCAGTGAATTTCTTTGTTAGACACAAAACAATGATGGTATTCTAAAGTATCATTCTGTTCGACTTCGTTCAGTACATTTTTAAAATGTTGAGAGAGTTAGTAAATGACATTATCTTAATTTTTGGGTTAATTATAACTCCAAAGCAGTAAATATACATTGAATATATATAAGTAAGCACCTGTAGATGCCCCGAGAGAAAGGGCCTTAACCACGTGACCGACTGTCTGGATGCCTCCATCTGCGATGACTGGCACACCAAATCTGCGAGCGTATTCTGCCACTTTATACACTGAGGTGCCTTGAGGACGCCCACAAGCCATGACTGCAGCCAATCAGAATACATAATTTTAATTGCATTTTAGTCATTATTTTATACTTTTTTATGTGAGCAGTTTAACAAGGAATTCAATTTGTTTGTATTGTGAAAATACGTGGGGGGAGATTTAAGAGGCAATTCCAACCTTCCTGTGTAATGCAGATGGAACCGCACCCCATTCCCACCCTCAATGCGTCCACACCTGCGTCGATCAGGTTCTTGGCCTGAGCAGCCGTAACCACTTCAAGACAATAAGAGGTTAGAATGAATATGAAAGATATAAAGGGCGAAGTGGTATTTGTATTATTTAAATTTGCCATTTACCATTTCCACCCGCGACCTGCAGCTCTGGGTACTTCTGCTTTATATAATGGATCATGTTTATCTGGTATACAGAGTTGCCTTGCGATGAATCCTGTTCAAATACACCACAGACTCAATATCAGAAATGGTACTATTATTTTTACGGCTTTTATAGAGTTTATTTAACTACAAATAGTATTTAGTCATTTTTCCCATGACTTACCAGGACCACAACATCCACTCCAGCCTGCATGAGCAGGTCCAGTCTGTATTTATCATCTTCACGGGTTCCGATGGCGGCGCCGCACAGCAGCTGCTTACGTGAGTCTTTAGATGCCAACGGGTAGTCCCTATTCTTCTTCAGATCCGTGCGGGCGATTATAGCCACCAACTCGTCTTTGTCATTCACAATTGGCAGTTTACCTATTCAAGAAAAGTTATAAGGTCTGTTAATAACACAATGCTTTTTTTGTGTTAGTTTATGTGGGTCTAAAGGGCACTGAAAAGATCTGAAAGTATTAGTAGTGTAAAACTGAAATGACACTGAAATAACAGTGATGACACATGAAGCTTTCTCTGGATGCTATTTTACCTTTTTTACTGCGTTGTAGGATGTCATTTGCCTCTAACAGCGTCACACCGGCGGGAGCGACTACAAGATCCTCTCTCTTAGTCATGGCCTGAAAAAAAACAAATAGAATAAACTACTTTAAGACACCAGTTTTTAACATGAATAAAGATACAAGATAAAAAAGATTCAAACTGAATACTTATAATTCCGATCTTTTAAAATTGATTTCTGTCATGAATTACTTTATTGTTTCCAAACCAGTTAAAATGTCTTTTTTCCTATAAACACAGATAAAGATATCTGGAGGAAAAATTAAACCCAAATAATTCTTGGAACCCATTGACAACCATAGTAGGAAAACTAAAATTTGTTGTCAAAAGTGCCGCAGAACTTTTGTTTTCCTCCTTCAAAATATCTAAACAGAACAAAAAAAAGAGAATTTGTCTACTATGGTAGTCAATGGATACAAGAATTGTTTGGATATAAGCATTCTTCCAAATATCTTTATCTGCGTTCATCAGAACAAAGACATGTGCACAGATTTGAACAACTCAAGGGTGAATAAATGATAACCAAATTTTAAACAAAAAAAAAAAATCGCCACAAAATCACCTGTCCCAAAGGTTTGTTGTTATCTTTCTCTGACAGGAAGTCGATGTCTCGTGATGTTACGATGCCGACCAGTTTGCTGCCCATCTTGCCAGTCTCTGTTATTGGGATTCCTGAGAATCCATGTCTGACTTTTGCTTCAAGTACATCGCCAACAGTATGATTTGGTGTAAGAACCACTGGATCGGTGATGAAACCCTGCTCGAACCTCTGCAAACATAAAAAATATCCCGACATTAAATCTTACACCTACACATACACAAAAATGACATCAACCAAAAGCTCATGAAGAAGATGTATGCTTACCTTGACTTTGCGCACCTCATTGGCTTGAAACTCCGGGGTGCAGTTATGATGAATAATTCCAATGCCACCCATTAGCTGAATTAGTTAAAGAGACAATTACAGATTGATTGACACATGATTAGACCAATCAGAAATAGAAGTGGTAGGGAAAACTCACAGCCATGGCAATGGCCATTGCGGATTCAGTGACGGTATCCATGGGAGAGGAGATGAGTGGGGTCTTAAGTGTGATCTTTTTTGTCAGTGCTGAGGTCAAGTCCTAAAAATAAAATCAGATTTTTTTTAAATAGTCAGTTTAGCCACAAGGGGGAAAAGTGCACCAAGTGACACATCATCTTATGAACAGACCTGACTTTGGACCAAAACATAAGAAAGATTCAAGGTCAATAAACTCAAAATTCAAAGATAAACCTTATATATAATAACATCACAAAACATCAAAAACATGTGACCTAATCACTAATGGAGGTGTCCATAAGACAATGTGACCCTGAAGGCCATAGCCTTCTCTTTTACAGTACGCCAGAGATGAGAATTATTCCTTGTGCATAGATAAGCTCACAAACATTCACCTAAAAATCTTTATTTCACCAACACAAGCCAACGTTCCCAAAATACACTCTCACAATCACACAGGTGGGGGAAGACTGTTCTCATGGGGGAACAAACACCGGAGTGGGAAATTTCCCAAAGCCACAGTCTGTTTAATGAGCAACGGTTCAAAGCGAATGATACAAAGACATTTAAGTAGTTATTATACCAGCGAACCTTCATATACAGAGTTTCAGTTTTAATTTTAATCATTGGAACGACAACACATTGAGCTATAGTTGTGTTTATTTTAGATCTTTGAAGTGCAAGAAGGGCTATAAATACACAACCAAAAGTGAAACACAAGTAAAACATTTTCTTACTAATGACCATGTAAAAAAGTTGGTTAACCCATTTTTAGAACTGCTAACATGAGTGTTAGAGTCAGCACATACACACGGAAAAGTGAAGTTAAAAATACTTCCTAAAATATTCATGTGGGTATGATCATTTGTGACCCTGACTTTTTCAAAATCAAATAACATTTTGAGAAAACAAGGATTAAAATTTTCTTCTACCTTTTTATTTCACTATGATTTCAATCAGTTATGTTATATACTTACAGAATGTTCTACATTGCATCGCATTATTTTACCATAAAAACTCAGTGGCAGGGTCACATTGAAATAGGGGTTGATTTTAATTTCAGAGAGATGTGCCAAGTTTTGAGGTTGAGAAACAAAATCAAGAAGACATATACAGTACTGACTCCTTGTTTCCTAAATCTCAAGGTCTGGCAGACAGAGCCAGACATTTGGATAAAAATAGCGAGAAGAGAAATGTGGACGGGTTGTTTGAACACACTGTCATTATGAAAACAAATAAAGAGAGAGTGAATGAATGAATGTGTGGATGAGAGCCTGCGGGGATGACTCACCACTTCATCTGAGGTGAAGTCAATGAAGCCAGGCAGGATCAGAAAATCACTGAAAGAGACACAAAGAAAACAGATGACAGTCAGTGATCCACCATAAAATCTCACAAACATCCCTACAAAATATTTGCATAGATTTATTTTGATGTTATTTGTGAGTGACACATGCTTTCAATAATGTCAGACTGAAAAAAGATAATGATCATAATTTTGACAAGTTCAACAAAAATAAATTCATATCCATGGCACCATAAATCACAAGCGACCAAATCAAGTGTTTTTAACAACAAAGATTGGAAAAGAAATGAGTTGATGCTGAAGTTTTCCATATAAACCAGCCAACTGAAATCTTTTAGAATGTGCTGTTTAAATACTCCTAACTTCAGTAAAAACAAAGACAAAAAGAGAGAGAATTTCCAGTTGGTTTGGCAGATTAGGTCATGAACCTTTAGAGAGACAAAAATGAGAAAGGCCTTGAATAGTGCATGTGAACCAATGTAAGAGAAAGAAGTTCTCAAGGAAAAACAAGTCTTATAGGTGTCTACCCTGCATTTGTGGTGAGGCGTCTAAAACAAGGAGTCTGTGTCTGCTGGAACAGGGCGGAACACATCTGCACCCACATGTGCACGTCACACAAACCTCACATCCACAACACGGGTGGGAACATCAGGAAAAGCCGAAAATATCGGCCAACTAAAACGTTGCTGTTTTTTTTATTTTTTATTATTATTATTATTATTATTATTATTATCTCATTAAACAAATGAGGCCATAGTGAGGAAAACAGATAAAAAAATTCCAAGGGACATTACAGCAAACTGTATTATAACTAAGCAAATTCTTAAACAGTGTGCTGGTCAGAAGTATTACATAATCAGATCACAGATTTATTCTGAGATTGTTGTCTGTGGGGACATTTGGCTCAATGGGATAGTTCACCCAAAATTGAAAGATATAGGAGATATTTGAAAGAATGTTGGTAACAGTGCATCAGTGGCACCCACTCACTTCTATTGTATGGACACAAATCTAAATTCTTTAAATATTATATTTGGTGTACCGGGGAAGAAAGAAAGTCATTCAGGTTTATAATGACAAAAGCGTGAATAGACAAATTTCAGAATTTTCTTTTAAGGTTGAACTGTCCCTTTAATAATACTCCACATAGCTGTCAGTCATTTCTTTTTATTCAAATAATATCATTTAAAAATACTCTGCCTTACTCTTCTTGTGGGTACATTCAACCCTTTAGTCATTAGAGGGGAATACCACATTTAGTGAGAGACACTCAACAAATCTATGTAAAAGACATTTAAAGTTATTGCTTTATGGATTAAAGTCCTGCATTTTTTAATCATTTGATCTGGCTTCATAAACTTGCAAATGAAACTCCAGTGTCCATTACATTTCAGTAAGAATTGTTTAATAAATGATGATGTAATTTAATACATCAATTTTTCCCTTTATTTAAGGCGTAAGGAAATTTACCATCAATATAAATTTGTAAAAGCTTTAGTCAATTACTGATTTAAAATGCATTTTATAATGCAGTATCCTTATAAATATGTCATCTGTTTCCGTAAAAGTCCCTGTCATTTCATTATTTATTAAAAGCTTAAAGGATTGCATTTCAAAATCTTTATAAGATAAGTTTAGTGCTGTCTGTCTGAACTACGCTGTTTCTGAATGTTTTACAGATCAATGACAAATAAGTCTTTATAAACATTGTTTATGCTTTACTATTATAGTTAATGTATGTCGCAATATCATAGTACAGCCAGGTATTAAGGGATCGTTCACTCAAAAATAATAAAATATTTAAACTCGAAGAAAGATATTTAGAGGAATGCGTGTACGTAAACAGTTCTTGGACGCCACTGATTATTAAAGTATAAAGTTGATTACTTTTATTGTCCATTGCAAGTTATTATTCACCAACACTTTTAAAAATATCTTCTTTCGTGTTTTGCATGGGAAAGAACCCCTAACAAGTTTGAAAAGTCAAGAGGGTAAATGACAGAATTCCTTTTGAGGTGAACTATCGTTTTAAATATAGCACACATGTGAGCCTCATGTGCTTTTGCGAGTTAAATAAATCAATTTAACACACACAAGCCTGATTTCACACAAGTGTGCTTTCTATACCTTTAAATCCGTGCACAGAAAGAGCTCACATGACACCAACGTGAGGACAGTCATGAGGTCGTCACCGCATCTCTACTTGAATTTCATTAAAGATCACACAGTAGACCTTTCACCTAACAAGCTTTACTATTACATCGTACTGATGTCAACCCAAGACAAGAAAATCGATTCTTTAAGGCCACTGAGCTTTAAATGATATTGCTATGTAAACCTGTTTGTTCATATTATTAAATAAAGTTGACAGAACATTTAGTTAAACTATGTATGAAGTGAAAAACAAAGTCGTTAAAAACAAAATAAATGCATCATAACAAGTACCTTATCTATTGTTTAAAGTCTTAAGAAAGCATCCAGACCAACTTTCTGCCAATGCTGGATTCTAGAAAGGGCAGAATGCTGACCCGAACTTGGCTTTGTTAGCTTGTCAATAAAGAATGTTCTGAATTTCAGAACTTGGCATGAATTGCAATTAAGATGATCTTGGAAGAACTTTATAGTCAAAAAGAAAAAAGAGACCAGATTCAGAGAATCAAACAAAACACTGCTTGCGATTATACCTTCAATAGTACAAACAAATCTGTGTTTAAACCCATTTTCTACTGTTTGACCGCAATAATCTGCTTCCTTTCATGATCTCACAAGGAGACTGTGACGTCTTTATATGAAGTACCGTGTTACTCACTTGTAAGTCATACCGTCCCCCATAGAGCAAAGCTCTTCAGCCGTGAGCCCGTCTCGGGCAGACTTCTGTCCTGATCTGTAATGTGGATGCCCGTTACATACGCACGGAGTATCAAGGAGAGGAACCCATTGAAAGGTACTTACTTGTAGGTGAGACCATCTCCGACAGAAAAGAGCTGCTGGGCAGACAAGCCATCATCTGGGATGTAACCCGTACCTCCACTTATAAGATAGTCTGCCATACTAGAAAGAAATACACAAGTACAAGCCGGTAAATAACTGACATTGAACGACGCTGACAGTCTGTTTTTTTTACTCTTGATTCGAAAGTCCAACTAGGTTTGTATATTTAAACTGAAGTTAAACTGTGCTTGAATGCAACAATACTACTTCATAATTTTCTGCAATTGAGCCGGTCCTAACACTTGCCCTGGTGGCACACCATTACACACATTGGCTATCATTATCATTTGCAAGCCTGCGATTTTATCCTCTTTGCCGATGTTGGGTGCTGTTTTGAAAACATGTCGGTACTTTGGCGCAGTGGTTTGTGCCTATGTTCCAGACATGTATATGAGCTGTTTGCTTAGAGGGACCTGTGTTCAAATCCAACTCAGGATCAGTCGCGGTCTGGTGGTTAGAGAGTTGGACTTGTAAGCAGAAAGATGCTGGTTTGAATCCCGAAAATGTCACCATACCCCTGTTTGCTCTGCAGTGATACACAGGGGCATTCAGACGTCATAGACCTCTAGAAAATGTCTGGAAGAGGTTCACGAATCTCTGGATGATGTTTCACAGGGGCTTTCATATAGCAGATGTTCTTCAGACATCTCTGATTTTGCAACTTTTCCCTATGACGATGTTAAAGCCCGCAGACATAGACAGAAGCCTGTCATCTTAATGCCACGTGACTCAGAATGCACACACCATGCAACAATAAAAGAGCAGATGCTGCATACAAACACAACCAAGGGAAGATTGTCAATACTGTATACGTGCAATACACACACACACACACACACACACACACACACACACACACACACACACACACACACACACACACACACACAGTAAAAAGCAGATGCTGCATACAAACACAACCAAGGGAAGATTGTCAATACTGTATAAGTGCAACACACACACACACACACACACACACACACACACACACACACACACACACACACACACACACACACAACTGGCCTGGTGACCTACATTTGACCACACATATATAAGGAAAGCCTTGTACATAACACAAGGAACACAAAGTGTGTTGATGCCAACAAACAAACATCAAACAACGTCATGTTTGAAAAACGGAAGTGCGTGTTACATTTGATACAATGTAACGTCTGGCAGATGGCTTACGTCACAGAACTTACAACAGCAACCGAGCAAAGATGTGCGAGGAGCTCATTCTATTCGCGAAGATGTAATAAAAACACATTAAAAACATTAAAATGGACAATAAAACAAACCTGTTTCTTTACAGACGAGCGCGTTGGTCTCGAACGGGCTGATGCGCAGAATATGGATGAAGAAAATCTACAATTAGACTTCAAACAGACCGAAATCGATCCGGCTTCTCCTCCCTATACTGACTTTTCTTGAAATATCTCTTTGTTTTATGGAGAGAGAGAGAGAGAGAGAGAGAGAGAGAGAGCGCGCGTCATATCCTCAGTGCTCTTCTGCACGTGGTGACGGCATGGTTAACTCTTTCCTTACACCCATCTCTAAACTCTTACCCTTCATGAGCAACATGTATATATTAGTGGTATACATCCACTTGGTTCTGAGTGTTTAATGTATAACCTCCATCATAACTCTATATGCAATGATGGTTTCCATTGGTGACCCCCATGATCACGTTTATATGGTGGTTTTGTCTTCATTAGAGTACATACATGTGTTTAGCTTCTTTACAACACTTCTTTTTAAACTTTGGTTGAAGTCTTGTGCTTTATCCTGTATTTTATCTTGTTTGTGCTTTTAAAAGTGGAAAAGTATTGTAATGTACTTCAATTCTGTGTTATATGTGTGTGTGTGTATATACATACATACATACATACATATATACATACAAACACGCATACATACATACACGCATACATACATGCATACATACATACATACATGCATACATACATACATGTATACATACATACACGCATACATACATACATACATACACGCATACATACATACATACATACATACACGCATACATACATACATACATACATACACGCATACATACATACATACATACATACATACATACATACATGTATACATACATACACGCATACATACATGCATACATGCATACATACATACATACATGTATACATACATACATACATACATACACGCATACATACATGCATACATACATACATACATGCATACATACATACATACATACATACACGCATACATACATGCATACATACATACATGCATACATACATACATACATACATACATGTATACATACATACACGCATACATACATACATACATACACGCATACATACATACATACATACATACACGCATACATACATACATACATACATACATACATACATGTATACATACATACACGCATACATACATACATACATACATACACGCATACATACATACATACACGCATACATACATGTATACATACATACACGCATACATACATACATACATACACGCATACATACATACATACATACATACACGCATACATACATACATACATACATGAATACATACAAACACGCATACATACATACACGCATACATACATGCATACATACATACACGCATACATACATACATACATACATGTATACATACAAACACGCATACATACATACATACATACACGCATACATACATACGTACATACATGTATACATACAAACACGCATACATACATACATACATACATACATACATACATACACGCATACATACATGTATACATACAAACACGCATACATACATACATACATACACGCATACATACATACATACACGCATACATACATGTATACATACAAACACGCATACATACATACATACATACATTCACGCATACATACATGTATACATACAAACGCGCATACATACATACACGCATACATACATACGTACATACATGTATACATACAAACACGCATACATACATACATACACGCATACATACATACACGCATACATACATACATACGTACATACATGTATACATACAAACACGCATACATACATACATACACGCATACATACGTACGTACATACATGTATACATACAAACACGCATACATACATACATACATTCATGCATACATACATACACACATACATACATACGTACATACATACATACATACATACATGCATGCATACATACATACATACATACATACATGCATACATACATACACGCATACATACATACATTCATGCATACATACATACACGCATACATACGTACGTACATACATACACACATACATACATACGTACATACATACATACATACATACATACATACATTCATGCATACATACATACATGCATGCATGCATGCCTACACACATACATACATACATACATACATGCATGCATGCATGCATACATACATACATACATACATGCATGCATACATACATACATACATACATGCATACATACATACATACATTCATGCATACATACATACATGCCTACACACATACATACATACACGCATACATACATACGTACATACATACATACATTCATGCATACATACATACATGCATGCATGCATGCCTACACACATACATACATACATGCATGCATACATACATACATACATGCATGCATACATACATACATACTTACATGCATGCCTACACACATACATACATACATGCATGCATACATACATACACGCATACATACATACATACGTACATACATACATACATACATTCATGCATACATACATACATACATGCATGCATGCCTACACACATACATACATACATACATGCATGCATACATACATACATACATACATACATACATGCATGCCTACACACATACATACATACATACATACATAGATACATGCATGCATACATACATACATACTTACATACATACATACACACACACATACATACATACATACATACATACATGCATGCCTACACACATACATACATACATACATGCATGCATACATACATACATACATACATACATACATACATACATACACACACACATACATACATACATACGTACATACATGCATACATACATACATACATACATACACACATACATGCATGCATACATACATACAAATATATGCAGGTGTGTGTGTGTGTGTGTGTGTGTGTGTGTGTGTGTGTGTGTGTGTGTGTGTGTGTGTGTGTGTGTGTGTGTGTGTGTGTGTGTGTGTGTGTTCTTTCTTATTTAATTCTGTCTTTTGTCCAAAGGTAAAGCACCGAACCAAAGTACAGGTACTGACAGGTACTGACAACTGTACATGAGTAGTACCTAACATACACATATCATACACCTGCATGTCTCATAAATACTATATGAATCCTTTATACAAACATTATGTATGAACTTTATCGAGTGGATTTATTAGTAGCCCACTGGTGCTCGATAACATCTGAGAAATTCCAGAGTTATGGACGTGATGTAAAAACACGTCTCGAAATATAAATATGTATATTTATGGAACTCCTAAAGGTTGAGGGAATGACAGTTTTATTTTTGGATGAGCACTCACTCTAAAGTATCGGGTACACAATAAAAAAGTTGACTATGTTACATGTTTATTGTTACATAGAATATGTCAAAATAGACTGTTTTTGTTACCTGTAAACTGAACCTTCTGTTCGAATTACACAAAAAAAGACTTGTTGGTTGTGTTTAAACATCAGAAAAATATTAGTCTCTGCAGGAGTTTTCTATTGGAAATAAACCCGTCATGACAATAAAGGACATGGTTTTTGGGTGACAAACTTTATACAATTCATGTGAATTAAATGTACAAACCAGAGGCGATAATATACAATAAATGAAGATTGCATTATGGAACGTAAAATAATAACTCTATTTTAACAATGAGGTTTGACGTTTTATGAGAAAAATATAAAGTTGTGGATGTGATGCTGTAAAAACTTAGAGAGACCTCACGTGGGTATTTGAACCACCAAATGTTGACTATCTGCTTTAAGTACATTAAAACCTTTGGTAAAAACTTAATCATTTTGATTTATTAAAATCAATGTAATTTATATTCCATGTTAATTTAAATCTATTAAATAATATCTTTTGTTTTCAGTGTAGATGGTGCCTCGGAAATACTTTCCGAAGAAACTTGGGCATTAGGTGATGCACATGGTCGATATATACTTGACAAGAAAGCTAAACGTGTGCAGAAAAGCATTCTTCACGCCACAACATGGCCACCACCAGTGTGGATTGTGGGCACATGGTATGTACCGTCCATGGCTGATTTTGACCCTACCATCTGTGTGCTCCAAAATCCAATTTAGTGTGCTGGATTCTGTAAGAATCTGCCCGCTTCAACCTTAATTTTCTGTCCTTGGTTGACAGAAAGAAAAAACCTTATCTCAAAAACTCTCAGAAAATTTCTCAACAATTATTAAATAATAAATAACTGAGTAATTAGAGGTGTTTAGTAAATAGTTTATATATTCCATATTATTAACGTTTGGCATTTAATAATTGAAATTTTTTACTCTTAAGGCATTTTAAAAGACTTTGATTAAATTACAACAATTACTTGATTACAAAACTATATACACCATTTTCTTTTCACTGTTTTTTTAGAGTTACAGAAGTAAATATAATACTCTTTTGCCATATTGTTTAACTTGCTAGATCCTTCTAGACCTAATTAAAATAAAGATTGTAGAAGCTGTATTTAATATCTATATATTAGTGTTATATACAAAGTAAGAACACGTGGATCTTCTAATTGTTGACCAACACTGATGGAGATGAAGTCAGCCATAACCAATTACAAGCCAAGCCAATTGCTAAAGGATGACTGTGCTTAGAAGAAATTAAATATCCTCTTCAATGGCTGTTCAAACTGGACGTGGTACATTATTCCCATGAAGATCAACTAAAATATACTTCCTTAATGTGCCCAATTAATCATGTTTTACATAAATGACATAAAAACATTTGAGAAATAAATTCATTTGATGTTAATAGTAAGAGTTAATTCCTTAGCCATCTGAAAGTTACCATGTCTCAATATTTGGATAGTATAACATAGATTCATATTAAAATGAATCATTATGAGGTGAAATGTGGTAAAATGATGAATAAATGTATGCAATTTGTACAAAGGAGTCCAACTTTGCTTTAAAGCACCCTTGCACTTCATGTTGTTTGTGGATCCTGGTATGTTTTGCTTTAGTTTGCATTCCAGCAATAAACACAGCCAGCCGACCACAACACACCCCACAGCTTTGAATACAGTGTGTGTTAGGGTCGTTCCTACAATAAAAGTCAAATTAGAATTTTAGGATCATTCTTGAATGATATTCCTATTCCAAGGCATTTAAGTCTTCCCATGATTCCCTGGGGGATGTGAGTGTGCCTTTGTGTCGCTAACTTTCACAGCATTTCACTAAAGAAAAAGGGTTCTGTGTACCTCTGCGTATTAGGGTCAGCGGAGATGTGGGTCAGAATATCCTCCGGCACCAGCGGCTATTTAAGACTGCGCTTCTGACCCATTTGGACTTATGTGTAGCTGACCTTTCCAAAATAGTTTTCCACTCTTTTAAAAGCCAACGTTTGTTGACCCAGGTCTATTTTAAACCATTTAATTATCCGAGATTGTTTAATCCTGATGGACTTCAAGATTGGAGCTCAGAATTACCAATGAATTTCTTTGTAAGATTAAAGATTCATGTGTTGAAATGCAAGTATGATGGGGAAAAGCTAATTTAGAACCAAGTCTTATGTAATATTGTGTCCTGTCACTCACCTGCTCGGAAAACCAGCTTGTAAGCGTGTCACGTTGTAGCGCTGGGCTGCAGACTTGTGTCCACACAGATGAGACAACGCTGGGAAAGCATTGGAGCAAGGGTCAGTGTCCAACATCCCGTGGGTCACCTGTGCTTGAAGGTCGTTTGGGATTTCTTCCATATCTTCCCAGTGTTTGGATGAATCCTGCTGAGAACTCATGTCCAAAACAAACACAGCTTTCTGACCAATGGAAGATCACTTTGTGCCACAGAGCAAATGCAAATAAATCCTATTCAAAACAGCACGATCCAAGATCTCAGACTCTAGCACAATACATGCATAAGACTTGATTATCTCCATGTAAATCCAGACTTAACCCACAGTTATCGCTGGCACATTATCCTGTGTGACGAGGAGACAGGTTTGCTTTGACTGTGCTTACAGGGCGAGCGAGTTCCCAGGAATTGTGGATCCATGGACTATACGCACCTGCTCACATGGAGACCGGGGTGTCACCGTGGAGATGGTCCCACCTCTGAATCCCTCTGGCCTAAGTGTGGTGTAATAGATGGACCGAGAAATGGAGGGATTGACAAATAAACTGGATAAAAGGAAAAGAGAGCAACAACAAATGGGAGTTTAAGCCTGGGGGAGATACGCACTAGGACTCGGAGAAAGGAATGGAGATAAAAAAGGAATGTTTGGAGCTGTCTTGCTGTCTTTCCTCTTTGTGACTCACTCATAGCTGCGTAAAACGCACACATCACTTTTACAAAGAGGATTTTAAGAGGAACATTAAGACGAAATAGGCACTCTGTAGTCTCAGACTAGGTTTGTGTAGGTGTACCAGTTTATATACTGAAAAAAAGAGTAATTACATACTTAAATAATAGAAGTAATTCCAACAACCCATTTTTTCAGTGTAGAGCACATTGAACAAGCAAACAATGAAAACATCTGCATTTATTTTGGGATAATATTTTATTCCTATGTCATGTTTGTTGAAATCTATAACTTAAGAATGAGTGAGGCTTGCCTTAGTAAACACATTATCAGTCTTTGTTGTGTTTTAATTACCTTAAAGTTAGTTATTTCTATCTATATACAGAACAGGTCTTCTTACACGGATTTCCCCGTATTTCTATGGTGGCGCTAATGGATAAACTGCTCTAAAGAAAGCATTGGGTAAATAAAATATCTCCTTTGGCAAAAAACAAAAACGTGACGACATTGTTGTCCTCTGACAGTCTCCGTAGTGCTTCAAAAGGGGGGTTTTAAGGACGGGCATCCTTGTCCTGAGATATGAAGTTGCCTGTCCATTTGCCTACAGTACATTAAAATCAAAGTGTAGATTAACACGTCCCTATAAATAATCATTCCTTACAATAACAAGGCCACAGTCGCAGGGTCAAAACAGTGTCGGCGATTAGCTGAGAAGTATTTTTTGGCACTTTAACTGAATCCTGTCTTTATGTTTGGACAATAAGCTCCAACAGGTGGTTGAGGGTTGAAGGCAGTGGCTTACTAAAATCTTCTTAGGCCTTATGGAATGGCTATAGCTGTCATGTATTACAACAAGCAAATAAACCCAAAAGGCTTGAAAGAGACTGTATTTAGTTGTACTCAATGTTTGGATATTTTCTAGTTGGGTTAACCAAACTTCTTTTTGGATTTTGTGGTTGCATGACCATGCAAATGAGTCTCATGCACAACTTGTGAGGGGTTTCATTTAGCAAACTGAGTGTGACAGACCCAGACACATGACTCAAGATCTCTGTCTCTCTGTGTGTCATATGCTCAAAAATTTAATAAAACGTGTAAAACTGATTATTCATGTTCTCGCAATTAATATAATAAATAATACAAATATTATAAAATGACTGTAAAAGTGATTTCGTTCTGGGAAAATGTTTTGTCTGTGTATACGTATTTTACAACCTACCGATTATTTTGTACTATGGTTCTTAAAAGTATCTACAGTAAAATTATAACTTATTATAACCATCCTGTATTTGAACGCCCCCTTTTTAACAAACACAGGTTTCTATTTAAGAATATTCAACACAAAACAAATGTTTTTTTTTTTTACAACACACCAAATTAAATAATTTTGTTTACATTTTTGATGCAACATTTTTGGAAAGGCCTTTTTCTGTTCCCATATCAATGTCCATGTGTTCTGAAACCATTCTTTTTTAACCTTGCTTTGTGCACAGGGCCATAGAAAAAAGTATGATGGCCCACACTGTTTTAATGATATATTAGAAGGCCACAAACTCTGGAATATTTGTTGTAGCATTACGATTTGTGTCACACATGTGCATTAAAATGTACTGGCATCACAATACATGTGTGCTAGTGTTAATTCCTTTGTAAGGGAAGATTGTATTTTCTTCAGTTTGTCAGAAACTATATTTAGTGAAAATCCAAAATGTATTGATTTTAAAGCCATAGCCACACAACCAAATGGCTGTTACATGTGTACTTATGAATAACAATTAACACACAATTTTAGTTCAACAAATTTATAAAGAGAAAATAAACATTTATCAAATGCCCAAAAATCCATAACATCATTTTGTAATGTCTTCATTTCTTGGTTCATACATGGAGATAAATTTGGATACAAAATTTGTTCAGAGATGTTGTAAGACTTGTGCACAGTTCTCTGAATTGAACTGTAAGTTTGTGCTTTTCTTAACAGTTCAATTGACCTTAAAAGAACTCTATTGGAAAAAAACATGTTTTAATTCATCTTTACAGTATATATTTACTACTAATAAATAAATGTAATGCTGGAAGTGTCCACACACCAGCAGCCATGATCAAATTTGCTTTGTTATGTTAATACATCAAAGTTAAGAAAACACTTGTTTAAACTATACATATATAAAATGCTTCACATAAAATTGTGAAAATAATTATGAACATACAAAAAATACTTTTTATGTTTATCATGTGATTTTTCCCAGAAGGTATGGTCGCATGGCCATTGTGGAGAAGAATGAATGGGAAAACTAAGCGTGTGCAGATGTGCAGAAATAGAAGAACCTTCTTTGAACAGGACAGTTAAATGTTTACCAATCAATGTGAGCACTAAATAACTTTCCGTCAGACTTTCGTAGATAGCTAAATTAGTAAAATTGCACATTTTAAAAAAATTTTAGACATCCCATAATATTTTAGATATCCTATAACACATGTATATAAATATCCTACACCCTACTGTGCAATAAATGTGTGCAATACTTTACATAAGACATTTTACATATATCACCTTATAACTTGTATATTTATAAAATATCTCTACAGATTCTATTCCATCCGGTGCTCTTCTGTCACCGGCACTTCCAACATTCCAACTTACATATTTCTATTTATTATGTTACTCGTCTCTTCTCTTGTCACCTAACATTGTGTACTGGAAGCATCTGTAACTGTCCTCATGTGTATGTATGCACATCCTCATGTATGCACACCTGTCAATCAAACTCTGTTCTGATTCTGATTCTTGCTCATTCATTCCAACCTGGAGAGCAATCCCTAGGTTGCAAACTTGATACTTTCTCATGTTTGTCTCCCCCTTGAGCATAGTTAAGCTCATTTATGTGTCCTCAACCCATTCTTCCATTCTACCACATGGTTGCAGCACAGACCACTTGAATCTCCTCCTTACCAAGACAGAATTCCTCTGGATGCTCTTCCTGATTTCTGATGACTTAAGCACATCCTGTTTTACTGGAATGACCAATGAGTTCCTGGTGTAGATGGTGTTGTGAAATGTGTAACTAAACTTCAGACAATAGAAACACATAAGTGTTTGGACTTCCTCTTGAGGAAAGTGCATGAGTTGATGTTGTTATCAAGGGGAATTTTGCAGGTTTGGATCATCACTTGGAAACTCCCACAGAAACCATAATGTTGGTCTGTGACATCAACTGAGGAACAGCTACATTGAAGACCAAAACCACAGCTATAAACCAACACATCTCTAGGTAAGATCAATCCTTCATTGTTTTGAAAACAAATCAATCTTGTTTTGTTTCATTGTATCCCTTTTGGATGTTTAACTTCCGACTTGATGGACGCATGGTTGGGTGTTTGTTTCTGTAGAGCATCACTGGAGGAGCTTTGGAGCATGGCTGGAACCTTCAAGATCTGCTTCATCTGGACGGTGCTCTCTCTCTTGATGGCTTTGTTTGGATTGGTTGACTCTGTAGGAGGTCTGATGTATCCTCAGGGATCTGCTCTGTCCCACGAGATCCCCTCGGAGAAACCTGCTCCAGGATCTCCATCATCACGGATTGGGAATGCCACCACCAAGTGCATTGGATCACTATGATCTGGATGTTGTTTTCTTGGAGACATTCTACTTGGGTTACTGAACATCTCAATTCTGGGATTGTGGGAGGACTTTTGTTTACATTGTGTGTACTTGTATGCTTTAAATATAACAATGGAAACCTGAGAACATCAGTGAGATGTTCAAGATGGTTTTAGCCTTGGGGATGTTCATCATGTTTCCTTGAAGGTCATCTGATGTTGGCAGCTGTACAAAGAATTCTTAGAAGACTGATGGAAGGTACTACTTGCTTTAAAAATGAAAATTCCAGAATGTTGCGTGAACAATACTGTAAAATTGATCATTTTGGTATTTTTGTCGTATGCTTTTTTAAGAAAAGTTCCGCCAATATGAAAATTGTGTCATTGATTTCTTACTCTCTTGTTCCAAACCTGTGTCAATTTATTTGTTTGGTTAAGCACGGAAAGATATTACGAAGAATAGGAGTAACAAACCATTTCCCCCGTGTGTAGAGAAATGGAAGGCGGTAGTCAAAATCACCCCAGAGGTTTTGTTGTCCTTCATTCTTCAAAATATCTTTTGTGTTCGACAGAACGAAATAATTATTTTTCCTTTTGTGGGAGTTAATGGTGTCCGAGGACTGATGGTTCCACATTCTTCTAAATACCTTTTTCTGTGTTTATGAAAGCAAAGAAGTGTATACAGATTGTACTCAAAGGTGAGTAAGAGATGACATGATTTTTATTTTTTGGTTATTTACTGTTTAAGGCTGCAATCTATACCTTTTTGGAGCTACCGACATAAAATACAGCTTTCAATTTTATGTAGAATTATACATCTGAGCAAAAGTTAAAGATTGATGTTTGATGTTTGGAACTTACATGTTGTCTGACAATACTGAAACAAGTGTAATGTTCTGTACATTTTTACAAACTTATCAAAGGAAAGTTTTGATGTTTGTTCATAGTGAGTACATTGTTCTCGTTTATTTGTTCGTCACATTTTGAACAAAGTCTGAAAGTTGTTACTGTATCTGAATTGTTGTCACTGCACACTGTGTCATAAACAACTAAATAAAAAACATCTTTTTACTTAAAAGTAAGTTGATCTAGTGATTAATGAGGTGTAGAAAGTTTACCCTTTTGTATTCTATTTAAAACAGTGTAAAAAGTCTTTGCATTGCTCAAAATGGCAGAAAAAGTGCTTTGACATGGAGGAGTTTTTATTGTGCAATATGATACATGTACAATCAAGTCACTCCCACAGTTTCTGAAGAAAAAATGTACGTAGGTTGATGGAAGCAGTAAGGTCAGTTAAGGTAAGCACATATTTTTTTCATTACGTTATAGTTCAGGTCTTTGGTGTTTCACTTTAACTTAACAGAAAACATAACACCATTTGTCATGTATGAAAATAACAGAAACATACTGCAGGATCAATACGGTAAAATCTTAAAATGTTTTTTTAAGGGCAGGGCCTATGATTTTTCAAAAATGCTTTAAAAACTTCATAAGGGGTGTATCTTTTCTTGATGAGGAGAGGAACATGAGAGGACAGATGCAAATGTGAGGGGTGGAGCTGTCAAAAAAGGGGCAAGACCATTTTGAATGGATCAGAAATCGTAGGCCCTGCCTTTAAAAGGATAATTCACACCAACGTTTTGTCATCAGTTACGTACAGATTTACAAAAAATCTTCCTAAACATTTACTTTAAAAGGCTGTCTCGCTCCGTCTGTTCCTTTTTCCACTACTGAGATTTGAGATTACTATCTAAAGGCAGTTCTTTGGCAAGACTGAACTTGCAGCAGAGTTGTAACTGGGATATTGCCATGATGTTGCATCTTTGAAGGACAACCAGCACCATGTAAAAGTCCATTTTATAACTTCCCTGATTCAAAGAAGAAGAATCCATACAAAACTAAAAAAACTAGTCATTAAAGTGAGAAGTCAAGATTTACTCACCTTTTAGGTGTTTCAAATATGTACATATTTCAATGTTCTTGCTTACACAGAGGGAGATATTTGGAAGAATGCCTGTAACCAAAAAGTTTTTGGAACCTATTGACTACCGCAGTGCTATTTATAATATTAAATAGATTTTTTTGTTAATATTTTGTTACGAGTTTCACTAACTGTTTGGTTTAAGCGTTTGTCCAGTTGTCTTTCTTTGTGTTTAAACAGAGACATAACTTAATACGGGTTCGGAACAACTAGAAAGTGAGTAATTCATGACACATTTCTATTTTGGATAAACTTTCCTTTTAAAAACGTACACTATAGTGAGAATGCATGTCTTCTTTTTGTTAAGATGGGATGAAAGCTATGACATTTCCTGAATATATTTGTATGCCTGTTGGCTACGTATGTGTAGCAACAGCTTCCTCTCTTGGCTAAATACATTAACACAACTACACACCCATTTTACACGCACACACAAGTACACACTTTTATTGCTTTTATTTGAAATCTATTATTGGTCTTATTATCAGCTGTGTATTATGCAAGATAAGAACAAAAATGTGCAATTCTGCTTTATAGTGTACGGTAAATGTCATGGAGAAACTTTGAACATCAACCCGACAGGAAGACGTAGCTAATAATAGCAAAAGCTTGAGTTTCCACCCACCCTCATAGACAGGAGTTCCTCTACAACAACCTAGAAGACAAAAAGTCTCCATACAGCAGATGGCCATCTATGTCCTGACATGTTTACATAAAATATGGTAATAACTTAAAACGCTGACAATCAGCAGGTTCACCCAAACAAAATGGAAGTTACACATTTCAAAAAAGGATCAAATAAAAATGTGTCTAGCCTGCACATGGCATCCCATCTGATCTTGCAGTAGGGTGGTGTGCTTTAACATAAATGTGTAGTGGTGCATTAAAATGTAAAATCAATTTATATTTCAAATATTTTAAAATGATTCCTCAAAAATAAATACAATTTATTAATTTATTAACTTATTAATAAGAACACATACAGAGCTGGAAATTTAAACTTGTAGGACCTTCATCCTTCTGCAGGTGATATTTTGCCCAACACTCTTCAGATTTTTTTCTATTGTATTCTGCGTATGAAAGTCATTCAGATTTGATATAAATAAGTAAAAAGAGTAAATATTGAAACAATTTTCCTTTTCGAGTGAACTATCACTTTAAAGTAAAGGGTCTCGGATGACATGACATAGAAGTAACAGACGTTTGCTGTTGTGCAAGACATCTGATTTCTATTAAAGACGATAACTTGCTTTATCGTGGTTTTTGGGATTTGAGACTTTATAGATCATTTACACTTACTTATACACACACAACCAAACAAAGTAATTGTATAATGAGTTTAAGAATACCTTACGGGCACTTATAATATGTAAGTGTAGGAAATGCTAAATATTTAAGGTCTCATTGTAGGTCGAATCAAATTTCTGAATGTGCATCATCCATTAAAGGGACTCGTATTTGCCATATCTGTGTCAATTGTCTACCCTGACGTCTGTTTGGTTTCAATCTAAATATAAAGCTGAAATTTTTACATTTTAGATCAGCAGGAAATGAAAGTTATATTCGTCTAACTTTTGTAATACTGTTCTGTCAGCGTAAAAGTTGTACAAAATATGGGTAAAAGAATTCTAACATGCTGGTACACACTACATTTCACCCAGTCAAGTACTACATATCATATTTCACACATTTACTGTCTGTCTCACTTATGTTAAATGCATCGATTGGTAAGAACAACCCCCCTAATCTGATAAGAAGACCTCCACCAAGCTACACATCTCAACCCCTATCTAGCTTAGGGCCACATGACTGCTGGCAGAGGAGGGGGTGGTAGTCCACAGCAGGGAGTGGGCCTGCATTCCTGATGCCAGTAAGCATACTTGGCATTCCTGGCTTCTCCTAGTGCCTCTCAATGAGCCATTTGACTAGCACTGAGGGTTTTTTCTCCCCCAGAGTGGCAGAGTCAGCCTCGATGGATGAGCGTGGCAGCTCGGGAAAAAAAGGGGACTATTCATGCCATACAGGGACTAGAATGATGCCATTGAAATGTAGTGTGCACGGTGGGGAGCATTAAGGTGGCATGTCTTAATACAGTGTGGATGGGAATGGTTCGATTGATTTGGTTGTGGTTATGGCTTTAAATTTGGTGGTTGATCAAAAAACACCCTGAATGTAAAAGCAACAAAATGAAGCGTTCGCTGTTAAAAATGATTGTTGTGCCTTAGTAAAGAACACAAAAATAGACAACTTTAACTTTAACAAAAAGATTGAATAGTTTGGTCAAAAAAACATTAAAATAATTGAAAAAGCACAAACCAGAATATCCAACAAATGGCCAAGGGAATTTTTTAATAGAACATTAAATAATTAATATACTCTTATATGTCTGTTTTTGAGCAAAATGTAGCATTATGGATGTGACAATCCTGAAAATAGCCAATATGTTAACTATGAAAAATAATGCATTAAAAATAAAAAAATAATGCTCTTAAAGTTTAAAGAGAGACCTCACATGGGTATTTGAACCAAATTCTGTTCTAAAACTATATTAAAAACCTTTGGTAAAGTTGAAATTTTCACGGAAATGCCCTTATATAACACATCACTGCTAGTGTACAGGCATTGTAACACTGCTTTACCAGACACGCATGTCTTTGAATGTATGGTATAGGCCAGCGGCTTTCAAACTGTTTGTCAGGACACACTTGTGGATCATACAGTAGTAGAAGTGGGTCTAAAGTAAAAAAAATTTGTTTAGCCTTGTTTATGACTGACAATAGCATTAATAGTTTACTATTACATTGTTTGGTATTACAGCTCAAATGTATTCTTTTTAGGGAAAATAAAAACTACTTTTAGAATAATTGAAGTTGTTTTCTATACATATGTCAAAAAAAATATTTTGGTGGATGTCTATATAGATTACACATGTCTAGGTGGGTCCTGGAATGTAAAAGTTTGGGAATTGCTGAAATGTTCTTATGCAGCTCTTATTGTTGAACCATGTTCATGGCAGGCACCTCAAAAAGATTCATGCGGGCTGCCACGTTGGAGACCCCTGGCTTATATAATATACATACTTGTCAGTTGTGGTATAAAGGGCTCAGTTGTGGTCTATGGGGATCAGTTGTGGTCTGTAGGGGTCAGTTGTGGTCAGCTGTGGTCTATGAAGGTCAGTTGTGGTCTATAGGGGTCAGTTGTGGTCTATAGGGGTCAGTTGTGATCTATAGGGGTCAGTTGTGGTCTATAGGGGTCAGTTGTGGTCAGCTGTGGTCTATGGAGGCCAGATGTGATCTATAGGGGTCAGTTGCGGTCTATAGGGGTCAGGTGTGATCTATAGGGGTCAGCTGTCTATAGGGGTCAGTTGTGGTCTATAGGGGTCAGTTGTGGTCTATAGGGGTCAGTTGTGATCTATAGGGGTCAGTTGTGGTCTATAGGGGTAAGTTGTGATCTATAGGGGTCAGTTGTCTATAGGGGTCAATTGTGGTCTATAGGGGTCAGTTGTGGTCTATGGAGGTCAGCTATGGTCTATAGGGGTCAGTTGTGATCTATAGGGGTCAGTTGTGGCCTATAGGGGTCAGTTGTGATCTACAGCGATCAGTTGTGATCTATAGGGGTCAGTTGTGGTCTATAGGGTTCAGTTGGGATCTAAAGGGGTCAGTTGTGATCTATAGGGGTCAGTTGTGGTCTATAGGGGTCAGTTGTGGTCTATGGAGGTCAGCTATGGTCTATAGGGGTCAGTTGTGGTCTAAGGGGGTCAGTTGTGATCTATAGGGGTCAGTTGTGGCCTATAGGGGTCAGTTGTGATCTACAGGGATCAGTTGTGATCTATAGGGGTCAGTTGTGGTCTAAATGGGTCAGTTGTGATCTATAGGGGTCAGTTGTGGTCTACAGGGATCAGTTGTGATCTATAGGGGTCAGTTGTGGTCTATAGGGGTCTGTTGTGATCTATAGGGGTCAGCTGTGGACTAAAATGCCTCAGCTTGCTCTGCAGTGATGATTGTCTACACAAGTCGCTTTGGACAAAGGCGTCTGCCAAACGAATGAATGTAAATGTAAATACACATATGAGTCTGCTTGTACACTGTCCAATCTTATATTCTCAAGTACACAGATGTATCCCACTCACAAGTTTCTTTAAGTTCTATTCGGCATCCCGCACTTAATCGCACTTTAAAGCCCATAAACTCGGCTGTTTCCGGTACGCCGGACTGTATGCTGACGCGAGCCGCGCTGTGCCAAAGCGAGGCTGTGACGTCATACGCAGGCGCGCGCCCGCACCCTCGCCCCTCCCTGCGCGAGTGTAGCAGCTCTACAGACTGACGGACGGACTGACGGGAGAGGATTGCTGTAAGTATTGCCGTCCGCGGGGCGTTCGGTGACGATTTTCGGGCTTTCGGGGTCGCTTGTGGGTCTCGTAGGGGTGCAAGCGACACCTTTCTTAAACCGAACAGCGCCGGGTGTTGCGGAAGAGCAGCGAGGGGTCTAGAACATGGCGGAGAGGAAACAATTCAACTCCTTATGATTCAAAAATCAACGGTTTGTGTAACAACACAAGCGTGTCAGTTGTGTAGTCGCGCATTGTGTGTGTTGTGTGTGTGTTGTGTGAAGAAGGGCGTTTTTGTGTGTATCACGCCCACGGCGCGTGGAAGTTATAGCGGAAATGGAAAGTTGTACGAATGGATAGTTTACGACACACAGGATCGGGATTCATGTCGGAATGTGTCGCTCCTGTAACGCTGTTGTTATGGAGATATAACGCGTTGTGTTGCGCGGTCTGTCCCTCTACATTCAGCGACCCCGCCTAGTTCTGTTCTTCAGCACACTATACAGGACTAGTACACTATACAGGACACTATACAGGACTAGTACACTATACATGACTACAAGACTATAGAGGACTAGTACACTATACAGGACTAGTACACTATACATGACTACAAGACTATAGAGGACTAGTACACTATACAGGACTAGTACACTATACAGGACACTATACAGGACTAGTACACTATACATGACTACAAGACTATAGAGGACTAGTACACTATACAGGACTAGTACACTATACAGGACTAGAACACTATACAGGACTAGTACACTATACAGGACACTATACAGGACTAGTACACTATACAGGACACTATACAGGACTAGTACACTATACATGACTACAAGACTATAGAGGACTAGTACACTATACAGGACTAGTACACTATACAGGACTAGAACACTATACAGGACTAGTTTAGAATAGAAGACTAGTCGAGAATAGAAGACTAGTCGAGAATAGAAGACTAGTCGAGAACAGAAGACTAGTTGAGAATACAGGACTAGTCGAGAAAAGAGGACTAGTCGAGAATACAGGACTAGTTTAGAATAGAAGACTAGTTTAGAATAGAAGACTAGTTTAGAATAGAGGACAAGTCGAGAATACAGGACTAGTTTAGAATAGAGGACTAGTCGAGAATAGAGGACTAGTCGAGAATAGAGGACTAGTCGAGAATAGAAGACTAGTCGAGAATACAGGACCAGTCGAGAATAGAGGACTAGTTTAGAATAGAAGACTAGTCGAGAATAGAGGACTAGTCGAGAATAGAGGACTAGTCGAGAATAGAAGACCTGTCGAGAATAGATGACTAGTTTAGAATAGAAGACTAGTTTAGAATAGAAGACTAGTTTAGAATAGAAGACTAGTCGAGAATAGAGGACTAGTCGAGAATAGAGGATTAGTTTAGAATAGAGGACTAGTTGAGAATAGAGGACTAGTCGAGAATAGAAGACTAGTCGAGAATAGAGGACTAGTTTTGAATAGAAGACTAGTTGAGAGTAAAAGACTGGTTGACAATAGAAGACTGGTTGAGAATAGAGGACTGGATGAGAATAGAACACTAGTTTAGAATAGAGGATTAGTCGAGAATAGAGGACTCATCGAGAATAGAGTGCTCGTTGAGAATAGAAGACTCGTTGAGAATAGAAGAATAGTCGAGAATAGAGGACTCGTTAAGAATAGAAGACTCGTCGAGAATAGAACACTAGTCGAGAATAGAGGACAAGATGAGAATAGAGGACTAGATGAGATTAGAGGACTCGTCAAGAATAGAGGACTCGTCAAGAATAGAGGACTAGTTTATTCAACAGGATTGGGAGAAGGTAGATCAGACTGGGATGGATGCACACTGGATTCACTTTCTAGACCACCAACATGACTTGGTAGTCGGGCGTCACATTTTAGGTAGAAAGACAGGACTCTCAGTGATGTGTCAGATCTTAATTCATGACACTTCGAACAACTCTTTCTGTATGGCGTTTTGGGTTTCGCTATTCAAAAGTGTGCATCCTCCAAACGATGCCGTTTCCTGTTTTTGAACAGTGTCGAGGAACCCTCTGTCATTCCAAATCGAGAAAACGTAGGAAGAAGTGTGTCTGTCGCTGGCCAGGGGAGATAAGTTTGTGGCACCCTTACGTTTCCGCTTTCTGTCAAGCTTTTCTGTGTTATCTTGGGTGGTTCTCGACCAGTATCGAGTTTATAAGATGTGGTTGTTGCGCTTCGAACAACGTCTTCCTATGATACACATGGCGTAGTTAGAAAATACATGGTGTGTGTGTGCATCAAGCGAACACTTAAAAGTCAAGTGGTGGGTCCGGACGACCTCGCCCCACTGGGGCCTGACCTCGATCCCGTCCCTCCTGTAGCAAAAGGAAGGAAATCCCAGTGATAGTGTGTCCTCTTGGGCACAGAGGAATGCCGGGCACTGTTAAACATAACAAAATAAAGAGATGTGGACTTTCTTAAAGAAAGCCGCATAGTATTTCAACACACTTAAAAATTAGTTGGCCCTGTGTAAACGTCTATATTTTTCTATATATTTAATGTCTATATTTAAAGCGCCTACATTTAGACGCTTGTCTGCTGTGATGTTTTAATATTGGTTGTATTATGTGTCTGTCATTTTATTTTTCAGTTGCTTTTTTTGTATTGTAGTAACGATTGTGTTGTGGTTGTGAAAGTGTGATACTTATCTTGAACTGTGTAAGTACTAATCGACATGGGGGAAGTTAAAGCTGCATGCAAACGAATGCATGACTTTGTGAAGGATGGTTTTGATGCAGCTGTCTGGACTGATTCCTCAGAGAGACTGTGTCAAAATGACCGGTCTGTTTGTCTGAATCATTTACAGTATCCACCCAGCGACACTGTATTAGAGGGCCGTAACCACTAACCTCACTATTCAGTTTTGTTATTATTAGGTTGTACACAGGATGTTGAATGTCTATGTTTACCATCACCTAAAAATTTTGTGTGTCATGTGGAAAGGAGCTCATCTACGGAGTTTCTAACTTCCAAACGGTATTTAGATAACGTCAGAAGACTCATACATACACGGATGTAAGCACTGTAAAACTCTCATGAGCTGTATTTTGTAATGCATTGTGCTCTTGTGTGCGATTGTAAGGGGAAATGAATGAGTTATATGTCAATTAAATTAGTTTCCAGATCTACTTAAAATGCATTTCAATATTAGACAAGTGTTCACAAAAAAGTAGTATCCATCAACTGTGTAATGCATCAAAAATGCGATAGCGTATAAGTAAATTCGATAGTTTCGCACAAAGACAAAACTCGGATAATCAATATAATTTTAAAGACAGTGGGCTGTCTTTAAAATGATAAAATTATGTTATGGTATGCCATAACATACACTGTCAGTTGTCTATAAGTTTTGAGGTTTCTAGAGGAAGTTTGAGGCTTCTAGAGGAACCAACCGAGCAGAAAGGAAAGGAGATGCTCCGGAGAGGAAGAACATGACAGTGTGGGGAAAAGATGGCTGCTGGCAGCCCTCTGTGAGTTTGACTGCTTCCTCTTTAGGGCAAAGGGCCTTGTGAAACCTGGTGGCCCTGTCACGCTTTCCTTCCTCCTTTTAGTCATGTGATCATTGTACTGTGGGCTCCTTCAAGGGTGTGAAGATAGCCAATGTTTGCTACTGGGTGGGTTTGGTCCGCATGCTGTAAATATGCTCTTATCCTAAACGAAGAGCGCAAGTAAATAAGGACAGAGGCTCTCAAGATGTTACTAGAACTAATATGAGCATACAGTTTCGGTCGCTCTAATTCCAAAGCAATTCCCTAATCTATTCCCACACATTATTGTCCTCATTTAGGCCGGTAAGCTGCAAGACTGATGACTATGGCAGCTATTTGTGACTGGCAAGACTGAAGCCTTCCTCAAGATGTGAACTAGAAATGGACATTGGAATGAAGATTGTGATTTAATTGAAAATATTTGAGAAAATTCTTTTGGGGTTAAATTATCTTATTTGTTAATGTTCAATACTTGCATGGGATTGAACATTGGATTAAAGGGATAGTTTACCCAAACATTATTCCGCAGCATGCCATTTCGAGTCAATACATGACTCTCAAATGACAAAAGATATTTTGAGATGTCTAGGGCTCTAAATGGAAACGATTAATTAGGTAATCATTATACAGCCCTAGATATGTCTCAATATAGAGGAAAGCATAGTTCTCTGCCTATTGAACTACACGGAATGGAGTTATAAATAATTTCAGGCTCTGATATAGTCACAACAAAAAGCTTAGAGCAACAAGTAACACGTCGAACCTCATTTTATTATTTGTCTGCAGAGAATTATGGGTGCGTAAGGGCATCCCTGGGGTCTATATGCTGCAGTCAGTCAGTTAGACGTCAGATGCCCTGCCATGCGTTGACATTTGACACTTGAGGTTGGGCTGAGATCTCATTGATCTCATCTCCCGTTGCTCCTTTTCCTTCCTTAATCTGCTTCCCAACTGTTGTTTTCCAGTCTCTAAGCTGCTTAGACTTTCTAGCAATGGAAATTGTGCGATTGCATTCTTGTTGTCAGTGTTTTGACATGAGATGTTTGACACCTTGCCCTTTGAGTGACTGTTCTTATTTGTAGTTTAGTGAATTCAGATTTAAATAAGATGTTGAGGGGCCCCTGGTGTTAATTCCAATGCACTGCATTCTGTTTGGTTAGGACAATACCAACTCATGTATGTATTTCGATTGCTTTGGTCAGCAAATGTTTGACAGTTGCAGGTTGAGATGAAGAGAGAGTATCTCATTAGATTCATTTTCCTCTCATCCCACTCCACGTACCCCATCAGGTCATCAAACCCTCCTTCAACACTACTCCATGTTTGTTTTGGGCTCATCCTTCTAAGCAACCTGTAACCTAGGTGAGTAGATTGACTAGCACATAACATGTCGGGTTTTAACACCGATTTGGACGGGGCAGTTAACACTACATCACTCAACAAAATAAAAGTCTTTCTTTTCTATTCATTACATATACCTCAGTTTCGTTAGAGCTTACAAGGTGTCATGATAGCTACCCTTGCTCAGATTGCATTTGCATTAAAACACACTTGAACCCTATCATTGGCTGTGTTCAATCTCAACTGCTCTTCAACTTGCAGTGTTTTGTAATTCATAATGCTGTTTGTTTATTAAGCCTTAGTTGTGTTTATAGGTAGGTGTAAGTTTGAATAGTTAATTTGACATGATTAGGTTGCATTTGAACGCATTGTTCGCAATCCTGAACACTTGATGGCAAACAATGAGCCAGACTGCTTCAAATTCACTCTGTTCGGTAGCTCCAATGTTAATCTTCCTTTATTCACAGTCTAACACTATTATATAGGCTCTTGTGCTTGTTTCCTTGTGATTATATGGTTTCATACGTGGATTTGAATAACAAGGCAACAAATGCTTCATTTGTTATAATTCCTGCTGTGGTTTGTGTTAATAACAGGCAAGGGACCATTTTATGGACTAGGTTGTGTTGCTTTGACACAAGTTTACCGCAGGCTATGGGTAACCATCTAAAATAAGAGTAGCTTTGATGGTGTTGATGTAGTTGACGACTAGCTGAGGTGCTAATAAGTTGGCTGCCTGGTTGTTGGCTTCACTCTGGGTTCAACCTTTTTGGCTTTTAGAGTTTCCAAAGATTGTCAAATCACATCAACTGTGATTACAGAGTCCTACTGAGCTTCCATCTTGCATGGGGATTTTCTACAGTGTGATTAATATACTTGGTTTATTGTAATAGACAGGATCCACCTATGAGACATTATGAATAACAACGGTTAAACAGCTTTTGATACAGTAAGCCCTTCTATGTAGTAAGTTCTGTCATGAAACTAAGATGGTCCTAACTCAATATGACATAATACATTATAATCTCACAGGCTGGCACAGATTGGTAGTTTCTGAACCAGCAGCTGATCAGCTTGATGCTCAACATTTAAACTCGGTAAATGCCACCTGCAGTTGTAGAGTACTTAAGAAACCCTCCACCTTCCCCAGCTCCGCATGTATAGATCAGCTTCAAGGTGATTCATTTATGTTAAACGGGGGTTATTCACATTATGCGCAGCCGTATTCTTCCATTCTCACAGTAGAATGTTGTATATGTATTGGAAATAACAAACCTTGATATGTGCTCTGCCATGGCAGCATAGCATATTTATTTTGCCAAGATCAAATCCATTTGTATTGTCACACACACTTCCATGCTAAACCCTTGAAGAGTTGTCAGGAGCAATATATATAGATAAGAAAGTAGGGATGCCCTGATGTATCCGCTGGTGATATAAAAAAGCTAGAAATTCACCAAGTTTAATGTTTAAACAGACATAAAAGCACAAGTTACATTTGTGTTACTGTTTGGAAAAAGCAGTGATACCTGAAAAAAACCTGCAAAAGCTTTAATAGTTGTTTTATTTTCATATTGCCACAGTCAAGGTATTTGACATCGAGAAGCAGACCATTGAGATAACATGGACCTTATGATTGCTCTTTCTTCATAGACATGGGAAAAGCACATTTGCCGACAGAACCCAGCTTAAAGGATTCTGATTCATCCGAAAGGCATTTAATCACAGTATATATCGACCTATGTCTCAGCATTCAAGTTGCTTATGGCAGTGTGAGGAGCCATTTGTTTTAGCTCTTGTCTTTTTGTGTGAGCTGAGCAAAGTAAGGGTCATAGGTCAGACCTTGGGCCTTCTGTGTTTATGGGGTTACAGGTCACAGTAGTGACCCATAGTGTCACGCAACCTCATAAAAGTAATAAATTGTGGAAAATCTGAAATAAATGATGAAGTATTCCCATGTTGAAAGCAGGTTTATAGCTCTTCGGAGAGTGAGAGTTATACTCAAACTACCGCCCATTTAAACATAAATGAAAACATTCTCAAGCCATGATAAACATGATATCATTAGGGATATGCACTACTAAAGTGCCACTTATGATCACAGCAGTGATCGATCATAAACGCACATTAATTGCATGACTTTTTTGACTTTTGTATTTTTGGATGTATTTTTGTCTAGCAACATTGCTGCCCATATCAATATTTAAAATGGGGAACATTTTTCGAACCTGTTCACTTCTTTCTAATTTATAGCCGTCAGTTAAGCCAGTTGTTGTTGACTGTTTGGATCTACATAAACTACTCTGTGGATTTCAAATTAATCCCAGCATCTTCAGATAGACCCGGTCTCTGCTTTAATGCGCCACTGTAGAGTGCTCTCATGTATCATCCGCGTGTGCCTTAGTATTCACATGACCCATTCATGTGTATATCAGTCCCTCTATTTGCACATCTTTTGAAATTTAATCTCTTTCATGTTTTAAAATGTATTTTTTAGCTTCGATGATAAGCACACTCATCTCTCCAGGGACGCATGTATATTTGCCTACGAGTCTTCATCTATTTTTACGTGATAATGCCCGACTCGTTTTACTGTCTGCATGTCGTGTCAATATCAGTTTGCTTCTTCTGTGATTCTTCTGAGTGATATGTTCAGACTCCCTCCAATGGATCTCGTAGGAGAGCATAATGCTTCTCTCCACGCTCCTCAGAATAGCAAATCTAACTACCCCTGCAGATCCCAACAGTCTGTTCAGCTTCGAGAAAAGAAATTCGCCAGGCACTGGCAGGCACGAGCAATCCCAGAAGGCTAACTGTCTTTCCTCTGCTGTCATCCCAATTCAGTTTGCGACTTTGTTTGCAATAAACCTGATCTTTCCAATGCTTGATTTATTCAAACAATTATACTTTAATTATCCATTTTCGTAAATGGAATTGACTTGAATAAGCTTTTTTGCCAATGGTGACAAGAACAAATTCATATTCTATGAGTTTTCCCTTGGGCAATGTGCTTGGATTCTTTTTGTGATATGGGATTTCTTGGTTTGATTAGATATATTTCTTTTTAGCGTGTGAAGGTAATGTGATCACCTGGCAGTCACTTAATGTTTGATCTTTATTGGATTATGTGATTCTCATCTAGCTTTGGTTGTTTCACCTTCAAAGAGTACACAAGTGTCAAATATTCATCCAGGGTTATTGCTTTGCTTCCACCTACAAAGTTATGTTGAAGCCTTCTTTACACATGATGTAGTTTTTCCAGGAATCAGGGCGAATTTTGCTGAATATGGCATCATTAAATGAATAGTAACACATGGCTGATAAGAAAAGTTGACAAACTTGAAACATGTTTCTCGTTCTTATTTGGTTGTGGGAAATCCCAAAAGTTCCTGTATGTGAAGGAGTTCTGGTTTCAGTTTCTACTTGCAAAATCAGGCTTATTTATAACAACTCAAAAAAATGTTCTGAATTCCAAGGCTTTACGTCAGTTGTTCAGGTGGTCTGGACACATGGTCCAATCACATCCTTTTGATCTGTAAATGAGCTTGCTCTCTGTTTGTGAGTCAATCATATACTTCAGAAGACATCCTTCTCTGAATAAACAGGCTGGATAAAATTAAAGTTCAAACCTCTTAGTCTGCCTCTGAAATCTTTTCATCATCTTGCACAGTAGGAGATCATCAGAGCCCACAAAATGTCACAGCAGAATGTCACTCTTCTAAGATAGAATGGGGTGGTTGTGGTGTATTGGGTGATTGTGTGGGCGGGGTCTGTGTTTGTTGGGAGATTGGCTTGGCATGATTTGGACATTTCTGTCTTGAGGAATCTCATTTCAAGCCCCTTCCTGATGGCGCCTAACAAAAGCGTCTTGAGCTTTGAATGGGGTGCGCTCTGTCATATTACAAATCCTGTGACATCCTAAGTAGAACTTATTCGAATTTAGTTGGCTGTGCCGGTTTTGTTGACTCAGGAACTGATATTTGAATGGAGAATAAAGCAGCTTATTTAAAAGCCTCTGTCCAATGATATGCTGGTACTGTTTTCTTCTCTTACAAGCTCTTAGATGTCTGAATGCGTCTCAAACTGTACCTAGGGATTCAAGGATGTTAGTCAGCAAAGAGGCCGATAAAATTTTAATAAAAAGCCCATGGCAGATTGTTGCGTTTCTGTCCATGCTATTTGAAACCTGTTTTTTCCATTTTCACTGAATCAGCACTTTTCAAACCTCTATGACTGCAGAACAAATAATACAAGTATTGTGGAACTTTAGTAAAAGGACAACAGAGGTAACCAGTGACTAGCATTCAAACAATTTAAATCGATAGTTAATGGTATTGTTTTGTTAGCAAAATAAATGAAGTTGATACATAAAAATATGTTAGCAAGCTAATGTGCTTAAACTACCCAGAATTTTTTATTTTAAACAAGTCAAATTAAATGCCCGACATTAAAATCTCATCAACATTAGATCGGCCCTTTATCGGCCATCCGTAAATGCATAGACATTCACCATCGACCTCTCGATGGTGTTCCTATCACGCACTTGTCTCGGGCTTACAATGGGTGCCAGCCCACCAGTGGCGTTACATTACAGAGCTCATCTCATTTCTGAGGAGGTTCAGATTACAAGACTACAGGTACACGAGTGGTTGAGTGATCGCTGTTTGCCAGGGCTTTCTTATGTAGAGAACTGACAGCCGCTGGCAGTGAATCAGCATCACATTCATGTGTAGTCATGTCTACACTCATGACATCACCTGCGGGAGTCATGCATGCACATGCTCTGCTATGTTTGGCACTCGATGTCACACACAAATGCACACACAGATTAACACAATTTAGCATACTTTATAGGGTGTTTTTGAGCCTTTTGATGCCATTTTTGTACCAATCCCCGTTAACGTATGATTCTGCACACCAAGAATGTTAGTTAAGTTAGGTTCCCTTGTTCTTGGTCTTTCACATCATCCCTGTTCTTTTTTTTTCTTTTTTTACATACTCTTTATTGTGTCAGTATGTACGATTGGCTGGCATGTAGCAATGAGCTGCTGATAAGGTATGGAGTCATAGGTTTGCTCTTGCAGTCTGAAATGGGAAAAATAAACGCAAAACCACAATCTTACTGGCCCCCAATTCTTTCACTACAGTCAATTTAATTCGTAACCTAAGTGCTGTAGACTTTCAGGGTGCTCCTTATGTGGACTCAAGAGCGGCAGAAAAAGGAAAACTGCATTTTCCTTAATATTTTGACGTATGACAATTATTTTTTTTCTTTCGAGGTAGATGATGAAGGTGGGCAATACTCTACATACATACTCTATGCTTCTTGCTTTGTCAGTCTAGTCTTATTAGTGCATTTGAAAATGTAGAAAATTGTAGAAAACAACCATGCATTTCAACATGTTATCTTAGAAAGGGTTAATAAACCCAAATGCATCTATCAACGAAGTAATGCTAATTACTCTGGTTAGTTTATATGTGTTTTCTAAATTTAAATAATACGTAAGTAACTAATTTTTTTGCGAAACTGAGGCCAAAAGTCTAAATGGTTATTTCTAATATGGCAACACATTGTCCAATTCATCAACTTGTAGGTGAGCTGTATTTAGTATTTTGTATAAGCTAAAAGTATTTTCTCACAAAACTCATTTGCTTCAGAACACCTCTTAGACTCTTTCATTATTTTAATGATGATTATATTTGCCTCTTGGACCTTCACAATTGAGTCTGTATTTTAATTTAAAATTGATTGCCTTAATTTGTTTGAAATAGGTTTACAAATTATATTTGCGGGCTATGATGGAGCATTTGTGAATAAGGCATAAAATGTTAATTTCACAAAGTAGGAGCTCAACATGTGGAAGAGGAAATAATGACATTCTATTTCCTTTTGAGTGGGATAACGTCACAATTCCAAGGGTCTAAGAAAATGTATAAAATGGTAATGTGAACAAAATAATGCAGTAGCTCTTGGTGTAGGAAACCTTGACTGACATGATTTTGTGAGGGAGGGAAAAGCCAAAGCACTTTTAAATGTGACCCTTTCCACCCTATCGATCCTGGTGGGCACGGTCTCAAAAAAATTTTTGGGACAGAATGAAGCCTAAAATAATGTCTTACCACACAGGCTGCATGGTGATAGCAGATGCATTATCTGTGTGATGCGGATTAACGTCACACGTCGGTGACCGTCAGTTTCCTTATAAAGACACAAGACAGCAGTTGCATGGTGCCGCCCCTCGGTTGTGAGTGGGCGCAGCTTGTGGTTTATTAGTCTCAGCTATCTGGTTTCCGTCGCTGCAGGGATGCCTGGAAGATGGAAGGGCTTGCTGCCTAATCACAACCAGCAAGAACTTCCTGGCCTCCCTCGTCTACGTCAAAAACGTGCAGGGCAACTTCTCCTGTCAGACTCGGATGAAGGCCTTATATCGACCTCAGTCCAGCTGTTGCTTTTTTCACATTCTTGTTCATTGTGTGTTCAGTGACTTGCACCAAACCACTACCTTCTTTTTGTTCGTCTGCATGTGGTTGTGAGTACTGTTAGAGTCAATTGTGAGTGTATGTGTGGTTGGGGCGTCACATCTGGCCACCCTATGCTTTTGGTTAGGGGCCTTAAGGAAGGGGCTAGAAATGTAATTTGCAGATTCCTCAAGACCGAAATGTTTTTAAATGGTTTGAAGGTTATTAAACGTTTAAGAAGGTTTTTAACCGAGATGCTTTGTTGTTTTAAATGGTGGATTTCTACGTATAATAATCACTTTGGAAAACATTTTTTCAAGTAGTGTAGGCGTTCCTAAGGATCATGCCATTAGTCAAGTTTCACAATTCTTTCATATTGTATAACTTGGTATAATGTATAGTGAATACCAAATTTTTTAATAAGATTTATAATCAGTAGCAAAGTGGCATAACAGTTTTGATTAATTTCAGAACTGTTTTCAAGGGCAACTGTTTCGATAAAATTTTCTGAATTGACATGTCAGGGCATTCTTGCAAATGATAATGTAAGTGAACTGGCAGACCATTAACTTGTTGTCTGGAAATGAGCGTAAAACATCTGATTGAAGATCTTTTTCCTCTTAAGTTTATGTTTGTGCTGATGCGTGTATCCACAACACTTTTCGTAAAGTTTACACATGACGGTATATTTTACTAGTTATTAGAGAATCTGTATGAGGTAAACAGAAAAATCCTCATAACGTTCGGTGAAAGGTCAAATTTTAAAGCTTATCATTTTCTCTTTTTAAACACTTACACTCAGGGGAAACATGTAGTTTGTTTCCGCAACACCCTTACCCTTTTTTTAGATTTGGATTTTTTAACAATCAAGGCCTTTCGGCTTCTCCTTTCTGGCTATTTGCCCTTTCTGGTGTGATTTCTGGTTCGACCAAAAAACACAAACATTCAGAGGCCTTTTACAGCTTCCTCAGGCGGAAACCGGCAACGCCCAGCTCACGTTTGTGAGGGGATCCCCTGGGGGCCTGTCTAACTGCACCTCTCCGAATGACTGCTTATGGATTCCAGTGCAGGACAAAAGAGATCTTCCACATTCCAATGTGGAATCGCACAGAATTCCTTTTCACCCTGCTCTTCCGCTTCAGGCGCAGGGACCGTTTGATAGAAGATAGCAGGCTGAACAAGAAGCCTTCTGTAAATATGTTGCAAGCATTGTTTCGCTCTGCAGCAGGGAGGATGTGCTTACATTGCACTGGATTTGAAGATCGGACATATATGAAGTTTATCATTGGAACTGTGGAGATTTGAAAAGCCATTATATTTTCTACTGGCGTGGGATTGGCGTAGATTTGTTTATTTGAGCTTTGGGATGCTGTGACTTTTAGCGTGGGAGGTTTTAACTGTGCAGCCAAGATCAAACACATTTTATTTTTTGGCACGCTGACTTCTCTTTATTATCTCTTTGTTACTTCTCTTTTTTTTATTAGCTTATTATTATGTTTAGATGTTCTTTTGCATAATGCGCACTGCGGTCTTGTTAAAATACCTTTTTAAGTTATAGCAGATTTTTTTATTTGAAGTATTGTATGCTGCTTATAGGTCATGGTTTGAATGCCTGGGAACAAATATAGTGATAAAAGCATACATTCAAAACATACATTCAAAAGCATCTACCAAATGCATTCTTGCATTCTTTAAAATATTATTTGATGAATTGTCATGGTACGTTGAACTTTTTTCTTTCAGGTTGTTAAATTTGAGACCTTTTAAATATTTTTTGGCACTTTCTTAGCACTTTAACACTCATAGAAAGTAACACAACATAAATCCATATATTTCGTTATATATGCACAACAATTACACTCTTTTCCCACACTTAAAACATGAACAGACAGGCATTAGATGTTTTAAGCATGTCTTGGTCTACACATAATGGCTAGTATGTGCCTATATTGCATCAATTAATCACTCTTATGGTAATGGGATGTATTGCTTTAGGTTACCAGCCCATTATAGGGTAATGTGTGGTTTTAAATGCCTGTACTGGATTATTTTCCCATGATGGGTGTGCACTTTGACTTCATCCATGTTGGAAATTGCTGTTTGAGGAATGAAATAGTATTGAACTGTGACCTCAGACTGCCTCATGGCCCAAAACCCTGTCATTGAGTTTTAATGAAGGCAACCAATTTATCTTATCCAGCAGATAATATTAGAAGGAAGATGCAAAAACAATAACCAGTGCTACGTATGGATCAAAATGACCTTCTATTAAAGGGAAAAGTGCTTATTTAATTGTCAATAAACTTCAGATCCATTTAAACTAAAAGCTCTGCGATCTCTCCATGACTCGGTATAATGATTCTTGAATGCGAGAACCCCTGGCGTTCATGCAGATAGGAACACTCTTATTACTAACTGTGAGCATCTTGCTGCATGCATCTTGACACGCAGGGACTGGATTTGCCACTGGGGTCTGACTTCCAGCTTGGTTTGTAGCGTCATCTGTTAGAGTCCGCAAATAATGAATTGTTGGTGTCTTAATCCTTTTAGAATGTTTGGAGTAATTCCCAGTTATCCGAATGATTATCCAAGAACCCAGACTGACGGCTCATGGGATGTGCTTGTGCTCTGCCTGATGGTTCACTACTAGAAAAATTTAAATGCTGTGTGCGCACATCCATTTTTAATTTTGGGGAACATTTAGACTGATGTAGATTTGCAGCAACAAATTGACAGGAAGTTTTGTATTTCTGGTATTCAGAATCATGCAAAGCAGCACTATACAGCTATGTGTGAAGAAATGGTCGGAGGGGAACTCACACTGCATCAATGTGCACATATGTGACTTTGCATAAATGATATCTCATCATTGGTAAATAGCAAAACTATTATAACTTTTAATACAGCTGCTTCAGGCCGACCAACCATTGCTATAAGATTAATCATCTGGATCTTTAAGCAACTTTCAATGTTTCATCTTTGTAAGTGCACAATGCATTTACACAGTATTTTTTAATGACCACACTATACCAGTGTCTTGCTCAACCCCTCTTCTTGTTATTATGTACTTAAGTTACAAATTATTCTTTTGTTTGTCAGTTATGCTCTTAAGTATAAGTAATTGTCCCATCACATTCCAGTATCTTTTTTCTCTGGCTCATGTAATAATGCCAGGGTCATTGTGGCCTGGTCCTGCCTCACCGTAGAATGACAAACGATATGCGAGATGTTGAGGTGCGTCCAGGGAATTACATGTTAGGGTGATGGGACCCATGCCAATTAGTCAGCTGTTTCTGTCGGAATTAGAAGGTTGCTATATCTTCCCCAGACACCAGCTTGATCCGCCATTTTGTCAGAAACATTTGGTTGATGTTGCATTTAAAATCTCTTTGGGGACCACAGAGGTCAGGATCTCTTTCTAAGCAACCAGAAATTAGAGAGTTGACTTTATAGGTAATGGATTCAACCTTGGATTGTTAGACTTAAATATTGCAGTTACACCCACCGCTGCTCCTCTCCTATGATGTCACTTCCTCCCGCCCTCTTATGAATGGTATTGAAAACCGCCTTTTGCAGAGGCTCTAGCATTACAAAACCCATCTCTCTGCCTGATGACAGTGTTTTCAAGTGTTCTTCAGAGACCGTGCCATCACACCTGGGGTGAAGCAGCTGTATTAATTGAACAGATGGGTTTTCCCACCGTTCATTAAAGAGGCGTTCTGTAATCCTTTACAAGAGCATGCGAGAGGGTTAATAGCTCCGGATGGCACAGTAGGCAGTCTTTTTCGCTCACGTGCCACTTGGCTGATATGGACTATCCGGCAGTGGATGAGGCTCTCGTGTATCTCTGCTCCCAATGGGGATTCATTTTTACTAATTGCTATGTCGGTATCCAAAAGAGACATGAGGAACCTGAGAAGTCAGATAAAAATGGAAAAGAGGTGCTGATTAAAATAGACTAACATGGTCTGAAAAAAATGCCAGGGCATTATTGATTCGGGATCAGGGTTGATGGCATTTTAGGGTTTTATTAGGCTTAGCCTGAGCTTTGACTCTATTTCTGAATCCTGCTTAAGCCACTGTTGGTCTGCTTTTGTTGTCTGTTTCAATGAAGTCAGAGATTTACTAGTAAATTTCCTTTTTTTTCCAATCCCAAGTGCTTTTCTATCAGTGCATAGTTTTGATGTGTGTAAAAGCTGTGCGGTGAATCCTTGTGTCTGTTCGCATGTCTTCTATTAAAAGACTGCTGCATCATTCAGCATTGTGTAATAAATGTCATTCAAAGCTTTTCGCAAATGGAAATCTGTTTAGCAACTTCATAAGAGACATTTGTAATGCAGCTTAGAATATTTCACAAGGAAAACCTCTTGTGCTACCCAATAGTTTCATGACAAATTTTCATTTCAGTACAAAAAAGCAATCATTATTAAAACGCCTGAAATTTTAACAGATTTTTGTGTTTTATGTAGAGAAAAACTAAAACCAGATGGATTTTTTTGAAGGATGTTTTACAGCACAGTTATTTAAGTGATATTATCATGTGGTAAAAAGAGTGAAATAACAAAAAGAGATTTTATTTATTATTTTACAGTCTTTGCAGGCTCTGTTTAATACCTTTGAATATATGTTGCAATATATGTGCATAAGAGTAGTTATAACATTTATTTTTTAATCTCTTCAGTGCTGGAATTTATGTGCATTTATCTCTTAAACATTGCCATTCTGACATGAAGGAAGCAATAGTCTTTTTTTCATCATTTAAAAACCTCTGGTTAACATGGAAGACAGAATTTTATAGCAATGCGTATGGTTGCAATAAAGAAAATTACAGTTTTTGTTGGTGACTTTGTTGTGGTCTTTCCATTTTCCACAAAATTTGATTTTGTCAATGGTTTCAAAACCAGCTTGTTGACACTTAGATTAGATCCTTAGCACTTGTAGCTGGGCATGAGTACGCAAAACTACTACGCTTCCCTTTCTCCAGAGCCAAGACCCGCAAACGTCACCCAGATTATGTCTGGCTCACTGCGAATTTTTCCAGCTCTGTGCTCACATGCCAAAATGAATTTGGCTGAGATGGAAACCTCCTTGAGGTTTGAAATGTGAGAACCTTAACCTCCTCTTCGTTCCACATCCCAACATTGTTAGTCTTCACTTTTACAACCATCACTGGTACTTCTCTATGATTCTTACTGTCTGTTCTTCACAACTTCGTGTTTCATTCTGGCTGACTCCGGGTGTCTATAGGCTGTCAAGTCGTGATCACACATAGTCCTGACTCCAGGTGAAAGAAATTGGTGTTCTGTTTCTCATGTTATTAAGATTATTATCTGCCGCTTTAACTCTCAAACCGTTGAACTTCATGCAGGAGGTTGTTCCCTTATGTTTTGATTTTGTTTATTTTGTGACTCTTAAAATATGCTTATAAAGATAATGCACGTCTAACTCAGCATGGCTGTATCTTGGGAGAGTAAAGTTTCCCTACTTGGAAGTTTTGTGCTAACATACGCATTTAAAGGAAATGGTTGACAAGCAGTTTTATTTCCTTTTTATTTATTTGTAATTTGAACTAAAGTGGTCTGAGGTCCTTAACTATCTTTAAATGAGGAAGAAGCTTCATCACTATAAACTATAATTTGCTAATTGACAACCTGTATGAAGAAGGACTGTCTTATTTCAGAGAGCATTTGATTGGACAATAATATTTTAAGTACAGGATGAGTCCTCATGATAGCTTTCAAAGTCCTCTTTTTCTCACTATAGAGACTTAAATTGTAACTTGGTAGAAGTTAAGGGTTAACTTCAGAAGAGCATGCAAGGGTGGCACCAGGAATAAACCACATCTTCCCCTGCCCCACAGAATCTTAAGGAAGAGACATAGTAATGGCCATAAAATGCTATCATCATTGTTGTTTTCTTCTGTGAGCTTTGATGTACTCTTTACTTGGACTGTGTTCTGGTTTACAGATGCCAGTAGGCTTTTGTGCCAGGCTTTTGAAGTCCAACAGCAGCATGTTGTTGCACTGATGCAGTCATTTGCTGTATACCTTTACTCCGGTGATGAGCTGAATCCAGCCTAGACAACTGGCTGGGCACATCTCTACAATCTGTGAACTGTAGAAATCTGTTTCTCATACTGATCTTAAACAATGACCCTGAGCCACTCTTCCTCATGATTTTACTTTGCAAAATTTGTAAATGTAACACAACAATGTAAAGCAGGATTTTGTCAACACTAACTACTGAATTATCTTTCATTGTGAGGCTGTCAAGAACTTCTCACCCCGTCGACCTTCTTCCAAGATGTTCAGAGAGGGAGCAAATTAAAGCCATTATCGGCACAAGCACTAAAGATAAATGCTATCATCGATTAATCTACAGAATCGATATTTTGGTTTACCTTTAATATACAGTGTTTTGTTGGGAAGCTGAAGGATTTGCCACAAAGAGTTGAAAAGTGAGCCTTCATGGCAGGTGAACTGGCGATAAGTGGACTCACAGAGTGTGTTTTGAAACCTTTAAGAGCATCTACTTCTGATTCACTTCATCTGTTAAGTGCAACCAGCAGAAGAAGAGAAGGCATGACTTAAACTGAGAAATGCCATCATTCAGTTAGAAATAGAGCTTTCTTTGACCATTAATAACCTGTTGGAGGTTTATTGTAAACCACAGCCTTGACAACATTTTGTAATCTTTTTCTGTATCTTTTTCTCGTTTTACTGCTAGTAGTATGAACTGGGATATGCTCATGAAGCAGTTATCCTAAAGTATAGTTTGTGCCCATGCTATGAATTTGTCGCTTGGGTGTAAACACACTTCCTTTCACACATATAACTAGACTTTCAGACCACAAACATCAAACCCATTAACATGCAGCTTTTAGTCTCCCACACCTACACAAACATGTACACTTATCTTTATTGAAGTCCATCAACACTTTGAGTAATGCAAATGAAGAGTCTATATTAAGTATTGCTTTTAATTGTTTTTGTGGACTTTTTTATATAAAGCAGCCAAAAATTAAGATAAAAAATATTTCATTCACTCACACTCATTTTAAATCTTTATGAATTTCTTTCAGCTGAACACAAAAGAAGATATTTTGTGGAAAGCGTGCTTGTAAAAAAGCAGTAGCACCCCTTTCCTTCTATTGTATGGACACAAAACCAATGCAAGTGAATAGGTGCCAGTTCCCAACATCCTTCAAAATATCTTCTGTTGAAGTCTCATGCGTTTGAAATGTCAAGAAAATAAATACATTTTTTGTCCCTGATAAGGAAAAAATTCACTAAAAGACCTTTTTTCTTTTGTGTTGACTAGATGATGTTAAATGTCTTCTTACAAAACAAGTCTGAAGTCACTCATTTGTGCTCTGAGATATTTTGAGCTAAAATTGTTATTGCTTGACTTTACAGCCCAGAAGAGGAGTTGTGTGTCAAAGGGGACAGGATGAGAAATCACATATGACATCCTGTGATAGTCCGCCTTGTCATACATTAAACATGTGACCATCGAAAACTTCTTGAATACCCACCTCGATCTCCCACAGCACTTGCAATATAAACCGCAGCCCTAAACAGCCTTCAGTATTTTTTTGAAGCAGCATGAAACGACATCACAGTTTCGGTTTTTGAGCAAGGAGTTCAATTATATGACTCAAGCTCTAATTTAAATTATATATTATAACAAAACTTAGGCAGTGAGTTAAGGTCAGAAGACTTAAAACAGGTCGTTCGGTACATCAACGTTTTTTCTTGCATAAGTTATTTTTGTGCTAGTAAATCTACCAGGGCAAATCTGACCTGTTTTCCAATCATATGGCATCTTGCTATTGCTTTGTTTCCACACAACTCCTGCTTTTGCGTATTCTCCAGCTTCTCTTTGCCAATGTAATCGGAAAGCAGAGTGTTAGGTGACAGATGCTTTGAGGGAATGCAGAAGTTGTCTCTTGTGTTATTTACATTAGAAGACGAGTGAGTGGTAATGGCTTCTATGTGACTCGCAGTCATCCTGGCTCCAGACTCCAGGCCGTCATGCCTTCTAAAACTAGCCTTGTGGATCTAATACAAGCCTTCTCTGTCTTCATTTGTAAGCTTGGATTCCTCAGTTTCAGTCTTGGGTGGAACGTGAGATGTCATGGACTCATAAGGAAACCCACCTTATGTTGCCTCTGGGTTGGGGGGTTGTTTTTGAATGACACCATTCTTGACTCATTAAGTTTGTTGCATTGTCTTATGTCAATGAATGAGTTTTATTAGTAAGGGTTGCATGGGTAAGTTGAAGAAAAGTGAGAGAGAGGCAGCAATGCTCTAGAGACGGGGTGTGGAGCAATTCACATCTGTCTGTGTGTGTCATATTTATCTGTGATCTATGTCAACCACACTCTTTTCCTCTGCGCCTTTTATTTGCAAAAAAGGAAATCGGGCCAGCCTCGTAACATAAACCACACACCAACCTTCAAGATTCTGATCATTAAAATTTTTTGAGGTGTATTAAAACGCGTGATCGTTAAGCTTAAAATGTGGGTAAGGTAATGTGTAATTGCGATGTCAAATGAAGATTGACAAAATTATGTAATTATGTATAAAAGTCAGATTCTTCATAATGGAGTGTTGATGAAATGCATTACAGTTCTTCTTTCAAACTTCAAATCACTTTTTTAGTCGCTGAAGGTATCTGACCAACCTATTTTTCTCCTTTCCGCAGGTAGTTAACGGACACACTGCACAATGCGTGAATACAAGTTAGTAGTCCTCGGATCAGGAGGTGTCGGCAAGTCTGCGCTGGTATGTAACTCAATGGATACCAATTTCTCTCAGTCTTGCTATCTTTCCTTTTATACAGGAAAATTATGGGTTCTTGTACCTTTCATTAGAATCTACTTGGCTACTGTCTAACATTAGAACCTGTATCTTTTGTACCTTCTGTCGCTTTTTTTAAACCAGGAATATTAGCAATGTTGGCTAAGGCACGCAGAATGTTTATTGGTGCTTACAAAAATAATAGAGGTTTATTATGCAATCGAGGAACCTTTTGCTTAAATGGTTCTTTGTGGAACCAAAAATGGTTCTTCATGGTATCACTGTGAAAAACCTTTTAAGTACTTTTAATTTTTTTAAGTGTACATTTGGGTTTAGGGATTTTGACTCAACAGCAGACTTAACTGCAAGTTAAAACACCTTGAACATCCATAGCAAACCAATAATATCATGATTGAGCTTCCCTTTTTCTCCTTGTGATGGGCTTAAATTCACACTAGCAAACTCATGACATCGACATAATACCTTGTATATATCAAATATCATATTAGGTAAAAACAAACATGCATCATTTAACTGGTTAACCCTATCCAGAAGAGCTGAGCTGTTCCGCATTCAGCCATGCAGGCAATCCCTAGAGAAGCTATGTCCTCGAACAGGTCGGTAAAGGTTGTGAGAACTAAACTGGCCTTTGGTCTGTTAGTTGTGGCCTCTCTGAGCTGCTCAGACATCACATAGCGGAGTCACAGACACAGCAGAAAGACTGTAAAGCTCATCTACACCTTAGTGCGTTGGCATTTGCCATTTAGTCAGCATTGTGAAACCACAAAATAGTTTTTCTGGCCTCTTTTGTATCATTCCATGGATTGAAACACCAAAGCACAGAAAGTTTTTGGCTTAGTAGCAGGAACATTGGCATGCAATTCCAAGCCCCTACAGTGTTACCCTTAGGTTTAAAATTTACTTGTAGTAATGGGCAGGGTAGAGTGGTTGGATGCAGCACGGAATGGAGGGGATGTGGGTCAATATGGTGTTCAATAAGCGGGTTTAAAACAAAGGTTTATCTATTACCGAAAGTAGTCAAGGTTATAAACAAACATTAACAAATAGTTCAGAAAAGCAAATTATACTATAAGAATGAATACATATTTTCATCAAGCATTGATCTATAGATTTTTTACAAAGTTGCCTACTAATGCTATGGATTCGCATTAATTGTAATTCCAATAAATCGAGCATGATTTACAACTATGTTAATATGAAGTAGCATTTAAATCTTTCGTTTTTTCTTTAGCTGTTTTAAATGAGCTACTTTAGTAAGTCTTTACAAGGCATTAACTGGACTTCATGTTTGACTATGGACTTTTATTTCAATGTATTTACCCTTTCATACATGATTGACAGCAGCATCTCTCCAATGAAACTGTAAATTGAATATGAGGTAAACGCTCAGAGGAGTTTCAGTAGAACGCTACATGAATTATTTGTTTTGACTCATTAGTCAGTCATGTTCCTGTTAGCACGGTGGGCCCTCTTTAGCATCCTTGCCTTGTTAGTGCGTTAGTACAAGAGTGTTCAGCTGACAACACTTTGACCCAGTTTGTTCCACCCCAGTGAACTCAAATGGCTCCCCCATTGGCCCGACCCACTCACCTCAGGGTCCTACAAAGCACCCATTGGCTGTATATGTGCCATGGGGTGTGAGAACCATCCGCCTCCATCCTCTTCTCTCCCGGCACAGAACTCTTTCAGAGTAAAGCACAGACTTTTATTGTCCATTAGCTTTAATTGGAGTGCTCTGGTTGGGTCTGGTTGAAAAGCCCACGCAGAGTTAATCGCGTTGTAAACGCATTCACATTAAGTCTCTCTCCTGTTTCATGCAGGGAGGGAGAGATAGTATAGAGAGAGGGGTCTGTAAAATCAGTTCATTAAAATGTGGGGTCAACCTTATGTCTTGAAAGAGGGGTGTGTAGAGTGCAAGAGTGACTGTCTGCCTCTTTAAAGCTACAACATGACAGTTTTTGGATAAAACAAAATCAATCCCCAAGGGTTAAATGGTAAAGGTCCAATGTGTAACTTTTATGAGGATCTTTTAACAGAAATGTTAAAAGGGGTGTATAAAGATGTTAAATAATGAACTGTTTCGTAAATATGTAGTCTCTTTTCGCAGAGAACCAATAATGTGACTACATCTTTGTCTTCTGGAAGAGAGAGGGGGGAGTGAAGTGAGCTATTGGTTGCAATAAGATATATCTGTGACTCTGCCTTTGACAACCCAGCTAAAGTAATTTTTTGTTATTTAAGTTTTTAAACATTAAATCTTTCATACAATGTTAAGGAACATTTTGTGGGGAATTTATATCTTTAATATTGACTGCGTAAGACAATGTCAAGGATTGAAATCATAGTTAAACTAATTGGTATAATAATGCTTGTTTTCTCAGAAGTTGATTTTCCAGCTTTAGCCTAGTTTTTATTGGCATTGTCACATATACATTTGAAGTAAATATGCACCTGGATCATTCACTAGCTGTTTAAGCTAAATATTGTAAAGAACAGTGTGTGAAGTAATCTGCAATTTTATCTTTTAGTATGAATTGGTGATGTAGTTGTGAAAGTTGCAGATTTCAGCTAAGATGTTTGTTTCACATTGCATTTTGTCTTTAAGAATATGTGTCACATGCAATTTCTGCCGCTCTTATGTTCATCTAGAGTACTTGTAGAGTAGAATCGCGTTGTTCATATCTATGAAAACTATTCGGTTTACTTACATTTTACTTACATGGTTACAATTCCCGAAAAAGGCCAAGCTCTTGACGAGGGCTTCTCTTGGAATGTACGCTCATAATCATGCTCTTCTATGCTCTGTGATTGGTGCATGGGGGTTATTTTTTTTTGGAGAATGGCTAATAAATTACTAACAAGTTACTAACCTTATGACAAGTGATAGACTGAATGTTTCATATAACTTTTTTGAAGCCTTTGGCTGTATGGAGGGAGTGTATTGATTACAGAATAACTATTATTATCTAACTCAGTTTTCAACAAATAGACCATGTTTAACATGACAACACAAAATGTTTAACAGCCTAAAGCACTTAAATGATTTGAATAGCGTGATACGTACCATTTAATTTCCTCCCATTCCGCTTAAAATTCTTTAATAAAGAGTTATAGAAAACCAGTCGCTTTCAGGATGAGTAAAACGTTGTTTAAGACTTCAAGTAACGAATGTATGAGTATTCGTTTTAAACAGTCGCTAATGATTTATTAAAGGCGCTGAATTAAATATTTTTCTTCAGAAAAGGACAACTTTTCCCCTTTTAAGGACCTAATGACCACAACATGACAAGTTTAACTAACAATAGCTGGGTTGCTAGCTAACGGTAATTAGCATAGCCCACGCTTGCAAGCAAGAATGTGACTCGCTTAGGTTGCCAGTGGCAACAGTGTTTTTTAGTATGGTGTATCCGTCTTAGTGAAGTTCCAAAAAAACCTTTTTAAAGGATGTTGAAACACATGAAGTGATGTAATTGAAGCAACTGCAAGAAACCTTTGGTCAGGTTTAAGTGGCTAAAACAACGGCTTTAAAGATGATGTCTAAAGTTCAGTTATGTTACTTCAGACCACAAGCAACTGAGGTGGAAGAAGAAGTTTGTCGTATAATCTTTGAGTGATGGGCTTTGAGTTTTGTGATCTAGTTCTGGGAGTACTTATTACCCTGTATATTTTGTATAATTGTATCACTGCAATGTTTACTACGACAACAACAATTCGTAGTACCATTCACAAACATTGATTGAACCAACGCACGTTTGTGCAATTCCCAAGCTTGGTTGGTTTATCCATCAGAAGAGTAGAAGTCTTGGGGAGATTTTACAGGAGCAACAGGCTCCGCTTGTGCTGTGATGATGGATTGCCAGAGCCAACACAGAGATCCCATCTGCTTGCGAGCAAGACCGGCATCCACTGAGATGGGGATGTCATAGAGCTGACTTCTGTATGCCTGAGCGAGATGAAAGATACTAATGTATTTTTGCTCCCTTTAAGCTTTCTGGATAGCCTGTGCAGGAAAGCAAAAGTCATCCTTCATGTTTGTGTAAACTGTCTTATTAAAGCGATCCGCAAGATAATATATTTTCTTTATGGAAGCCTTTTTTTTTCAAAGGACAGCGCAAAGGTTCAAAGCAAAGTTGGTTTTATAACAAGGTTCTTATGTAGAAGTTTAAAGTTAGGTTATAGTTATAGTTTTATGGTTAATGCAGAATAGACATTGAAATTTCGTTTTTAGTTATTGTTTATGTTAATGCATTAACTTGTTGTGAAGTGTCACTGGGCATTCAGCTTTGTAATTGTGTTTATAATTTTTGTCATAATCTTTCTGCCCCATTGCACAAAATGAAATAAATTTTTGGAACCCAATGAGTCATCCCCTTAGTGATAGTTGCCGTTTTTCAGGCAATGGGATATCAATTTGCTAAATCCAGTGTTGTGAATTTGATCCTGATACTAAGAGTATGGCAATGACAGGAATGTGTATGCACATGCGTGTACACACACAGCTAATTGTAATCCGTGGCCTCGATTTAATTAAAGTGCCTTCTTTTCACATCTCTCTTCCCATAAAGAGAATATTTTTAGCCGTGTGTGTGTTACTGTAAGGAACAGAGCCATACTGCATATGTCTGTGTGCGTCTGTGTGTGTGCGGGTGCGTGAGTGTGTGTGTGTGTATGTGTGAATGTGTGCGTGCTCGTCTGTGTGTGTGCGTGCGTGCGCGCGTGCGTTTGGATAGTTACACTAGTGCCTCTCTAATTCAATGACACACACATGCCCTTACAGAATAAGGAACAGAGCTGCAGGATAAAAGCAATGGAGGCTAAACTTTTGCCAGCTGACACAAACGCACACACTGGCATTGATGCACATGGTCTTGTTTGTCTCATGCACATCAGTTCAACTGTGCAACTTCAGCACACATCCCCTACCCAGGATCACAAGCACTGGGTCAGCCTTACCACTGACTTACCACTTAATGACATAACTCACCCAACACAACGGTACAAAATAACATGCAAGTGTTGTTGTAGGTGATCTGCAGCGATCAGCGACTGTAAGTGCAGGTTTGGGGCTGAAGAAGTACAAGGAATTTCAACAACGATGGTTTCATGTATACAGCTTTAAAAATGATTGGTAATACTTAACAATAAGCCCATTTTTATTGACATTAGTAAATGCGACTAACTTACGCTAATGGTGAACAACTTAGTTTTTCTGCTTTAATTAATCGTCAGTATAAAATAATGTTTGATGATTTTTTACAAAATAATATTACATGAAGTGCAAAGAAAATTTTAAAGCTTTGAAATTAATTAAACATACTTTTTAATATTGTGTTCATGCGGAAAAAAAAAAGTAAATCTGATAAATCTGATGAAATTTACAAAAAATGTTAGGTGTGTATTTAAATATAGATTTGTTAAATAAATACTTTCTTTCATTACATTATAATTAAATTAATTTTTTGAAAAATTTTATTATATTAATATGTCTTATTTTTGTGATATTTAAAACACCGCAATAATAATTTTTTAAAGTAAATGTTAATATTCGTTCACATTTATATATTAATCATGTTAGTTCATGTTGCATTAACTAATGGTAACAGACAACTAAGTTAGTGCATGAATGAACAAACACATTAATAAATGCTATGTTAGTATTGTTTCAATTTATTTTAGCAAATACATTAAGAAATGTAATTAAAACCTACTTATTGTAAAGTGTAAGTAAATAATTTTTGCCTGGTTGCATGTGCTGGCACCGACATCAATTCACTGTTAACACACATTGACACGCTGCACCTGCCCTAGTAAAGGAGACTTTGCTTGTCTTGTAGAGATGACATGTAGTTAAGCATTTGCCAACACGACTAGCATGATTTACAGACACGTTGATTATTTGCTGACATGAAACAGTGCTATGCTTGATTGATGTTAGAGATTTAACCAGGTGACATAGCAGCCCACATACAGCCTAGGATAAGTCATCATTTCAACCGACGGAAGCAACCGAGACCATTACACACAGAATGTTTTTCCTCTTACTTAAGGGACTTTCCATTGATTTTTTTGTATTTAATTTAAATTAAGCTTTTTTTCATGACAGCTAGATAGATCATAATAAATGAATGTTACTTTTATTTTTATCAGCTTGTTTGCTATGATCATTTCTAGATCAATTTCATCAACAAGTCAAATCATTTATTTGTTTGATCAACTTTAAATAAAAATTACCATAACAATTTCAATGACTTCTTGTCATCTACAGCTCACAAGTACAGATCATAATTTGTTCACTCATCCATGCCTTTGTTTGTTCAACGTCGTCTCACTGAATCGAGAGGCATTAGGTAAACAAATGACCTTTCATTCACCATGACGACGCCTCGTGTTGCTTCAACAAATGAACTCATTTGCTCATACCTCGTGATTGACAACACCTCCTTCCCTGCAATATTTTCCTTCTTATCTGTTTTGTCCTCCCAAGCTCAATTGTCCTCCACCCACAGATGATCAGCATCTTAATGGTTTTTTGTTAATGGATCTAGGCTTGGGTCTATTGTGGGTGTAGTGTGAATCAAAGGGAATGATCAAAGGTCACCTCAGATACAGGGGAACTCAAGAGCCTCTGCACCTGTGGGCTGCATCTCATAATTTTGATTGGCTTTCTGTGAGGTCACGGCCTTAATTCCATCCTTTGTTTTTGTTCACTTGTTCTCAAACCCCCTGATTACCTTCAACGTATCACCTATAAATCTTTCTTATATATATGGTAGTTGTTAATTGCCAGGTAACCAGTTTCCAAGCAACATTGCAGTGCATTTTGACAAGAGAGCGAAGGCTCCATGCTCGATCTTTATGTGAAGTGCCAGTTCTGTGACATTGCTTTGTCCTTTGCAGTTTGATAATAGCACATACTTCATTGTCTTTCAAGGGGTTTTGCTTTAAAAACATCCATGGGTTATTAAACGTCCAAAAAAATTATATGGAAACAAATAAAATAAAAAGAAAATTAAAATTTGTCTTATTTTTAAATTATATCAACAGTGTTGTGAATAAATAGTATGAATAATCAAAAAGCATACGCATTTTAACAATACTTTCTATGTGTTTATAGCCCTTGCTCTGTACCAGTATAATTAAAATAATTTTTTGTTAGTTTTTTTCTAAAATGCATAAATTTGTAGTGTTTTTGCTCATCAAGTCTTGTCAGTGGCACATGCTAACTCTTGTAAACGCCATCATAAGAGAATTTCCCATGAGCCATCTGACAGTGAAAGTCATTCTGCACAATGTAAACATGCTCATGTTTGAGTATCGTAAACATATAATGGATGTGTCTCTTTGTTTCTCCCCTTCTCTTGTCCTGCCCTTCCTCTCTGTCTCCAGACTGTTCAGTTTGTCCAAGGGATCTTTGTGGAAAAGTACGACCCTACAATAGAAGACTCATACAGAAAGGCAAGTCAAATACTTTTGAGGTCAAATCAATGTCTGTCAGATTGTTTTCAGATCCAAGATCTTCAAAATGCATACTGCATTATCATAGACAGTGTTGCTGTTAATTGGAAATTGTTAATTACCTTTACATTTACAGATTATAAATATACATTCTCGTTTGTCTGTACTTATATGTAAATTGGCTTAAGTGTAAATTTTTTTTTTTATTATATACGACATTTTATAAACTATTAAAATATCAGGGTGCATCGATCAAGATTTTTCATGGCCGATTACGATACCGTCTATTTAAAGCAAGCTGGTTAATACTGATTTCCGATTTTTTTTTTTTTTTTTTTTGGAGCAACAAACCAGAAACTATGTATACATCAACTTATTTTATGATCAGCAGTACTATCATTCCACTTTAGCAAGCACAGGAACGCGCCTCTGTGTAGCCACTGCCCAGTCGAACTGTGCCAGGGCACGATTTACATCTGATTTGATCTTACAAACACACTCAAGCGTAATTTACCTGGCATGCCCCTGAGGTGGGCTCGAGCACGGTTTGGTTTCGAAGGATGTAGTATGAGTGCCCACTGTCTGCCTGTACACACAAACACATCCAACGATTCACATCAGAGAAAACATAAAATCTAAGTTCTACTATGTCAGTGATGTTTATATTGTAATGGCCTTTGTCCAAGGCCTTGAGACAAAGACTGGGACTATAAGTGAAGCTAATTTTAAACATTAAATGGAAGTCCCATCATAACCAGCACTTCCCGGCCTCACTGTTGCTTCTGCAATCTCCCATTGACATTTCTTTTAGGCAATTTACCGTTGTTGACAGACAGTGCTTCAATAAAGTGCTTCAATGATGGTGCACATGCTTGCCCTCAGAATAATACTCAAGGACATATTCTTGTCACAGTCCATTTGTAGGAAACGCAATGCTAAGATAACAAATATTGCATGTAAATGATAGTTTAAGGTCAGCAGAAGTGGAAACGACATTATCTGGACATCATGCTAATGCTTTAAATATATAATGATGTCACGGTGGGGAAATGTTTTGTCATCTCAACCATGCCTTTCTTGAAATTAGTGTTACATGCCAAAACCACAATTAAGTTGCAAGTGCTGGAATGTACTTTGCGGAGGGGGGGAGACTGTGATGAGTGTGTTTATAAACACCACAGGCATATACAGTACTTCATTAAAGTCTGGGTTTATTACACGAAACAGTATGTTTTATTAAGAGTGTGTGTTTCTTCTTTTGCAGCAAGTGGAAGTGGACGGACAACAATGTATGTTGGAAATTCTGGATACCGCCGGAACGGTAATGGTCCAAAAAGCACTTTCATTACAGCCAAGAATCTCTGTTAGACTTTCCCCTAACAAGCATCTGTTTAACAGCAAATAACAGTGCAGGTGCTTTAGGTTAAAGAGTGATTTTTGACCCCTAGAGGAAAAAGACGTTTTTTAGTTCCGCAATCCCTCTGTGTTGTGGTGACAGATGGTGCATTGATGTTTCCAGGCCACGGTCGAATGAAACTGAGCCAAAGTAGCTGACAATATCTGTCTGAGAGATACAAATGGGCTACTTGGCTACAATTTCCATACAGTCTCTTGACTCTAATGCTGAAAGAGGCAAATAATAATGGAAACCAAATCTTGCAAAAAATAAGTGGACAGGAAATTCGTAAACTGGGTCAGCTCAAACCAAATCCAGAGGAGTGTGAGCCAAGAGGTAAAAGACTAAGATAAGTTCAGAATGAATTCAGGTAGTCGTGACCTAATATTACTCGGAAAAACAAATAAGAAAGTGCTACTGTCACTAGTTTCGATAGCAAAATAATCAACAGAAGGTGAAAATACTTTCCTTATCTTTTAATGTTGATATCCAGGGCCAGGCATGTACAGGTTTAATTACACGCCCTTTATAAATACGGTTTGTGTGACCATGTTGTGTTTTTTGTGAATCATTGGCTTGTGAGTATCAAGTGAAATTTGATGTTAAAAGCCACTATAATAATAAGTTTTTTAAATAGAATAACAAAATAAATGATCGTTTAATAACTAAATCCACAAATGACTATTATTATTATTTAGATTTTAGAAACATTTTTGGCCTTGCCTCTGAAAATCCATGACCATTGACTAACACTCAATAAGCGTGACACTCTTTTGTCCCCTCACAGTGAGATAATTTTTTTTCTGCACCTTGGTCCCATATATATAGTACTACAAGTTACCTCTGATACCTGTCTCTCGCTCCCTTTCGGCTTCAACAACACCAAGAACATTTGTCCCACTGACCCAGAGAACTAAAAGTGTGTTTGGACTGATGCGTTTCTGATTACCTTGAAACCTTCGGGTTACATGGGCCTTAGGTCATCGATAGACAGGAACTGGCCCCAGTGAAGAGGATGTCTGTGTCTGAGTGAAAAGTTCATAGAAAACCGCACACTGATAAAGTTTTGTAGACTTTACCTCTGCCAGCCATTACACATTCATATGAACATAATGATGTGTGCAAACATTACTAAGTGAATGCCATACTTGTTCAAATATGAATAAATCTTACAACCACAGTTAAAAAAACACCTGAGTATTCAGGCTAAACGCATTCCAAAAATAAGATTTTAATCCTTTTTTAAACCTGTTTATTTGATTTGCATCTGGATCATTAAGTGTCTTTGTGTTTGCCTCCCAGTCTAGAAACAACTATACCATTTGAATCGGATATGCCCAAAAATTAGATTTTTACTGCCTGTCTGAATACTGTCTTAGTTAAAAAAAGTATATTTCAACTGCGCCAAGGTTATCCACACATGGTCTGAGATGTTTATTCTCTGCACAGGAACAATTCACAGCCATGAGGGACCTGTACATGAAGAACGGCCAGGGCTTTGCACTAGTATACTCCATAACAGCACAGTCCACCTTTAATGACCTGCAGGACCTGAGAGAACAGATACTGAGGGTCAAAGACACGGATGATGTGAGTGGCATTCTTGCTCTTTTCTTGTGATCTCACCCTTTCAATTCACTCCACAGCCACTTGTTAATAAGGAAGACAAGAGGTTTATTTTCCTTCTCTTGAATAGTGAGAATCTCGACACTGTGCAGTGAAACACAGATGGTTGGAAAAATTTTAAATCTGTGCCAGTATTGTTTTTTATCTTATCTGTTCGTGCATTCTTTATGCCGTTTGTTTTAGTGATCCACTTTATTATCTTTGTGATAGTCACTTTACTTTGTCACTTTGGAAAGAAGAACATGTCGAATGTTAATGCAGTGTCATGTAGTTTCACTTCTGCTGGTATCTGTTTAGAGCTGAAACTGTGTGGGCTATTAACAGAGAACAGAGGAATTTGTTTAAAGCCTCAGCGTGGTCTGTTTTTCCCTCCTCTGTCGACATTTGTTGCTTCTGTTTTATTCAAGCGTTTACAGCAGCTGTTGCAACCTGTGGCCACTCAAGAAGGAAAAGCAAAGAAATGTTTTAACAAAATGTTTAAAGTAGGAGAAGCCGAGTGGAACAGCAGATTTGTGTACCAAATTTGCTATAGTAATATAATTGACTACTTTATTATTTTTCCCTTACTCATTATTATTTCCCTCCTTATTTATAGTCTCTATCCTCTTTGTGAAATAAAAAATTGTCATCATTTACTCAACCTCTTGTCATTTTTAATCTGTATACCAACATACTGTTATATATTCAGTTTTATATATATATATATATATATATATATATATATATATATATATATATATATATATATATTTAATGCCATATATTTTCTTTTGCTTCCTGCTGAAAATCCATACAGTTTTGAAATGACAGGAGGGAATGTAAATTAGGACAAAAAGGCTTTTATTTAACTTTTATACTTTAATAATTCCTTATTTTAAAGGAAAAGCTTACCCAAAAGTTACTCACTTTCATGTCGTTCCAAACCTGACTTTCTCCTGTGGTACATACAAGGTGTTTTATTATACTTCATCATACTAGTTCAAAATTATATGTGAGTAAATATATGTTGACAGTTCATTTTGGATTTTAATTTCTTTTAAATTAAGCATGTAACCCGACCTGTTTATGTATATTAATTTTAAAAGTTATTTGTTATTTCCTGTAAGGCTGTTATAATAGTTAACTTGCATTGAAACACTGAAATCTTTTCTTTTTTTAATTTATAACATAATAATGAAACCATTTTTTCCAGGTGCCGATGATCCTTGTGGGTAATAAGTGCGATCTGGAGGATGAGAGGGTAGTTGGAAAAGAACAGGGCCAAAATCTCGCCCGCCAGTGGAACAGCTGTGCTTTCCTTGAGTCTTCTGCAAAGTCCAAGATTAACGTCAATGAGGTGAGTTTGAATGTTAATTTGAGTCTAATGGATGACTACTATACCCATCCTAATCTTATACCTATGGTATATTGCATTGGGAAAATAATTTTTTTGCTTTGAAAATCGTTAACCAAATCTTGTTAGTAGCTAGCTGTATGGTCAAATATTCTCATTCTTTTGAAATCACGTCAAGCTTCCTTTGTTCTAGACATGTCTATGGTGGTGTCACCATGGAGCTGAGATCTCAAAACAGTGTCATTGTCAGCTAGTGATATCTCGCCACGAAGGCGTAGTCACACATTAGCGAGAAAGCCAGTCAGCTGCCGCATTCGGACACAGAGCGTCCCATTGTGAGCAGCATGACTCCATGCTACAAACCCTAACTACATGACATAGAGCCGCTTTGATTTCAGCTGGTTAGAAAGTCCAGTTTGTTATAACAGCATGACTACAGTTGCTATTTTTTCATTAGCTGAATTATACAGATCGCTGTATCGCTTCAGTCCCACAATATGGACTTTACTACACTGACGATTTAAGATCTAAACCCTCGCAAGCTTTGTATCAGGATTATTTGTTTATTATGTCAAAGCGGAGAACCGCAGCATCAATGAAGTCCAATGACAGACTTCGCTGTCTCCAAAAGTGCAACTCAGATACAGGTTTAATGGATCTTTTCCTATAGGTCTTTTAATAAGCTAATGGAGAACTGTAGATGTGCCCGGCCGCAGTCAAAGTGGAGGATTTTTGTGACTAGATTACATGATTTTAACTGAAACTCAAATCTTTCATTGTTTATTTTTTGTGATATCACCAGACATGCACAACGCTTGCATGTTTTTTCTAGATTGCTCATTTATTGCAAGAGCCAATATGTGTTCAGTTCACAGATATAAGATGCTTTTAAAAATCAGCACAGTCCATTAAAAAGTCAATATTGATCTGGCATGTACAAACCCTTTTTAATGCTTACAAAAAAAGTAATTTATTGATTTTGTAAACCGCATGCATTACTATGTAAATCAATTGCATGTTTTTTTTTTTTACATGCAAATACAAACAACGCCATGTTTTCTATGTTGCTAATTGTAAATAGGGTCAAATAGAAGTGTACAGATTTTTACATTTTTTAGCTGTATTTTTTTTAAAGACTTTTTTCAATAAATAAAAGAAATATGCCGTTATTGATGTGAAGGTGATAAGGCAAGTCCATTTACTTTATTTTAAGTAGTTTGCTGCATCATGATCAGAGATTAATTTTGTAATTATCCATGATTTGCTGAATTCTGTATTTTAAAGATTTCTTTAATAAACTTAATTTTACAAATTCTCATTTATGCAAAATCTACTAAGAAAACAATTATTTTATATGCTCATTTATTTGTTTATTATAATAGATTTGTGTTTACTACCATATATATTTGTGTTTTAGAAGGTGAAGTAAAACATGCAGTTTCTGCCAATCTTATGTTAATCCTTAGTGCCTGTAGTGCAGAAAATGTCTTTGGTTTACTCACATTAACAGATTCAGCTTTATGAGTGTTTCTCGAAGTCTCCTCTCCATGTAGTGTTTTAAGCACTGAAATACAACATCATGCATCTTACTTGTTTTTTGACCAAAGGACACGCTGAACATTTGAAATCAAAATGTTTAACATGTCTACCATCGTGTACATCTGTTAGAGTTTCAAATGATTAATGCAACTGATTGATGATGTTTTTTGCTCATTGATTGCTGAACATCTGTGCCATAAAGCATCCACACTTCCAAATGAATGATTTCCCTGTGCTTCATATGTTTCCATCTGGAACTGTAATACTCAACCATAACCAATTCATGAATGGAGTTGATGCATTTCTATTGTTTGCAAGAGCCACATTTGGTTCAGCATTGAATCGGGGATGACGTTGCTATAAAATGGCAGTTTGCTTGGTGGCCATCCACCCTGAAATCTATTGGAAATAGAGAATTCAGGGTGACTCTAATGGTCATTGAAAATTAAACACCTTGTTTATTATTTAATTAAATTTTTCTATAATATCAGTGTGCTTTGGTTTACTTGTATTTTTTTCCGGCAGATCTTCTACGACCTGGTCCGGCAAATCAACAGGAAAACTCCAGTACCTGGAAAAGCACGCAAAAAGTCCACCTGCCAGCTGCTCTAATATACTGCCGTTCTTTTGCTCTGAGCCAGGTAGGAGCTTAACCGCCATTGGCTGATCAGAAATGACTGACAGTTTCACATCTATCCATCTTCTAAAGTTTCAGTATATGTACCTCAAAATGTTTTTAATGCATCTTTTTCACCTGTAGGTCTGATTTGCTGCTGTGTTCACAGCAGTGCCAGCATTCCGACGTTACTAAAACTTAACATCGAATGGACTTTCCTGTGTGGTGATGCCCCTTTAACAAACCAACCAACCAACAACCAACAAATGGATTCAAGGCTACAGTACCATGTCAGTTTTTTGCACATAGATAACTGTCATCACTTTCCAATGCCGCGCGCGAGAGATTTTTACATATAATTATATAAATATATATTCTAACTGTATGCAACTGAGTAAACCGAATTCAACGAGTAAATGAATAAAGAGCTAGATAAAAGAATTTTAAAAAATACAGAGCCTACACGCAGTGTTATTGCTAACGGAAACAGCCGCCGTTGTAAATGTAAGGAGGGAATGTCTAACAAGGCTGTGCACGTTGCCATGGCGATTACAATGATATTTATAAGCACCACTATTTTAGCCAGAGAGGAGAGGAAGTCCAAAGAGCTCTATATAAACCATTCTTACAGCTAACCTTCACTCCTTGATTTATTCGCATAATTTTGTTGGGTTTTTGGTCTGTTTTTTGTAACTTTTGCTTTTATTCTAAACAAATTTTTTTCTCCTGCCTTTTCTCTTTTATAAAATTACTAGATTTTTTGCTCTATGGAGATGTTATATTCGCAACAGCTATTGATACTGTTTGAGTTTTACTTTAGAAAAAACAACCTGTGGATACATTGTTGTACATGTAAAAAGTTCAAAAATATAATTTTTCTGTTACTATCATATTGTCCATAGCCTCAGATGTTGCCTTCGATTATGTGTAAAGACCTTTTCTTGTCTCTTTCTTTATCTCCCCTGGAGAACCCATGAAAATCATTTCCATCTCTAAGGACATCCAAGGTTAATTTCTTTATCAAGTTTGTACAGTAGGATTTTTGAAAAAAAGGGGGTGTTACAAAAATGGGTTTTGACAATTTAGCTTTAGACTTTGCCAGTGAGTCTCTTTTCATTCAACTCTCCTTATTTAAGTTGGTTTTACAGCAAACCGTCAAATCCCTTTTCTTGACAAACATCTGATCACATATACTCTCTGTGGTATATATTTTAAAGAATTGGGTTTTTGATTACAATGCTAAAAGAAAAAGAACAAGTCTTCAGTGATGTCAATAGGTTGTACGCAACCCCCCTTGCTTCCCTGCTTGCCGATGCATCTGGTTTAAACTGAGGATATGAAAACCAAATATTGGAACCTGTGAGTAAAGACTGAAGGTGTCTGTTAGTGACTGTTTCAACTTTGTAATAATTTGGCCTGTTTGTCTTTGTAACTGTTGGGGTGAACTGAATGTTGGGCTGTGTTATGGATAAACTGGGAAATTGATTTTTGAATACAAAATTGCACATCAAGTGCAGTCAAAGGGTATTCAGCAAGACCCGAATTTAAACCATATAGCAGTTCTTTTACTGTTTCTTAAAACATCAAACTGTTTGCAGTGTCCAGCATGCAGTATGCTCAAAGTGAATTCTTTATGAATGCTTTGAGGATTTGCACTGTGTAAAGTTAAGAACGCTGAGTGTCTGAGCAGCAGTGAACACAGGTAAACATAAGACGTGTGTTCGGATTACAACACTCAAATGCCTTGTCAAGCTCAAAAAGGAAATAAATGTCAAAATACTCCTTGGACCTGAGACATAGGCACAGTATTTCAATGCAACATCATATGCTTGTGATGGGTGGGACAGGGGGGTAGAGGGAGGGAGGGGTGTGGCCAAATGTCAACTTAAAAGCCTTAATTAAAGTGGTGCAATTTTGTATAACCAAGCATATGTAGTTTAATAAATTGGATTGCCATGCAAGGGCTCATGAAGCCAGTTTTTGCCACTTGAATGTTTTGTGTAGATTGTTTCAGCATTTTCTGTCCGTCAAATAAAAAGCAAAAGTTTTAACTTACTCTACGATTACACATTTCCATTAAAGTTTTTATGTGATATAGGGGATCAGAAAACTGAATATTTTCTTTTGAACATGTGGATTGAACTGATGGAAGCTAAATAATGGCTGGGATGAAGATTATTGATCAAATAAATTCCTTAATTCAGTAGTATAGTATTACAATTTTAAGATGCGTTAAATGTTGACTTTGTTTTACATTTCATAGGATTGATTTACGTTTGGTAATTTAACTTTTTTTAAAAACACTGGATCCTAAATAAATGTTTCATTTCTTTTGTGAAATTGTGTGGGTTCCACAATAGTAACCCCCCAATAAAGTAATATAAGGTTCACACAAAAATTAAAAGATGATTTTTTTTTAATTAAATAACTGATTTGCACTTACATACAATAGAGAGAAAATGGGTGGAACTGCTCATCGGTTACCGACCTTCTTCCAAATATCTTATCCTGTGTTGTTTGGAAGAAAGTCATACAGGTTTGAAATGAGTCTTCGTCAATGTTGATTGATTTTTTATGTTGGGATGAACTTATGGTTAAAATAGTTTATATGCTGGCTTTCCAGAAAACGCATGACATAAATAAATAAAAGAAGATTTAATTTCCAAAGCTTAGTTTATTTATATAATCTCGTTTGTTACTGTGCATGTCAATGAATGTCAATCAAACCACAGTTGGATTGTTTCATTTAATCCCAAACTAACAACCATTAATTAATTAAATGCATTTCATTTTGGAATAAACTTTCTATTTAAAGGATATCCTTGTTAATATCATGTAAAAAACAAAAATAGAACAATTGACATCTTGGGTTACCATGGTTACTGATAATGACCAAGCTCATGTTAATATATCTCATTGACTTCAAAGTGAACTTGCAATACAAAGATTCCACAACCATAAAGGATGTGATGACGTCACACACATCCTCCAGACCGCATGGGGGCGATACGGAAGCTCGACCCTCGAGGCATAACAGCCTCGAAGAAATCCCCACAGCAGCCATGTGGAACCCTCGGATTGTGTGTGTGTGTTTAAAGCAATCTGTGAAGAAATATCAAGCTGAGATCTAAGACCAGTGAAGGTACTTTCCAGCCCTTGAAGTATGTTCTGGATCTTCCCAGTTGTAATTTCCATCAGAATTTTTGAAATGTCAACCTTTATTTGATCACCTGTCTAAACATGAATGCCAGCATGAAGTGTTGTGCCAGGGTTCGTCTGTTCCCCAATACAGTGACTCCACTGCACCCAAGGAGACTCTCAAGTATGGACTCATGTGATCAAACTGCATCAGATGAGATGAAGAAGTCCAGACGACCTCTGAGAGAACCACACACAGCATCTGTGTTTCTCTTCCCAGGGCAGGGCAGTCAGTATGTTGGCATGGGGAGGGGACTGCTGAAGTATGGCAGTGTGAAAGATATGTTTTCTGCAGCTCAGAAGGTGCTGGGCTATGATCTGCTGTCTCTGTGTTTAAATGGACCTGAGAAAGATCTGATGAAGACAGTTCACTGTCAGCCTGCTGTGTTTGTGTGCTCACTGGCTGCTGTGGAAAGACTGAATCATGAAAATCCTGCTGTAAGTATTGTATGGGCCAGGACTGTCAGTGTGGACATTGATGTTTCATTCATATGTATGCAATGAAGTGATCTGTACTAATATGAATCTCCTTTGACTCTCTCAGGCCATTGAGAGCTGTGTGGCCGCCGCAGGGTTCAGTGTTGGAGAGTTTAGTGCTTTGGTTTTCTCTGGGGCGATGGACTTCGCCGAAGGTAAAACTTCAGCATGTAAACACTTGTTGTTCCTTCTCTGATCTTTCTTTCTGCTGCACGACACAACGTATACATTTACATTTAGTCATTTAGCAGACGCTTTTATCCAAAGCGACTTACAATAGTCGAGGAGACAATGAAGCGGTAAATAGCCGATACAACAATAGGTCAACAAGTGCTACAACAATGCTACCGAGTTACATGTGCACAAATAAGATATTTTGAAGAAAGTTGATAACCGAACGGCTGTGGCACCCATTCACTTCTATTGGACGGCCGATACCAACATTCTTCAAAATATCATGCTTTTTTGATCTGCGGAAGGAAGTCATGCAGATTTGAAATGACGATGGAAAATTATGACTGTTTTGGACAAACTATCGCTTTAAAAACAATAAAAAAGGGATTTAATATTAAGAATATTTGTATAATATATCATTAATGACTTATAAATTAGCAATTTCCCACATCAGTTTTAATAGCTCCAGACTTTTTATTAAATTAAATTTGAACTATTACTGATTACAGTTGCATTTAAATCACAATGCCATAGTTTTACACATGTATTTTTTATGATCATATTTAATACTATTTTTATGCTTGTATATATCGAGACCGTTTCAAATGTGTGGTTAGTATGGCTTAACTGCATAAAATACCAAAACTATTGGTCACTTTTGTGAAGCATACAATATGTAATGCAGTACAGCAATGTAATGTAGAAAAAAATGTGTGTTATTGGCTTTAAAACAAACTAACAATATATATAAAAATAGTCTATAATAACCAATATATAATAATGAATTACATTTTTATTTATAACCAATATTTATTTATAACAAGTTTACTTGAACGCACGTTATCATAATGGTCTCTTTGTGTTTGTTATGTGTCTGTCAGCTCTGTTTGCTGTAAAGGTGAGAGCGGAGGCAATGCAGAAGGCCTCAGACCAAGTGGCGAGCGGCATGCTGTCTGTGATTGGCCGACACCAGACCAACTACAAACATGCTTGTCTCCAGGCTCGTGAGCACTGTCTTTCTCTTGGTATCCAAGAGCCTGTGTGTGCTATTGCAAACTACCTTTTTCCAGATGGAAGAGTAATAGCCGGCCACAAAGA